>JAHFWI010000109.1:600000-758790 GCA_028554975.1 Himalopsyche kuldschensis | reverse complement strand
ATAAACCAACATAAGTTCGAGAACTTTCAATTGAACTCTTTTATAATAATTTGATCTTTTTTGATACACAATTGAGACGTGCACAAAACCATAAAAATGTGATGTTAAAATTATACACTCAAACTTAGAACGTACACGAACAATATTCTGATATTTAACGCGTATATTTTCAATCAATCAATTTTGATTTCTATTCATTTTTCATTCAAACTGAGATGATTTTACACGCGAATAAAATCTACGTCAGGAACGTGACAATTTTCTAACACATTGTTTTTTTTTTTAAAAAAAAATTTTAAATTCCTTAAAACAATCAAAGCAAGAATTTATTCTTTACAAAAGACTAAACACAAACGCCTTATATAGCCTACTGAGTGTACTCTTGAAGTCTCTGGATATAAAATGTATAAGAGACGTGCGAAGTAAGTGGAACATATTTTAGAAAATTTATCGCACTTGTTTAATATACCAAGTATGTTTTCAGTATGGCCAAAAACGTTAGTAATAATATATCAAAGTATGAAGTATTTTTGAAAACGTAAAAACTCATAAAAGCTCACCACAAATGTGAATCCAACACTTTCGAGCCTATATCAAATTTATAGCTTTCTTCATTGGACCAGACCTCTCCACATGACACGAGCAGTAGCGTCGGAATCGAAGTTATATTGGGGTCTACATAACGCAATATTAAAGTGTGTGCTATTTGCATTCATCGGGGAATGATATGAATAGTAATTTTGCAAAAGCGCTAAGGGTAAGTTTGGAAGAAGAGGAGTATACTTGGGAAATGATATTCGCTATAGCTTTGAAATTTAATAAATCATAGTCACAAAAATAATAATATCATGCCTTTGATTTTATAGTAAAATCTTTTTTAAAAAAAGATTTTTTTCCGGGGAACCAAAATAAACCACAAATGTATAAAAATTTCAATTACAAAAAATATATTCTACGTTTTTTGCTGCTATTCGTGACACGTGTTTTGACTCTTTTTGAGGCATCTTCAGACTAACGTTATAATCTAAGATAGTCTGAAGATGCTTCTGATTAAAGTTATAATAAATTGAATATTAAAATGAATTCCTACTTGTATACCTAACATTGTCAAATCTGAATGGTTTGAATTTCTTACTTTTCGAAGAGTTTTGTCGCTAACGACCCAGTTTTCGCCATTCGGCATCTTCAGGCATTTAAAGTGGACATATTTACTCAAGCTGACGCGTAGTAAACAGTTTGTATCGTTTATATATAAATATAAAGGTAGATGTTCGTGTGTAACTTCTCTATTTGAATTTTTGAACAAATGGTATTAAGCATCGTGAACAGGAAACGACTCAAGATATTAATTCTTTTAAGGTTTGAACTGTCAATTTTTGGTGAAAAAGCATTTAAAAAAATGAAGCACTTTGTTTTAATTCACTTCCACAAATATTTTCAAAAGATCAAGAACGGATCGCGGAAATTTCTAACTATTCCAAGTATTTGAAATTTTTTAAGTTTTAAATTTATGACTCCATTTTATTGGATGTGTGTTATAAAAAAGTCATTTCAATTTAATAAAATACAAAAGGTGATTTTGGTATACTACTAATATATTATATTTCGTTCAATTCGAATCGAGAAATTCCACGTAAAACTGCACTTAAAAATATTGAGAATCCGTATATATCAAATTTTATGATGATTATATCGAATAACATACACGGGGGTACTAAGGTTTTTCTCAAAGTAAGTTTTCCATTCGGAAAATGCGCTGCAGAAAACTGTGCACTTTTCCCTCTACGAGACGTATATGACGTCACGATTTTTCTCTCACCTAGCGTATCCGGAAACTGAGGCTGCATGAAAAATGGCCTCCTCGAGTGCGCGAATCGGGAGATTTATAGTCAATAAAAGTTTTAACGGCAAAAAATTATATCGCATTCATCGTTTTAGAGGAATTTTTATTTTTTGGAAACCCCCAGAATTCCCCGAAACGCTTAAGAGGGAAAAGATAATGGAATTTATGCCCATTTCGTTTATTTTTATCATGCTGTTACTTTCGGTAAAATTTTATGTCACTTCATTTGCGAAATGGAAAGTAGCTGTCTGCCTTATTGAAGATTTATGATTAAGTGCATTGGTTATTTACGGACAAAGATCTGAACGGTGAAAATACGACTTAGTAAAATCCTGCCAATAACATTAAAAAATAATAAAAAAAAATTACTTCTTTCAGAATAAATTTATTTAGATCATGACTGGTTTTTCTTTTCGCGTGAGCACTTTTAAGCTGAAAATCAGTTGACAATGCTCGCCATGAGCGAAACCGGTCCTGATTAAATAAATTTCATGTGGGAAAAGTACTAAAAATGTATTATTAATTTTATTATAATGCCTTTCCAGCAAGTATTGACAGTGAACACCTTAAAAGAACCTGAAAACCATTCATTTAATACGGCAAGAGTAACCACTGTTCTAGACAGAAGAAAATTAACACCTTAAATATTTATTGAATAATTGTGTATTACAACTTGTAATCAAAATAAAATTTTGTTGCCAACATTTGATGGACGCTGATAATTTTGAAAAAAAATAATAATTACAAATTCGATAAAAAATACATGAAAAGAAATGATACAGTTGGGTCATAGTCATATTTCAGTCTTATAGATATTTCTGGTTTGTTTAATTTTTCCGAATAACTTAACAGAAGAAAGTTATTTAGATCAGAACCGGTTTCGATTATCGCGCGAGCATTTTCAAGCTTAAAAACATTCATCTTTTAAAATTCTCGCAATGAGCGAAACCGGCTACATTATTGGAAATATAAAATGTTAGCCGCTTCAGTACCGAGCAAAATGGTCACATTGATCACATATACCGCCCGACTTCAACAACTGATAGTGTCACTACCTATGAAAAGAAAGATTTTTCAATACATGCGTCTTTGTTCGTGACGTCGGTATGCGGCGGCCACCAGTGGTCTTACGGTACTGAAGAGGTTAATAATCAATATAAAATAACTTTGATTATTGCACGTATTGTGTTACTAATTTTGACACGTGTTTCGCCTCTCTCATGTGCATCTTCGGACTTACTATCCTATATATTACTATATTAAAGTCCGAAGATGCATCTGAAAGGCGAAACAACTCTCACAATTAGTAACACAATACGTCGAATAATCAAAGTTATTTTATATAAAAATGAACTTCCACAAATTAACCGCCGAATCCATCAAAAGGTTAATAATTCTAACAACCAAAGTATGGGATTTGTTTAGAGACTGACTATTTTCTCGATCTGATATAAAATATAAATTTTCTAGTCTTAATATTTTGAGAGTTATATTAAAAGTTTTCATTTCTTTTCACAGGGCTATTGAAAAACGGTGCGTGTCAGTTAAGATGAATTTAATATCGCTATTACTTCAAAGTTCTCCACGATTAATCCCGGTGGTGCTATTATTGCAATGTACCGTGTATTTTGATTCCATCTCAATCAATATTGACAGATATTATTTGTCAACTGCTTCGTGAATTCTACGTCATAGCATATAGCATTAATGTTTCTTTATTTAACAATATTTTCACTTATGTATTTAAATGTATTTAAAAACCAACATATATCACTGAGAATATTAAACCGTAAACGATTTTTAAATAATTTTCAATCCAGGTATTTTGAGAATAGTTAAAATGACCGGACTTCAAAAGAAGATTTTTTAAATATTTTTAGTAATACCACTAGAAGATTTTGTTGCTACCACCGACAGTTTCATACACAATATTGGCATATAAAAAAAGTGTTTTTAAAGGTAAATTTCTCAACATAGACTTGAATGAAATATTTTGTATGCACTGTTCTGTGGATCAAAAAGTATTTTATGGAAAAATGTTATTAAATGCATGGAAGAATAAAAAAAAAATTTTTTTTTGAGGGGCCAAAAATTTTCAACATAGATGTTTACAATGCGGCAACAGTAAAAGTTTTCGTAAGAACCACTGTTCTAGACCAGTGGTTCTCACGTAAAATTTGGCTGTGGCCGCATAAGGAACATCAGTGTTCCTAGAAAATGTCTGGTGGCCGCACCAAAATTGTGTGTTGAGCTTTTTGTCAAAAATTCCCAAAGCATGTATATGTTTAAGTTTTGTGAACTAACAATTCTTGATGCACAATACAATGCATTCGAAATATTCAATTTTCAGTGTCATTGTTGACAAATTAACTTGTTATACCATATTTTTATTAAATATCAATATTAGCTATGAAGCTGTTTGGTGGCCGCAGGAAAATCCTCTGGTGGCCGCACATGAGAACCACTGCTCTAGACGCAAGAAAACTAGCATCTTATTTATAAAATTATTATGTTTACAACCTGTTGTTGAAATCTTTTTTTTTTTAATTACATTACCTGAAGATGTTGAAAGAGGCGAAACACGTTTTTTTTTGTTAATATTTTTTAGACGCTGATAATATTAAGAAAAATAAAACAATTATAAATTCTTTCGATGGTTTCGGCGGTAACTTTGTGAAAGTTCATTTTAATATAAAATTTAAAATAAATTTGATTATTCCACGTATATACGTGGAATACAACGATGCGTGGAATAATCAAAGTTACTTAAAATTTTATATTAATTATAAGTTCGATTAAAAAATATGTACCTAAAAAGAAATGATACATATTTATGTTTATTTCTGGTTAGTTTTATTTTTCGGACTAATTTATAACTATCCTACGGATGTCGATTTTAATGATCCTTAAATTACGTGTTAACGATATTTTAATGATCATAATTTGCGCCGTTCTTTATACTATGCAGTTGTACCCATTATATATCAATTAAAACGAAGCAATGGCGTTTATAAATGAACACTTTATTTTAAATCTAACGATAAATTGTAATTAAGGCATTTGTTTTCAGATAAACACTCTCGTATACTAAATAAACCAGTTGAATTTTAACCGTATCCAGAATAGTAGACAACATTTATAGTATTAACATGATTTATTACCAACTTCGTAAACTGGGATTCATTTTAAATTGCTTTTAGCCATCTGCTGATGGTATAATAGTACATGGATAACCAACCAGTAAATCGCGATCAGCATGAAAGCCAAATGGCGTTATGTACTCGGCTTGTGCTTTTTTTACCAGTTGAATGTATCCATAAAAATACTGGTTATATTTAAAAAGATATATCTAATTATAATCGCAATACCCGACTTGTTAATCAATTTTAGTATTTTGGTATATGTATATCATAAATCACTTTAAAGGTGTTCGCTGTCAATAATTGGTGGAATGGCATTATAATACTAAAAATAAAACATTTTTAGTACTTATTCCAAATAAAATTTACTGGATCAGGACCGGTTTCGCTCATGGCGAGCATAATCAAATGCTAAAAATAAAGGGTCTTTTTAAAAGGACGCTTAGTTTTGAAATGTAAATAAAACAAATTGTTTGTGAGATTTCGACTAAATTTTAATTTCATTTGTAAGTATATTTTACTGCATTAAATATGGAATAAAGCATCAAATGTCTGCCAATATCCATTCATTATAAAATGGGCCATGTCGCTAAAGTTGACTTTTTTGACAAATTTGGGTAAACTTCCAACTGCTCCAGAACCCAATCAGGCGTTGTCTGCGGTCGTTTACCTGAAGCTCCTTGGTTAGTTGGATTTTATACGGGTGCAGAAATAAGGCCCGATTCAAAATTCGCCAAGTTGAAGTCGCAGAAAAGCCAAGTTCTTGTGAACAACGAGAAATAAGCTGCCTTGGGTTTTCCTGTACACTTTCACACACAGCAGCAATGTTTTCACCAGATATTGTATATTATATGACGTACAGGTAGGTGTTGGCCGATTATTTACCAAACTGGTTGACTCAAATTTGGCCACTAAACAATGAATATTCTACTCAGCAGGACAAAGAAACATATTTTGAGCGTCCCTATTGAAATACCCTATACAACGAAACAGTGATATTAATACAAAATTTATGCAAGAAATACAAGGTATGCACTAAAACTAGTAGTAAAAGTTCTGACGATGACGTTAACCGAAAAAGCTATCGACTATGTATAATATAATTTCTGTTGGATTTGAATACATTGCTTTTGTTTTTAAAAATCTTTTGAGCCGAAAATTTATCCGCGATATTTATAGAGACGTCTTGTATGACAGAAAAGTACTAATTAGAGACTCTACGACGAAATTTTATTTATTTATTTTCAAAAATATATGTATTTATATAATATTAACCGTTGCGCATAACTGAGTCTTACACGTGGATTTGACTACCAGGTAATATATTTTTTTTAAAATGGTTTTGGTCGTTGACTACAATACTATGCGAGAATTTCTTTTGTTAATTTTGCTTTGGGTCCTGCTGACGTGTCTTATCAATGACAAGTCGATGGTGGCGAGAGTCTATGATGACAAGAGACAAAATATTTTTTCCATTATATTTTTGAAATAAATGTATTAATGCAAAATTGAATAAGCTTGTTTATTTATTTATCATCTATTTGTATACACAAATTTGAATTAATAGCATATATTTTGATACATCTAAAGCTACTCGAGTATTTTTTAAATTGTACTAATCGAGTAGTTGAGATATCGAGTAATTGGAGTTTCTAGTACTAATAGAGCTTTAAAATGATACCAACCACAACGTGTTAACTCAACGCACCAAAAAAAATGTTATTTCTTTCCGTCTTACCTAATAGATATAAAAAATTAAACAGCAATAGTGCTAATTTAAGCTGATCCACCCCTGTATTACAGCATTGGTATCGTGGTTAGGTGAGGTCTCGAACAAGCGGCGCTGTTGCTAACACGCAGCCTTGGATGTTAGTTGTTAGTATTGTTATCCAGCGGGTGGAGTTTTGACGGGCATACGGAGTTGCGGTTCCCGCGCACTGGCCACGTCACAACTTTTGACAATTGCCCCCCCCGCAAGTGAAAATAATAATAATCAACGCTGTGCTTTAGTTTCGTTTTGTAATTAAAGCTCCTCGCTCAGAGCGCACCATTATGCAAGCTCATGTGATAAGTAAAGCCTTAACTTGTACGCGGCGGTAAATGTGTTATTTATTTGAATTGGGAATACGAAACAAACCATTTATCTGTTTGTTTTAAAAATTGGAAACTAAAAACTCAGTCACCGTTTTTAAGCAAGATTTTTTTATTATAACCACTTCCAATTAATATGTTAACTACATATTTATTTAAAAAAAAATACGAAACATGGCATTATAGCTGACGCCAATACGCAATGCAGTTGACAAATTAAAATACATTTATTTATACATATATACATACATACCTGTATATAAATAATAAAAATCACAAATTGTAGTCATAAGAACAGAGAGAAAAAAATATTAAAATCACCATACAAATTTTGATACAAGTCAACCGAGTGAGTTCCGCCAAAATCAACATTTATTCTATAAGGGACATTCGTTTGAATTCACTCACTTGTTATTTAGTTGCTAAACCTGTCTATTTTAGACATTGTCAATATGAAAAGATTAGTTAAAAGATAATAAAACGGTTTTTTTACTTATTCCAAAATTAATTTATTAACATCAGGACTGGATAATATATTTTATCAGTTGAAAATACTCGCCATAAACGAACCCAGTCCTGATCTAATTCATTTAATGTGGGATAAGTACTACAAATGTATCATTATTTTTATTTTAATGCCATTCCACCAGTTTTAAAAAAGACAAATATTCGAAAAAAAAACCTATCACCTTGTATCCTTTTAACATAAGTATAAAAAATATATTTGTGTTGACAATTCAACGACGTCGTGTCAATATTTTTCCTTCAAATATTTATTTTTCCGTCATATTGAAAATGTATAAAAAAAAACATTTCATTCGTGTCGGATTTCCCGCCCTTTCAACCCGCCATTTCGTGTTTCACACATTCGTTTCCGGTTCACATTACGCACTTCCTGAGCCACTCATTCAACACGGGGTCGAATTGTCTATTTTTGGTTTATTGATCTTACCTTAAAATTATTACGTTCTATTGTAAAATTGTGATTGGATAACATTTTTTAGAATCGTTCATAGCTTCGTTTGGCATGAGAATGGATCAGACTGTGACACTATGAAGTATGATAATAAATGTTTAGCCCCTTTGACATCCTAAGCTCATGAGAAAATTTATGGTGCATGGATCTAAGAGAATATAATTGAATGGACTTATCGGTATTTATTTGATCCAAGATTTGTGTGTAACCTATCAAAAATCATAACAACAGTCAACCTTCCTAAAACACCTAGTTAAGGATTATTTTATGACTTACTTCATCAAAAGTAAAGGGACGTACAGCTACTGATAAATATTCTTCTCTTAATCTTACCAAAACAAATAATTTGCCAGTAGACTGCAGCACACGCTATAAACAACCGCTTTGTAGTAGAGGGTGCCGTGGGAAGGTTGACTGTATAATCAGTTTATTCTTAAAATTTCTACATATGTCATGTCAAAATCATCGTCGTATAGGTAGTGCGCGAGTCCTGCTCGACTTTGTACAATTTATTTCAAAAACCGTATTAATTGGAAATTGTGCCTAAGTTGAAGTTTGTAAAATATCATAATGTGGTATATCTTTCGGTATTTCGTTTAACCATGCTAATAAATACGCAAACCTTGTGAAAGCAATCAATTTCTCAAATCTATTTAGAAGGTACTGTAAGAAATTAAGTAATTCAGTGAGGAGTGCAAACAGTTAAAAAGTACCGTGGCTAACAAGCAGATAAAAGGTTTTTACTCCGTAAATTTAGAGTTTTTAAGTTATATCAGAATGTTAGTGTATTGTTTTATATTTTCGGTAGTATTAAAGTGTGAATACGTCCGTTCTATTATAAAATTTAAAATAGCTTTGATTATTCCACGTAACTATTGTTTTACTTATTGCGACACGTATTTCGCTTCTTTCAGAGGCATCTTCGGACTTACTATCGCAAAGTTTGCTTAAGTTATATAGCAAGATTGATTCTTATATTTTAAAACGATACAATTATAAAGTGGAGTTTGGTATTTTTTTCTTTTTAGGGGAAGCAAGGAAGGGGCTATAGAATCAAAACAAAGTAAACAAATAAGTATACTACTAATGACTTATGTTCTAATTTCTTTTGAGTATGACGATATTAAAAGTTGTAGTATGACTTCATGAGTAATTTCATTTCTTATAAAGTTTCCTCCATTAAAAAAGCGCAAACAAATACATATTTGGATTTGAAATGTACGTATTAAAACGTAATATTTTACACCCCCTCAAACCAAAAATAATTATTCATTCGCAAAACGATTTCGCGTCGCGGTTTCTGCTGTTTGCGCATTTGTTCCTTTTCAAAGTAATTTATTATTTATATGTCTTCCCTATTTAATGAAAACAACTTTTTGCCTTTCAAAATAAATCAAACGTGGTCGATTTTTTTTGACGGTAAACATTGCTTTGGTGTGCTTTGAAGCGGAAACAAAATTATGTATTATATTTTAACAAAGAATAAAATATTTAAGCTAAGGATATTTCTATACATATGTGCGTAATAAGAATCATTATTAAATAAAATGAGTTCAACTGCAAAGGCTTTGCAAATAACATTTTTTTTTTGCAAATAACCATGTCCGCTCCCAACTTGGAGCTTATGGAGACCTCACGGTATTTCTCTCAACATGCTTGTTTTTATACGAGAACTGCTTATTACTCAGTTGCTTAACCTCCCTCTTTAGAAGAGAGTAAGGATTAAAAGGATGTGTGGACGAGGTAAGGACTAGTGGTTAGATATCTCCCTTGCTATGTGCCCCACTTTTTTGGAAAGGCGGAAAGGGATTTTTAACAGCAAAGGCACTCATTGCCTTCGAACAGAATCGATTTATCGACTGAACAAAATCTGCTCGTACCGGGAATCGGACTCGGGTTGTCCGTAACGGAAGCCAATGACGTTGACCAGCGCACGATGGACCTCCATAATAATTTTAATCATATTACAGGACTACAAAATTAGTAATTCAACATAATTACTAAAAATTATTTCATATAGAACGATTTATCCATTTGGCTTATATTATAAATATATACACGACATTGAGAGCGGAAATAGTTGAAAAAAACTATCGTTATATATAATATTTCAATATAATATTAACAAATATAATAATATGTGATTGACGTTAATATATTGAGTGTTTGTAACCCTTAGTTTGAGTTAGTAATTGTTATTCAGAATAATTAATTAGGATCTGGTTAAATTTAACAATTAACGTATTTATACGAATAAATTATTCCTCTAATAGTTTTATAAGTGTCATAAAGCTTTGTTAATAGTCATATTTGCTTAAAATTAATGTCTAAATAATTCCACACAGATTGTTCTCGCTTCAGGCAAATTTGTTAATAATTTCTATCAATATTACTATATTATCTTTGATATGAACAGTTTATAATTCAACACAAGCGTCTTGTTAATTTTACATATATGCTTATTACAATTAGCTTCAATTAAATTATAGCAGTCCAGCAATTCAGTAATTTGACAGTGAAACTAACATTTCAAGATGTTACGCAATTATTAGTATATTATGATTGTAAACATAAAGTTAAAATAATAGAAAAATAGCTTTGTTTGTTCTACGTATTGTATTATAAAGAGTGACTCTTGTTTTGCTTCTTTAAAAAGTACCGACGGACTTTGTTCATTCCAAATAGTATTTTTCAAATAGTGACACGTGTTCTGCTATTTTAAAAAGCATCATCATACTTAGCAGCCTTATGCTTAAGTAATAAGGTTAAGATTGACTCTTATGTATATACTAGTATTGCTACCCGGCGTCGCTTGGACTAAGCGACCAATAATTATTTAATGTTATATCATTCGACATAATTATATCACAAAATCTAACATCCAAAATAGAGTTAAAATAAAATCACAAACTTTATTTAATTTGATGACAGCCCATTAAAATGTCCAAATTCAAGGAAAAAATCTAATTTGCTGTCAAAGAAATATACGAAATAAAGAAGTACTATATAGTACTATAAGTACTAAATATAAGTACATATTTACTTTTTTTTGTATATAAACGATACAAACTGTTTACTACGCGTCAGTTTAAGTACATCTGTGCACTTGGAATGCCTGAAGATGCCGAAAGGCGAAACCCGGGTCGTTAGCGACAAAACTCATGGAAAAGTACAAAATTCAAAAAATTCAAATTTTATATTGAAATTTCATCAAGCACCCTCAGTCAAAATACTTAACTATTGAGAAGAGCTTAATTTTATAATCCTTAGCCATTGCCTTCACTCATAATAGATGCTACAGAAGTTTCAGAAGACCAAATTCCTAACAATATAATATTGAAGTTTACTAAAATTTATAATTAGTTTGGAGATTTACATAGTATGTATTAATAAGAACCTATATGTTATATACTAACTCAACCATATATTAAATCCGAAGCCATAAGTTTCTAAGCATGTGCCAGGGATGGGGAAACGAACTGGCAAAGTTCCAAATAGGTCACAGAACACACAAGTTCAGCGAATTCAGGGTGTTAAATACCATTTTATGATAAGTTAGTCAAAAATGAATGAATGATGCACTGCCATAAGTTTTCTTACGTATTCTTTTCTACAAATTATTGAATTTTAAAGCACATGATTGTTGGGTGGCATAATTATTTAGTACTTGAAATCTAATACATAAAAATCAATGGTTGTTTGTTCGTATTTTATGCGTTTCCATACAGTTCATCCGATTGCGATAAAACTTTGTCAACTTATAGCTTGCACTTGCGCAAAAGCGATAACCATAGTAAAATTAACTAACAGTAGGTATTTTATATACAAATTCAATGATTTTTCATATTTTATGAGCTGCCATACCGTTCATTATGACCACTTATTGTCGCACTTGCGCAAAGGTTATAGGCATAGTACAAGACATTTTCAGTAGGTGTCTAGTGTGTCGTACCATAGACAATCGGCAAAAGATAAACATCAAACGTTAAACGGCAAATGTCATCGATGCCGATTAATGTTAAATTAATTATCTAAAATATTGTGCATTCGAAAGCACTTCAATAAACACAAAAACTTTCTTTCTTTGAGTGGTATTGAACGCTTGCCGGGTACCGGCTAGTAGGTAATATCTTTTAGTAACTGCCATCTGGTTGGTCAGTAGCTTTTTGGGACACTAGTTTTTCTAATTAAAAATATGTGTATACGGATACACTCCTAGGATACTTAAGCCGTGAAAGGTGAATTATTTTGGAAAAATAATAAGTTAAAATAAATAATAATGCCATACAAGAAAAATTTCGGCATTGATATTTCTTTTGAAATCGAAAACGAAATTAAACATATTTATTTAAATAAATAAAATAATTATCGAGATATTTTTCTAAATAATAAACATGTTTTTCCAGAAAGCTTATCGAACCGAAATGAATTTTATAAGCTCAATAAAATATGGCCACATTTATTTTTCTAAATAATAAACATTTTATGAAACATTTTTATTTGACTACCAAAAACAACTATTTGATATGTCTAGTTGCAATGTATCGAACTCAATATCTAAAATTCTTACATTAGAAGAATTATATTTTCCGCTAACGTCAGTCAGTTCTAAGAATGTCCTTTCGCCAATGACAAACAGTTTCAAGAGTGTGTGCAGAGTTAGGGTAGCCGAGTGGTGGAGTGTTTGCCAAGACTAGGAATGTTTCAGATGTGTTTACCTTATTGAGAGAGCTTATAGATGAAGAAACATACGGAAAATGGCTCTATAACTTGTGGACGGAACGGCTGGGAGCATTATCATTAAATTGTTATTTTTATCAGCAATAGGCTAAATAATATTAACAATATGAAAGAATTTTAATTTGGTGGCGCTATGCATCTATAGGATTGAGTTATATTTCCATGTGGCCTAGTGTTGGCATTGCACTAAAAGCTTAACCAAAACCAAAGCTGTTTTATTCAATACTGACGATAGTATCATTAATTAAGGATTTCGACTGAGGGTGCTTGACGGAATTTCAATATCAAGTCATTTCCAGTCATTTTGTGCACTTGAAATGCCTGAAGATGCCGAAAGGCGAAACCCAGATCGTTACAAAAAACCGATGAAAGGTTTCAAAAATTCAAAAATCCTGTGTTTCGGTGCTAAAATTTATAGCGATAGTTGAAAGTTTGAAATGAGAGGGTTTTTTCGCAGCTGGATTTGGTTTTACTTAGACCCGATCAAGATATGGTAGATTAAAAGCATTTTAAAGATCATATTATTTTAGTAAGAATAAAATAGAAAATTTACATACGTATTTACATATATATATTATATTTGACATCGCAGGAAATTTTTTTGTAATAACAATTGTTTGTCATAAATACATTCATTTTATTTTACTTAATTAATTCATTTTGATTTTTTGAGATATCACTGTTTCGTTGTATTTCTTATCAGCTGACAATGCTCGGCAAGAGCGAAACCGGTCCTGATCCAATAAAATTTATTTGTAATAAGTACTTAAAATGTTTTATTATTTTTATTATAATGCCATTCTACGAAGTTTTGACAGTGAACACCTTAAAAGTGATATTTGATATACATTTACCAAAATACTAATATTGATTAACAAGTCGGGTATTGCGATTATAATTAGATATATCTTTTTAAATAGTACCAGTATTTTTATGGATACATTCAACTGGTAAAAAAAGCACAAGCCGAGTACATAACGCCATTTGGCTTTCATGCTATTCGGTTATACGGCTTCCAAGCCATTTGCCGAATTTCCTGAATGTAATCTTTCATAGATTTTTGATAAATTCATCCATTCACTTCCCACATCCAATCCTAGACACAACATCGTACGAACCATAAACATACTACTTGTCTTGTTCAAGCTCTATGCTTATATTTGATATCCCCAAAAAAGAAAGATAGAGTGGATTAACCACAAACAGTTCTCGTATAACAAGATGCGTTGTTAAAATCTCTATTAAGCTCCAGATTGAGAGCGGGCATGCATAAAAATATTTAGTTGGTCGTCGAAATATAATAGAATATATAAATGGTGAAGTAATACAAAATATTAATCTAAATAATGATGATCATTTTTTTTATTACTACAACTGTATTGCTTACTACCTTTAGGAAAACGAAGCTATTGTATGACTAAATCTTTTCAAAAAAAAAATGAATAATACTCAAATGGCCAATTAAAAATAGATATCGACTCGTTAAGCCGCGAATAATATAATAAACTACCTTTTTGGCGAGAGCTTCCCGCGCCGAAAGGGTTGAAGGCAGTGGCGAGGACATTAAAAAATCCGGGAATTTTCAATAACAAATATTAAATAAGTGAAAATTATTCTGAAAAAAATGTGAGCAGTATAAATAAAGGCTAATATGATACGTTTCAAAATTTCTATGTGTTCTCATTTCTAGTGTTTTACAGTTTGTTATTTTCACGTTTTCGGGACCTACAAACCAAATTAAATTTTATTTGGAGTATATCTTTAGTGAAAAAAACAGTACACAAAGTCATTTTTAGACGAACTAAAATTCTTTTAAATTCTTTTCGCAGAACTTTTGCGTTTGATTGAGCATTTCCTGGAACTCACACGTCACATTATTGATGGGCAGATTTTAAGATTTATTTATTAAATGCACTTATTTTGGTTTTTACTTTGCTAATAATTATTCATACTGAATTGATTTTTGATGTAATAGCTTGCATAGCAATAGAGGTCTTCAAAATTTTGATTATTATCTACTTTTCATGTATTTTGTTTCAATTCATTTGCTTAGTTGAAATACCAATATTTTGTCATACCATTCAATTCTTAAGTAAACTTGTAACTAAAGCCATGAGCAAACCGGTCCTGATGCAATAAATTTTATGTAGAATGAGTACTTAAAATGTTTTATTTTTTTTATTACTAACTTAGACATTTTTTAAATTATTTTATTTCATAAACTTTATCAAGCTTATTCGCAAAATCTTTTAATCTTTCACAACAACAAAAAATCGTTAAGCTTCTTAGGCAGCGTAACAAAATGCAAGCTTTTAGAATACACCATAACTTACCCCCCGTTTCATTGTTAACAATACAAACCCTCTCGGTTTATCGAATAAACATTAAAGGAGTACGTTTATATTGTGAGCCACTGATGTTGGCTTGAAGTCAGTTTATCGCTGCCCACTTTATTTGAATTCATTGGTCTATCGGGAAAACGACGCTTTGCTATTTGAAATAGAGGTTCTTAATCGGTGGTTCGTGGAACTTAATTGGTTTTAGAATTGATTACTCAAGCATTCCTACAAAGCCGAAGCTTGCAATGAAAAATTCGAATACGTTTACACGGTAGCTTTCGTAAATTGATTTTCTACGCAGTCGATATTTCATTGTTCAGCGAAGGCAATTCTTCAAATCATGCATGCTTACAAAGTGCAGCGTATGGACTTTGGTGAAGTACCTATACTATCTAATTTAATTGACTATTTAAATTTAAATTGCTTGAATTTTGTACCTTTCCATGAGTTTTGTCGCTAACAACCCGGGTTGCGCCTTTCGGCATCTTCGGGCATTTAAAGTGCACGGATGTACTTAAACTGACACGCAGTAAACAGTTTATATACAAAAATAAAAGTAGGTCACTATATTAAATTGCTATCAAAATGTAAATTAGCGAAAATTTTATGTAAACTAGTTTCAATGATTTAAGTGAGTTTCTTATAATTATCGAGATTTTTGGATGTAATATCGCAAATACTAATGACCAGATAATAAAACAGAAATATCAAAAATAAATTTAAGGGGTTTTATCCAGTGGCGGCTGGCGACAGAGTATCCAAAAAAGATTCAAGACAGCCAAAAATTCATAAGACTGGCACTCCGTTGAATATCTGAATTGAAAGTCCATGTTATAGAAGTGTTTTAAAATCCAATGAATAGGAAAGAACTCTTGCAAAAATAGTTGAATCTTTTTTTGTACTCCCCAATACTCTGTCCTAATACGCCACTGGTTTTATCCGACCTATTATTACCGAGTTGATTGATTTCAAGTGTTTTAATTAATAATTAATGACAGTTAATGTTTGAATTATAAATAAATAATTATAATAATAAGCGGTATAAAAATGGAGAGTTTGGAAGATTAAGTTGTTCGTTTAAAATTGGCAAACTATTAAGCTGAGCCCTGTTTATCTCTAATATTTCTTGAAAGAACAATTAATATTCGCCCCAGTTTATATGCAAAAAAAATCAATGCCTGAGTCTATATTGAATGCGTGGTTTTCAAAAACTAAATGTCATTGTTAATGGTTTAAAATAAACATATACATTTTCAAATCAACATGCAATTAAGCTGTCAAGTTCATTTAGTGTATTACAGGCATTAAAGTTCGAAAGCCGCTGAATAAATGGGGCTTTTTCGGTCGGATTATTTCAAGCAGTTACCGTAAAAGTGTAAAAATATGATCCATAGAAATTGCGAACAAGAATTTTATTGTGGGTGAAAAAAAACCGGCACTGCAATCAACTAACGACCTGCCCATATCACTTTTATGTGAAAGCTTACCGTCAGAGCTTTTTTCTAAAATGCAAAATCAAATCTTTAACAAAGGGTAACGCTTGCAAGCGATATCGAGATATTTCTGGTAAATATCACAAAAAGAATTTAATATGTATGTATATTGTAAAAAATATTGAAGTAATATAAAATTCAAAATAACTTTGATTATTCCATGTATTGTGTTATGTGACACGTGTTTCGCCTCTTTCAGAGGCATTTGAAATACTAGACCGAGTATATAAAATGGGTTTAAAGATGAATAGCTTAGAATTTTCAGAAATAAATAAAACTCTTAACAAAAAAGAAGTATTATTAAATAATATTCTTAATTAGGACAGGTTGCTCGCCATTACTTACATTAAATCCAATTAATAGAGTAATCACTAGCCTATCTGATCGATTGTAGCTCATAAGTTTAATAGTTTGTGATGTTAACGTCATTAGTAGTATAATTATTTGTTTGCTTTGTTTAGATTCTATAACCCCTTGCATGCTTCCTGTAAAAGGGAAAAATCGCAAACTCCGTTTTGTAATATTATCATTTTAAAATGTTAGAAATATGTTTATTTGTTTGCTTTGTTTCGATCCTATAACCCCCTCTCTTGCTTCCCTTATGAGGGAAAAATCCCAATCTGATTGTTGGAAAAATCTCATAGTTCCATTATCTGATTGCAATGTTTCGATTCTATCACCCCTTCCTTGTTTCCTTTAGAAGGAAAAAACCCGAAATCCATTTTGTAATTTCATAATTTAAAATGTTAGAATCAATCTTGCTTCATCAAACTTTGCGATAGTATGTCTGAAGATGCCTCTGAAAGAGGCGAAACACGTGTCACAGTTAGTAACACTATACGTGGAATAATCAAATTTATTTTAAATTTAATATTTCTATTTTAGACATTGTAAATATAAAAAGATGAACTAATCTTTAAAGAATAATAAAACTTTTTTTTTACTTATTCCACAATTAATTTACTAACTTCAGGTGAAGCACGTGTCACAATAGCTTAAGTAAATGATCATTAATTAGTAGCGCAATACGTAGAATAATCAAAGTTATTTTAAAATTCATATTAAAATAAACTTCCACAAAGTACCCACCGAATCCATCGAACATATTTTTTTTAATTTTTTTTAAATATTTTATATTGGAGTAGTTTACTTCAAATTATAGCTAAACATGAACTGATACAGTGCAAGTTCATTTGTTCAGATGAAATTCATGAAAATGTCGAAAGGTAAAACTTGGGGCGAAAAAACTAATGGAAAAGTACAAAATTCAAACGATTTACATTTGATATTGAAATTTCACCAAGCAACGTGTGAACGTGTCTTAAAAAAGTATTGTATTATAAAAATATTACATTTTTTTACTCAACTTTGGATTATATGAAATAATAAGTCGGTCCCTGTAGTCTAGTGGCAAGAGCATTGTCCTAGCGATCAGGGAGCCCGGAAAGGTAAGGTAAGGTTATTCCCGGTAAGGTCAGATTTTTCCAATTAAAAAAAAAAGAGATCTTGGGCTGGGTGTATGTTATTTATCGTTGATTTTGTGCACAGCTGATTCATTACTTATCATCGAGTTAATCTCGAATGACTTTCACAATTAAGAATATTTGGCGCATTGGCGTAAGCTGTAATGCCAAATATTTTTTTTGAAATTTTTAAATAAAAAAATAATAAAAATAATAATAAGTCATATTAACAAGATCATAAATGCGTTGAAAATAATTATCGTAAGACACTCAAATACTAATTATGATAAGCCGGCTTGTTCAAAGAAGCTTTTACTTAAAAATTAATTATATAATCCAATTATAGAGACTTTGGCTTTTGATAAACGGTAATAAGAAAGTATTGATTTACTTGACCTTTAATGGAAATACCGTTAAAGGTAATTAAAAAATAAATGCTAATCTGTTTGTAAAAGGTAAACATGGTGATTAGGATGTGCAAGGGTGACAGGACACGCCCAAATTGGGTCATTGGAAAACAGATAAATAATATAATTTAGGATTTTAACTTAATTCCATCAAACACACTAATGGAACTTTAATTTCAAATTTGGATCGTTTGAATTTTGTACTTTTCCACGAATTTTCAGGCGTTTTAAGTGCACGAGTCTTTTGTCCATCGTCGAAGTGAGTTCTTCTGGTCTTATTTATTTAACGTTACGATAATAGCTATTTAAGACATATAAAATATAAAACAATAATTATTTGCGTAAATACAGGCTGAAATTGATTTTTTAGTTCACTAGTTTTATAACTTGTGAACTAAAAAACTTTACGCCGAATTAATCAAACCAGAGCTGTGGAGACGTAAAAAAATACGACTCCGACTCCAGCATTTACCAAAAACACGACTCTGACTCCGACGCCGTCTAAAAATAGTTTAATTTCGTCACATTTTATTCCTACCGTTCCTATTTATGTGTATTCAATTTAATATCAACCAACCAACAGGCCAATAGTCAAATTTAACATATTGAAGGCAAAAACAAAATTTCCAACTCCGGCCAAAAAACTCCGACTCCACAGTCCTGAATCAAACATATTGTCTCTCTTAAATAATACGAGTGCCTCAAGTAAATATTAATAACTGTAAATAAAACATATGAAATTAATAAATAAATGATAATATTAAACACTTTTAAGGTGTTCACTGTCAATACTTGGTGGAAAGGCATTATAATAAAAATAAAAACACATTTTTAGTACTTTTTCCACATGAGATTTATTTCATCAGGACCGGTTTCGCTCATGGCGAGCATTATCAACTGATAAGGAATACAATAAAACATCAAACAATTGATTTTTGATGTGTTAGTTTTGCATTGCTAAGAGGTCTTGAACATTTTATTTTTAGTCTATTTTGCTTGTAATTTGCTTTAATTTATTTGCTTAATTGATTTACCAATTGTTTGTCATACCTTGTTTTCATACTTAACTTTTGCATAAATACCACTGTTTTTACCATTATTTTTATTGTTAATATTAAAGATGTGGCTGTTGGTGAAATAAGATTACTACTCATAAATATTGGAGAATCAGCAATCTTATCAGTTGACAATGCTCGCCATGAGCGAAACCGGTCCTGATCAAATAAATTTTATGTGGAAAAAGTACTGAAAATGTATTATTATTTTTATTAGAGAATCGTTGAATATAAATTTAGTTGACATTCAACTGTGAATAGAAAAATACTACTCGCAGTTGAATGACAATTAAAATGTTGACTTTACTTCAATACAGCGATCGGTACTATTATTTTTTATTCTTTCCTCCAATTGGTTTCACAAATTTTGTTTGATGCATATAAAAAAAAATAATTTAACGTTCACTATAGTTTCAAATAAATCAAACACAATTTAAAAGTACTACTACAACAGATCTTAGATCTTAAAGACTTTAGTATTGTCAACTGATCTTTATCAGAATACATGTAGAAGAAGAACTAGAATGTTAATTAAGGATTTTGAGTGAAGGCGCTTGATAAAATTTAAATTGTTTGAATTTTGTACTTTTCCATGAGTATCGCCTTTCGGCGTCTTGTACACATTTAAAGTGTCAGTTCAAGTACATCTGTGCAGTTGAAATGCCTGAAGATGCCGAAAGGCGAAACCCGTGTCGTTAGCGACAAAACTCACGGAAAAGTACAATGTTCAAACTTATAGAATGTGTTCAATTTATTTAATATTGTGATTTTTCACAAAGAAGTTTTAGTTAATTCATTGAAAGTGGTTCACCTTTATAATTGTCAGGTAAAGTGATTTGCTCTGCTTCCTCGATTAGTTGTTTAAATTTTAAATTGATATACTTCACATCGAACTTATACGGCATTGATAAATATGTATCGTCTATGTCAAAGCCGTAGAAAGCTCTATACGTAACGCCTACGCTAGCTTCGCGGCGTCATCTATTCGTAGCGAGAAAGCGTCGGTGCCAAGTGGCCAACAAACACTCCGAAAGGCACTTCACTTGTGGATTTGACACTTATCTGATAGGTCATATTGGGGTTTTAGAAACATATGGCTTCCAATTACGTTTGGAAAATTGAAACAATAAAGTAAACTTTGAAAAACTAAGCCACGACAGTATTAATAGAAATAAATTTCGTATATTTTTAATTATTACGAAGCCGTCGATAGTTTTTCATCTGGTTATTACTCTTTTATTATTTATTTTTTAAAACAGCATCCTTCCGTTCATAATCTAAGAATATTTCATTCAATATTTTGTATCGTATTCGAAAGCTGTTATTATTAATAAGAAGTGTTTTGGCAGTGCCCAAAAAGTGGTATACAACGGTTGTGTCGGTCCCTGTAGTCTAGTGGCAAGAGCTTTGCCCTAGCGATCAACTGTGCCCGGGCTCAATTCCCGGAAAAGTCTGATTTTTTCAATTGAGAAAGAGATTTTGGATATGGGTGTTTGTGATTTTTCGTTGAGTTGTCATCTCGTAAGACCATCAAGTAAAAATATTTATCGCACTGGCATTAGCTGTAATGCAAAATATATAAAAGAAAATATAAGGTGGTTATAATAAATATTTTAAAATCACTTGTGAACTGTCCACTTATTACAAAGTATTACATTTAAAAGTTATATGCAGTGTTTTTTTTAAATAACTCTGAATTGTTGTACATTATTATCAGTTCAAAATGAATGCAATAAGCCAAACCAGTCCTGATCCGAATAAATAAACTGTGGAAAAGTATTTTTTTAATTATGGATGCCGCTACTTTTTCTCTTATATTTTTTCCCATTGAGCTGCAAAATGAAATTGTTGATACCCAAGATTTCAACAGTCAATTCAGAAATGAAAGTATGTATTAAACATAATCCAAAGGAAATTGCTGTTAAATGACGTATGCATACTATATAAAGGTTTGAATATACATTTAATCAACCGAATTAAGCTTGAAATGCTTTTCAAATATAATGCTTTTATATAACCTTAAAGAATAATCTTCATCGGAAATTTATGTAAATTTTTAAATCAGTCTAAATGTTATTTTTACATTTTACTTTGACAAAATTCTAACTACTCTTGAAACTGTTTTGAGATAGGAACATTAGAAGTTTCGATTGATTAACAATCAATTGAAACAATGAGTAAGTAAAAATGTTTCAAAATACTTTTTTTAAGCATATTTTTTCACAACTCTTGCCGAGAAATAATGATGGAAATAATGATGACAATCTCAAAACTTTGATAAATAAATTTCGTAAAAAAAGTGTGCAGATGCAGTGTTACTTCAGAATTCTGGTAACTCCGTTATTTAACCATAGATAATTCTGAAATGTATAATATACATACATATATCAGGGGTGGCCAAATTGTTTTGCCCGCGATCGAATTTCGTTTGAAATTATTTGGCGGCGATCGAGCAACATTTAAAGTAGTAATTTGAAGAATATATTAATCTTATTGCCAATCCTTGTTTGACTCAGTTTAAGAAAGAAATTTTCATCGATATTCGGTGGACTTAGCGTGCTGTCCCTGTCGCACGACTTGTCCCGCACGTTTCTTGGGACGGGCACCAGATATTTGTACAGATCAGATAGGCGATCGAAGCTTTGGCCATCGCTGATATATAAGATAGAATGCGGTTAATACAAGCTTTTCCGAACAAAAGGTAATTTTAGGCAAGACTGTCAATTAGAACCTTTTAAAAGTAAGGTAACAAAATACAAAATAATGGCGGATGTAAGAACGGAGATTAAGTACACGTTTCCAATATGCGACTTTTGTGGCCTCCCATATTGTGGTAGAGTTCGTTTACGCTAACAATGCACACAGAACCCATACAAATCGAACTACCCCATCTCAACGGAGAGGAACAAGCAATAATGTATAGGGCATCCGTGGTGAGCCTTTGGTATGTGAATCCATTTGAGAACTAAGCGCCTTGGATAGTTTTATTTGGTTACTTGTCAATATGCGAAAATACATAAAAACACTTCTCAAAAAGTTTAAAAACTTTAAACATGCAACCAGTATGTAAATTGAATAAATTTATTAAAAAAGTATATTAATGCGCCCCAAAGAAAAAAACAGATTTACACGCTTTTATTATGCCGAGATTTTAGAACGTATTATACCAGTTGTCACCAAACTACGGCCCACCGAATATTTTCATCCAGCCCTGTCAAGTTCAAATGAATTTTTTTTTAAATTTCATGATTTAGTTGTGAATTCCCAACTCTTTATTTCAATTCATAAATTCACTTAAAAGATACGACAACGTATCAACCCATAAAATAAAATAAATATTTTCCATTATAAATTACAATAGAAGTTATATTTTATAATTATATTAGAACATATCAATCAACATTGTAATTGAATTCTAACACGAATTTATTTGTCATCTAGCCCGCCAAGTTGAAAAAAAAATCAATTTGGCCCGTCTCTAAGTAAGTCTGGTGACCCTAGTTTTGTACGACGGTTTTGTGCCAAAGATCAATTATGAATAATGTTACATCAATTTTATTTAGTTCAATGTAATATTTAGCTGACTTTCAGTACTGCATGTAAAGCAAATATTAATAATACGGTAAGAAAAATAACAATGTATTTTTGTTGTACATATTTTTTGATAGCTATTTCGGCTTACGCCTTCGTCAGATTAGTAAGTTTAAGTTATTGGTTCTAGCGTAATCCTGAGATTTTAATCTGGGTATTTTTGGGTTATTTTTATCGTGTGAAACCACTTAAAATCTGCAATGTCTTAAGTGAATCTATTTTTAAATTGTTTTTAGTTTGCTGCTTGATAAAGGATTTAGAAGAGGTGAAGAGTTAATAGTAATCTGTTCATTGAGAATAAATGCCTACTCAATCAAAAAATATTAATACGTAAGAAAAAGTCGTGTATTTCAAGTAGAGTCGTTTAAAAATGATGACTCATTTAATAATACTTATAAAAGGTAAATAAAATATGATTGAAAGACAGAGATCGTAATACTTGCAAAAAATGATTTAATATTAATATTTAATGTAACAAGAAAAGGTTGTCTCTCGTCGGTAAGGCCGATGTAATTGAAAATCCTTCAAACGGATGGATATTGAATGCGACATAATTATTATTGGATAAAGGTGAACGTGGGTGAAATTAATACTTCACGGAAACGATTTTTCTCGTCAGGAAAATCATGGAAAATTGGCAGGGATAATTACGTGGGATGATACAATCCAGTCTGATTTTTTTCATATCTTGTGAGATATATATTTAATGAAATATTATTACTAGCCGAAACAGCTTTCAATCACATGTATATCTAATATTTTTTGTGGAACTAAAATACATTACTATTAATTCAAGTAAATGAAAATTCAATCAATTAATCAATAATATAACATTATTAAAGCGAATACAACTTAAAAACGTTCAAGTGATTATTGTTTACATCTACAAAGTTGTTATATTGATTCGAACATAATATATAATATAAATAATAAAACATTTTTAGTACTTTTTCCATTTTGAAAGTATTTAGATTGGGACCGGTTTCACTCATCGTGAGCATTATCAACTGAAGCTAGCATTAACCGGTATATGTAACCTCGCAAATTATTATTTTGATTTGTTATTTTTCAAGATTTTTGGGGACGTACAATTCAAAGTGTTTTAATTTTTTTCACTTAAAGACTATAAGAATAAAATTATAATATTATTTGATTTTATATATTGTATAGATGGATAATCATATTTTATTTGAAAGCGTTGTTAAATTTAAAAGACGTAGACATCGTGTAATCCACTAAAATAAAGTGTAAAATCCGTTTTATAGTCACTAAAACTTAGATAGTAAGCATTTCTAGTTGTAAAAATGAAATAAATATCTTTTGTTTGACAGAACGTCGGTCGACATTATTGAAATATATTTTTAAATAAATATAAATTTTCAAAAACCTTGAAAAGTCTTATTTTTCTTTTCCAAGTGGAAATGAGAAGTTGAACAGTTGACAATAAGCACCTTCTGTAAAATCACCCTTCAAAACATATTAAGTAAAAAAAAATCGAGCAGTTGCAAAAAACATTACAAAACATATATTAAATAGAAACAATGATAAGGTTTAAACAATACGATGTAAAAGCTTTGTTGTGTTTTGAATAATAGAAAAAGCTTTTTCCTTTGAAAAACAATACGAGAAATGCGTTTTAGTTCTTCAAAAGGCGGAATAAGATTTTCTTTACTGTAAATAAAAACAACACTTAAACCAAGCTACAGAAAAATTATTCAAAATCTAAGCTTGTTTAAAAACTGTTTACTTTCCGCCCCAGTTCTACTCCTAAGTGCTTGATCGTTGAAATTTAATTGAAAATGTCATGAGCAAGCAATTATGTTTAGCATCATATTATTTCAAAAATTAGCATAGGAATATGTTGTCATATTCAGATTTTAAGCTCAGTTTCTAAGGCTATGATTTGAGAAGTAGAGGGAGAATCGATAAGTGAACTGGTTAATCACAACATACTTAGTCGTTTTCTGTTAGTGACATACTCGAGGAATAAAGAACAGGGGTTTATCCAACAGGAGTATTTTTTTAAAAAAAAAAAAAAAAATTAAAATAAAAATAAAATAATTACACGTTTTCTGTTAATGTATTTAAAAAAGTTTTTATATGAAATTCTTTAAGCTCCTAGAACTCTTTTGACGAATGTATGAATGTATGTACATAGGCAGCGCAGTGCTAATAAATACACAAACCTTGTGATATCAATTAATTTCTCAAATCTATTGAGGAGTTACCGGAATAAAAAAAATATATATTGTGGAGTACAATGTGTCATTTAAATTATTTTAATTAGATAAAAAAAAAAATATTTGATCTAATTGATAGTTACACGGTGTCTGTTTGAATCATAAGTCATTCAGTCATTATGATAAGATACACATATTTAAAAAAAAATAATGATTTTTGCTATGCAGCCATATAAAACAATGTAGACGATACTTCAAGTCAAGCAGGCACTACTTTCTTATGTGCTACGATGTCTCATAGAAGCAGCGCAACGAGCTACGCCATAGAAGCAAAAGCGACTCCGCAAAAGCTCTACGCTTAACTGAGGTCGTAAAGCTACTTGCAGGCGGCAAGTGCACTGCGCTACAGTGAGACACTATAGAAGCCCGAATCGACTTCTTGCACCCAATAATGATTGTGAGATGGAGTGTCGGAGAAGACGTGTGGTTGAACATACTACGTTGCCTGAGCTTTCAGTCATATCGAAACAATGAATACTAAAAATCTCTTATCCTTGAAACGTTAAAACTATTTCACGTAAAGTGATACAGTCGATAGAATTTAATGAAATATTTGATTGTATAACAGATTATCCAGTAACCGACAAGCGTTGCAATGCCTCTCAAAGAAAGATGGTATTAGTGTTTATTGAAGTGCTTTCGGATGCACAATATTTTATTGATTGAGTAGGCATTTACTTGGTAGAACTCCATTATAATACGGTAAGAAAATAACAAAATACATTGTTATTTTCCTACCGTATAACAATATTTTAGATAAATAATTTCGATTTAATTTCACTAACATTGATCGGCTTCGATGACATTTGCTGTTTGTATATCGTACGAAAAACGCGCCACCTACTGAAAGCTAATTGTACTATGTAATTGTACCTTTGCACAAGTGCAATAAAAGTTGTCAAAATGAACGGTATAGCAGCGCATAAAATATGAAAAGACAAGATTTTTATATGAAATACCTACTGTAAGTAGATTTTACTATGCCTATAACTTTCGCGCAGGTTAAAGCAATAAGTGGACACAAATTTATCGCAATTGGATTAACGGGATAGCAACGCATAAAATACAAACAAACATTGTTTTTTATATATTAGATGTGAAGTTGAGTTTTGCTTAAAAATAATCATAAACTTCTTAAAATGCGTATTGTATAAATACTAATTAAATTCAAAACTCATGCAGTACCCTCTGCTATAAAGTTATATGTTTCGTAAATATGTATTTACATTCGAAGAATATTTATCGGTAGCTGTACGTCCCTTTACTATTGGTAACATAAGTCATAAGTAAATCATTGTGGCTTAAAGGGGTTGAATGTTCTTAATATTCTTTAATTTAAAGATTCTTCTAATTTTATCAAGATTCATATATAAACTTTTAAGGTGTTCACTGTCAATACTTGGTGGAAAGGCATTATAATAAAAATAATAATACATTTATAGTACTTTTTCATACTTAACTTTTATAAATATCACTGTTTTATTGTATTCCTTATCAGTTGACAATGCTCGCCATGGGCGAAACCGATCCTGATCAAATAAATTTTATGTGGAAAAAGTACTAAAAATGTATTATTATTTTTATTCATATATTCATTTACTTCTTTCGATAAATTATAATATCAATTTTGGAGTGCACATTTTACTGTCTGTACATACATTTATATCCGAAATGATAAAGATATTTGCTAGCCATTTATTCTATCCATTTACTATTTTTTCACTATAAGAATACCATTTGAATGCTTAATAAATCAATGGAGAATTGTTGTAAGTATGTTTTTAAAATAAATCTTTACTTTCAGAGCGATTTTAAATGTTCTATCATAAACAAAAAGCTATAAAATTGTTGTAGAACAACTCTCGTTACTGAATAGTTCATTTGTTTTTCTCTATAAAGAGTGTTTTTAGTATAAAAATAAGTTGATAGTTCTCCAAACGCTTTATATAAATGTTTAAAATCCCAAAACTCTGATTACGCAACATTAAACGTAATAACATTATAAGTATTATTTTTTGACTTATTCAAATATATTAATATTAATGTAATTACTTAAAGATACAAAAATTTTAATACTCGTAATATTGCGTAAATGGGTTCATTAAATACTCCTATTTGTTTTTTTACTTTTAAGGTATGCATTGTCAATTCTCGATTGAAAGGCATTACATTATAATAAAATAAATAAAGGATGTTTATAATGTCATAAGTTGATCAGCTTGCGATGGTACGGCCTTTACACACTTTATTATCAGGAAAAAATAGTAAAAGATATATTTATTTGATATTGAAATTCCATCAAGCAATTTTGGAAAAATTTCTAAATTCTAATGCCGTTAATGCTAATGCGCCAAATATTTTTAATTTCGAAAGTCACACAAAGATAAGCTCGATAATCAATAATGAATCAGTTGTGAACAACTCAACAATAAATTACATACACCCAGCCCAAGATTTCTTTTTCAATTGAAAAAATCTGACCTTGCCGATACCTAATCGATAGTACAAAGCTCTTGGCTCTTGATCATTATAGAATTCATAAAATTTATTAACTGTTTTTCTAAAAAAAATCTTATTTAATCGGTTTTTTAAGGTGTTTTTTGTCGATTCTTGGTGGACGCATTATAAATAAATTAATAAAAGACATATTTAAACGATGAAAGAGACCAGTCTTCACATAATATAATGTGTGGAAGTAACACAGTATAACTGTTTTTATCTATTTTAAAAAATATATGCTTTATAATGAAAATAAACAACCAACGATTAAAATAACACATTTTCAGCAGTCACTCGAATGCAATGAAATCGACAACTCTAAATGCGAAGATATTCAAAATCTTGGTAAACAAACTTAAGAAACTTATTCTCAGCATAGTGAAATGTTATTATTTATTAAAATCAATTCAGCGGCTGATCTGTTATTCAAGATTGACTTCCGATCAATCATCTTAGAAAACTCATCTCATTTGCAATTCAACAAGATATTGTAACGAACTGTTTGTTGTTGAAGGCAGGACACAATCTTTAAGAATGCAGAAAAAGAGTCACGAATTTATAACTTTACAAAATTTTCTTCCACATCTAAAAGAGTAATATCCGATAGTGAATTATTTCAACGGGAACACTTAAGCCTTTACCACTCCATTCCAATGAATATTGTGCAAAACTACTTTAGTCGATCACGAAGTGTAATAGAAATAATAAAACATTTTTAGTACTTATTCCACATAAAATTTATTGGATAAGGACCGGTTTCGCTCGTGGCGAGCATTATCAACTGATAGTAAATACAACGAAACAGTGTTATTTTTACAAAAGTAAAGCAAGAATTACTAGGCATGACAAACAATTGGTATAACAACTAAGCAAATAAATTAATCATTCAAACTTAATTGATTTTTTTTATGTAATCGCTTGCATTGCTAAGAGGTCTTCAACATTTGAATTAAAGACTATTTTGCTAAGATTTTTTTAAAGTATTATACCTCTCCTACATTGAATTTATTGAGATCATGTCAGGTTTCGCTCATCACGAGCATTTTAAAATGATTTGTTGATTATCTCACGTGGAATAAGTACTAAAAATGTATTATTATTTTTATTTCTTGCCATTCCACCAAGTATTGACAGTGAATAACTTAACAGTAAATCAATTGTATTATGATTTTTTTTCTCTTTCAAGGTGTTCACTGTCACTACGTGGTGGAATGGCATTATAAAAAAATAATAACACATGTTTTGTGAAATAAGTACTACAAATGTGTTATTATTTTTATATATATTACTTTAGTGATGAACGAAACCGGTCCCAATCATTTTTATATGGAGTATTTTTTATAAGGATATGAAATTATTTCATGTCAACGAATTGAAATATGTTAGCTAAAAACTCTTCGATAACTTTTATTTGGATGAATTCAAAATGAAAGAATACATTTATGATCAAATCATGAATAGTATTTCAAGCATTTTAGCCAACTATAGCGATTATTGAAAGATGAAGATTAAGCAGTCAGTTTATATCATCATTTTCATCACGACTGACGGACAGAAAAGCGGTTTTGACTGGTCTAATTTCTCTTTCCTCTTCAATATGAACATTACTGGATTGGATGGAACATTTCTATATCATTACGTTCATTATCTTAGATATAAACGGTAGCCATTCGTCTTCAAGTGGACATCAAATGGAGCTCTCTCCGATCTGGTACTTAACGTATTCTGTACATGTTTAATATTGAAACAGTTCGTATTATTAATATAACTTTTTAAACCATTTTATTCATATGAGCAAAATTGGTAGGGATTTGTACCAGGATACATGTAGAGTTAGTACTTTTAGTGCTTTATTTATTTAAATAATGCCTTTGCACCATGTAGTGATAGATAACACCTTAAAAGTGGTACTCCATCAGTTGATATTGCTAGTGATTAGTGAAACCGGCCTTGATCTCAGCTTTTAACCTACTTTGTAAGCTTGTGACTTGAGACTTCAATTACTCGACCCAACCAAAGGTTTTACCCAAACCAATCTGATTAATTGCATCTCATTAGTAAATATTTTGTAATGCAAACGTCATATAATTATTTGTTTGCTTTGTTTTGTTTTGAATAATACTACATAATGAAAATTAGAATCGTTTGAATTTTGTAATTTTCACCTCATGAAAAATAACAAAATTCGAATTCGATATTGAAATTTCATCGAGCATATTAATTTGGATGCTTGGAAACATGTACATAAGTCGATGGTATCATTTTCACATTGATTAAGCTAATTGCAATGGCTTGACTAATTGAGACATGTCCAAGCAAGTTTTTACAGTAAAATATGTCAAAAATAAAGCTATTCGTAAATAAAAATGCTCCATATTATGATATATGAATTAATACTTTCGATGGATTCGGCGATAACTTTGTGGAAGTTTATTTAAATATAAAATTTAAAATGATTTTGATTATTCCACGTATTTTGCTACTAACTGTGACACGTTTTTCATTACATAGAAGTATAATTATTTATTTGCTTTGTTTTGATTCTATCACTCCCTTGCTTCCCGTAAAAAGGAAAAATCCCAAACTCCATTTGATAATTTTATCATTATAAAATATTAGAATCAATCTTGCATCATTACTTAAGCAAACTTTGCGATAGTAACAGTCTTAGATTATTTTTTATTTTTTTTTAACCATGTCCGCTCCCAACTTGGAGGATATGGACCCCTGACGGAGTTTATCTCAACATATGTTTTTCTACGAGAACTGCTTGTTACTCAGTTGCTCAACCTCTCTTTTTCGAAGATAGAAGGGATGGAAAGGATATAAGGACTGGGGCAGGACTAGTGATTAGCTAATCACTGTCACTATGCGTCGCTCATTGGGATCGGAAAGGTGGGAAGGGATTTTCAACAACACCCATGCCTTTGAACAGATTTATCGACTGAAAAAATCCGCTCATACCGGGAATTGAACCCGGGCGGTCCAGCACGCAAGTCAAAGCCGTTGCCACTGCGCCACGGACCGGACTATTTTAGATTATTAGTTAACAGAAAATTATAAAGTATGGTTGAAAAATTAACGTAACCCGCCGAGTGTTAATGGTAATAATCCATTGCAGCTTGCATCCATGTTTGCGCATCTCTTTCTCCGGAACAAGTTTACTGGCGAAGAAGAAAACCGGATTTGAACCGCAAACGCATAACGCTATAAACGAATACCTACATCGCAAGGCATTATAATAGGCTGACCTTCTTTTCACCGAGTAGAGAAAGGTTACTCGCGGAGATACAACCAACTGTCGCAGTAAGCCATTGTAAATTGTAATGGACGCCATTATTATTGAAGATGAGCTTCACTTGTAAAACAGCAGCTGTGTTGCAAAGAGCTTATTAAACATCACAGCATTAAATATATTACTAGCAACTAGAGACTCAATTACTCGACATCTCAACTACTCGTAGTAAAATTTCAAAATACTCGAGTACTCGAGTATACTGAGTAGTTTCAGATGTACCAAAATATATATTTTTAATTCGAATTTGTGTATATAAATAGATGATAAGTAAATAAAGAAATATATTGAATATCATTAAAACATTTATTTCAATTTATACCACATATAAAGGGTTATTCAATCGGGACGCTTGAAATTTGTTAGGTTACGGTAGCAATATTGTTAAAGTGTCATCTATTTAATTTAATGTCAAGTGTTAAGAAGTGTACGGCAAATCACCATAGAAGTTATAGCGTTGAACAACGAATGCAAATCATCAAATTTTATTATATTTCAACAACTTTTTAATTAATTTAAAGTTTTGTTTTTATATTTCTCGCAGAAGAAAAAACTGTCTACGATCATTACAAAAACGAGTATTTCTCGAGTATCGAGTACTTGGAAAATGGACGAGTATACTCGATAATCGAATTGGAGTCTATACTAGCAACCGATTACTACAATTACTGCAGTTGTATTAGAAAATTATTTACAAATAATGTGTCGAAATACTCATGGAAGAGTTCAAAATATTTCAATTTAAGTAAGTAAGTAAATAGCAAGTCCAAAGATGCGTCTAAAAGAGGCGAAGCACGTGTCACAATTAGTAACACAATACGTGGAATAATCAAAGCAATTTAAAATGATATATTATTCAAATTTGAGCTATAAATGTCATTTTGTAATTATAGATTCACTTTATAAAATGATTTAAGTTACAGCTTCAAACATGGGTCATTGTATAATCAGAACAACTCATATGATTGATCAGGACCGGTTTCGCTCATGGAAAGCATTATCAACTAATAAATTCATCAGTTAACGCGTGTGTCGCCATATAGACATTTGGCAAAAGACAAACAGCAAACGTCAAATGTCATCGATACCGATCAATGTTAGTGAAATTAAATCGAAATTATGTATCTAAAATATTGTGCATCCGAAAGCACTTGAATAAAAATAAACACTTTCTTTCTTTTTTTGACATTGCAACGCTTGCAGGGTACCGGCTAGTTATACATATATAATTGATGATTTGTGCAGCCCTGGTAAGTGGATGTGCATCCGGAATGAATTCAAAAATACAAACAAAATTCAAAAATTACTCGCCTACTGTAATTGAAGCATAAAATGTTAATAAATTTCTGCATTTGACTTTACCCATGGGAGCACACAATTGAATTGTTATTGCAAATTTGCATACAATGGTCGTTCAGCAAGAAGCACCACTGTTGTAAAAAGTGGTGGGCAGTAGACAAAAGTGGTAATAAATGAGAAACATATAATTGAGGAATTTGAATTGTTTGAATTTTGCACTTTTCCATAAGTTTTGTCGCTAACGACCCGGGTTTCGCCTTTTGGCATCTTCAGGCATTTCAATTGCACGGATGTACTTGAACTGACGCGTAGTAAACAGTTTGTATCGTTTATATACATTTTTATATAATTATATAATTGAGGGTTGTCAAAATACCTCGGGCAAAATTTCACCGAAAAGTATTAACATTTTAATGATTGATTTAGTTTAGGTCAATCGAACAATTATATAAAAAAATATTTGCATCAATTTTAAAGTGTGAACTGTCAATTGTTGATATGGAGTTATAATATATTAATAAATAACGTTTTAATGAATTTGAGTCGTTTGAATTTTTCATTTTTCATGAATTTTGACGCTATCGACCCTGGTTTTGCCTTTCGGCATATCAGGCATTTTAAGTATACGAATCAACTTGAATCTATCTAGTTCAAGCACACTTCAAGTTCATTCGGGTAATTGAAATGCATGAAGATGCCGGAAGGTGAATCCCAACTCGGTTGCCACATAATTCAAACGATTCATATTTGATATTGAAATTTAATTATATCAGTCAAAATACTCAAATCAAATGAATTCTAAAAATTTTGATGTGGATATATTTACGATTTTCGGTTAGTGTTCATTCTTTTGTAAGAAGTCACAGGCATTTTTATTATTGACAATTTGATTCCATTATATATGATAATCTGAAATATCTTTTAGGAAAATCCTTTATAATACCTATATGTTCTGATTTGAAGATATTCACATTGAATTTTCCTTATACATATGCCTTCAGCTAAGAAAAGAAAGCAGGTCCAAATCTTGCTGTACACAAATTTTTTTTGATTTAATTTAAGCTATGCAATTGCATTGTTTAATTTTTTACACTTCAATATATTTGATATTGTTTAATCTTTTTTGAATCAATGAAATGGGGTATTTTGTAGTATGTAAGTTGAAAAAATTTCAAATTACTTTGACATTATAGTAAAAAATTAAAACATTTTTAGTACTTTTTCCACATAAAATTTATTGGAGCTACCTTTAGTTGATAATGCTCGCCATTGGCGAAACCGGTCCTGATCTAATAATTTTTAAGTTTGGAAAAGTACTAAAAATGTATTATTATTTTTATTTTAAGATTTCAAATATTCACACTGTAAACTATTTTTGACTGACGTGTTTTGATACAGAAGTCAGCAATAAATATTATAAAAAAACGTTTTTTTTGGTTTTTTTCGTGATTTTCATCACATTATTATATATTGCCATTTCAGCAAGCTTTGACAGTGACCACTTTAGTGAATAGTTACTTTATTAATTGATTCTTCATGAAAGTAAATTCTTTTATTTATTTTTAAACAAATGCAAATTCTATACGTAAAATATAGCATCAAATTATTTCATTCGTTTATCAGAATGATGCCAGGGAACATTCACTTTTTAAACATAAAACACTCACTGGGCGGCACTCACTGAATACTGCCCAATCATAATAATGTAATATTTTAAATAAATCGTTTTTACACCTGCGATATGGAAAAGATCATAAATATTTCGTTTAAAATCTTTCCTATGATGAACTATAATTATACTTACATAATGTTTTATATGAAGAAGAGAACGACTTTCGTTTATTGTACTTAGTTACATAAATTTCGAAAACGAGCTTACCAATCATTCGTTTTTGTGTGAAATAAAAAGTTGCATAAAAAACTCGTTTCAATATATTCTCGTGCGTACATATAATATAAAATTTAAAATAACTTTGATTATTCCCCGTATTGCACTACTAACTGTGACACGTGTTTCGCCTCTTTCAGAAGCATCTTCGGACAAACTATCGTAAAGTTTGCTTCAGTAATCAAGCAAGATTGATTCTAACATTTTAAAATGATATTATTTTTCCTTTTTACGGAAAACAAGGAGGCAGCTATAGAATAAAAACAATGCAACTAAATAATTATACTACTAATGACGTTAACATTATAAACTTTAAAACTAATGAGCTGCAATCAATCAGATAGGTTTGTGTTTACCCTGTTAATTGTTATTCAAAGTAATTTTAAATTTTATATTAAAAATAATTTCCACAAAGTTACCGCCAAAGCCATTCATTTGTTGATAGCCATTTCGGCTTACGCCTTTGTCAGAAATATATAATATAAATAGCTGTCAACAAGTATATAAAATATTTTATGTAGAATTAAAACACATTGTTATTTTTCTTACCGTATTAGATGGCTGTATTGTATGGAGCAAGTATATATTACTAGTATTGCTACCCGGCGTCGCTCGGACTAAGCGACTAATAATTATTTAATGTTATATCATTCGACATAATTATATCACAAAATCTAACATCCAAAATAGAGTTAAAATAAAATCACAAACTTTATTTAATTTGATGACAGCCCCATTCTCGCCCATTTAAATGTCCAAATTCAAGGGAAAAATCTAATTTGCTGTCAAAGAAATGTCAAATAATACCTTCACGTAAATAATAAACATTATTATATTAATAAAAAAAAGGGAAAAGTTCAGTAGAAGACAAATTTATTACATTTTGACTAAATGTCTTCGCCGATAAAAATTCAAACATATTTTCTTTCATATTCGTTTTTATGGCAACTTAATGACCAACAATGTAAAAGGGAATTACAGACATACATACATACGCCGTTTCGGTTTTATATATAAGATTATGTAATAATAGTTTACTTGGAAATACATAACAATAAACTCTATAGCGAACGAGAGACAAAAGAATCTAGGGCAAAATAAATGACAACTATCAAAGAATGGAAAAAGCATTTTATAATAACAACAAGTAAAACACGGAGGTTTGCGAATTGAGAGCTTGGGCTCGGTTCCCACAAGGTCCGCACGCGAACCCAGGGCCTTTTGACCTCCACTCCATTGCATTGCCAGCGCCCGAATAACTCATTCCGGCCATTGCGGTTGCGATCAATTATTAATATTTGAGCCAATTTTCCATTTTTTCTATTTAAACTATCAACAAAAAAAACGTACTGATTTGGGGAAAAAACGTTCACTTTGACTAATTTTCATTTTTTAACAAACAAGACAGTGAAAACTGCAGGCCTTTAGTAAAGTGCTCAGAATTGTTCGCTTCGGATAATGTTTGTACGCGTTCTAAAGCCAGAACATGGGTAAGAAAGTGTTAAAGAAAAAAAAATATGCCAATAAAAACACCTGATAAAAGATTGAAAAAATCTAAATTGTATATTGACTTTGCTGGAACTTGAAACCAGATCCACCTGATCACAAATAGTCAGCTCTTAGCACTGGGCGATTTCGTTCCCTTGACAATGGTATTATTTAGGTAATATATAAGTAAAACAGGGGTCGTCAACGTTTTTATGCCAACCGCCCATTTTTGCTAAATTTTAATAGTACAATTTCCTTACCGCTTATGGTTGAAACAAAATTCTTTAAGAAACTAAGGAAATGTAAAGAAACAAGTATCTATAACCAAAATTATTGCAACAAAAAAAATGTGTATAAATATTTAGAAACTAAATATTTTATATCTGCTTCAATTTTCGTTAAAAACAAATGATGATCTCCTCTTTCAGTGATTTTCAGACAACTTCTATGTTTGGTCATGATTTTGAAAGATTTTGGATTAAAAGCGAAAATCGCCCACCCCCCACCACGGAAGTCTTTATCGCCCACTAGTAGGCGGTACGGACAAGTTTGAAAAACCGTGACCTAAGGCGTTGAAAAATGCCTCAAGTGGTTTATTTGGTGAACGGTACAAATAAGTCAGCATAGAGCAGCGACCGATTGCAGCCTGCGAACCGTCGGTGAGGATTTATCACGACTTACCATCCAGCTTGGCATTATGGAGTCGGATCGAGAATAGAGTCTTTGAATTGCAAATTATTGTATGAATAAGTGGACGAATCCTTTTCGCAAGTCACGGACCCGGGGCACGGCGCTCAGAGATTGAAATGGAATCTTCCCGCAGCGTTGAAGAATGTGATTGAATTTATTAGACGACATATTGAAGAGGTGATGTATTGAGATTAACAAACGTATTCTAACGTTTTTTTATCAGCAGGAATGTCAGTCAAAATGAAAATGCTTACTTCTGCGTCAAAATATCCAATATCATGTACAAAGTTGCATGTTATTATTTGTTGGTCAATGAATCATTTAATATTACTGTCATCCAAACCAGAGCTACTCAACCTTTTGCAGTGTGCGGACCGGTAAATATCTGTAGCGCTTACTAGTGATCTTTGTGATTTTGTAAATAAGATTGTGATTTATACAAATAGTTACTTACTGGCGAGAAGGCACTATTTTAAGATAAGGACCGGTTTTGTTCACTGTGAGCATTATCAGCGGTCTTGGTCTTTACCATGATGAAGTAGTACGACATAATATGATTTATCTATTAAAATTAGTAACAACCTTACATAAATAATAACACATTCTCTCTACTTATTGCAAATAGATTTATAAGGAACAGAACCGGGTTCGCCTTACTAAACTAGCACACTTTGAGATAGTAAGTCCGAAGATGCCTCTGAAAGATGCGAAACATTTGTCACAATTAGTTACACAATAGGTGGAATAATCAAAGTTATTTTGAATTTGATATTAAAATGAACTTCCAAAAAGTTACCGTCGAGTCCATCGAAAGTATTCATTTACTTCTTTAACCCCTTAACGGTGTTTCCGTAGCACTGCTCTGGATGGTAAGAATGTAATTCGAAGAAATAATTTCTCTTAAGATGAAGGGGAAAAATAAATCCGACTAAGGGAGTACCACCCATCCAATTGAAAACAATATTAACTAGGAATTCATTGCGTGTGGTAATTTCCAAGATATCTGTGGTATCCAATATCATTATTTCTACATTGAAAATTCCTCATGAAAAACATGTGAACACTCTGAGAAAAGATTGTTTGAAGGCATCTTATTTTATTTTTGTTGATTTTAATACTAAAATTTATAGCAGTTTTCAGAAGCTACCTTATACCTACTCGTTCCACAAATTATGAAATAACTGTTTATGTAAATGTTTGTGTTACATAAATCATTTTGGCTAGGAATAATTGAACACTAGAATCGTTTAATTGGAATATTCTATTTTACTAAGAATAGACAGTAAAATTTGATTTTTATGAAATAGTAGTATGAAAATAATAAAACATTTTAAGTATTTATTCCACATAAAATTTATTGGATCAGGACCGGTTTCTCTCATGGCGAGCATTGTCAACTGATGCTCGCCATGAGCGACACCGGTCCTGATTTAATTAATTTTATGTGGAATAAGTACTAAAAATATTTTATTATTTTTATTATAATGCCATTCCACTAAGTATTGACAGTGAACACCTTAAAAGTAAACAGTACTGTGTAGAATCAAACCAATATTTTTAAGGAGCGCATGGTAACGTTATGAATAGTAGTTTTTTTTTATTATTTTTAATCCATAGAAATAGTTGGAAATATAGCCAATACTAATGCACCACATATTTTTAAATATGATTTTCATCCGAGGTAACCTCTATGAGAAATGTTAAGAATCAGTGGAGAGAATCTCCACGAAAATGACATACACCCATGTCTAAGCTCTATTTTTAGATAAATATCTGCTTTTGACTGAGTTTAGAATTTAAGATCCACCTGCTTGCTAAGGAAAAGCTCTTCCTACTAAACTACAGAGTTCAACAATATATAAATAATGTACTGTTTGTTTTTGTTTTTATTTGTTTGAACTAATAACATAATTATAAATGTCTATAGCTCCTTGTTGACATCAACGCTTTTCCAAGTAACCTTTGAAAGCTCAAATACCTCTTTGAATTCTTTCAACTATATTGTACCTAATTTTCTACCCATTAGGAATACCTACACAAAAGTTAAAAGCTTATATAATGTTATCTACAATACAATCATACATCATTTTAGTAAGGCTAGTGCATTATATTAATGGACTATATTGTGTAGAAATATGTTTATCTCAATACAGAATAAATACAAAGAATTGAAATTTATGGAATGGTTATTATGTTACGGTTTTCAAGCCACAACAAAGCACTACTGAGAACAAACAATGAAAAACGGCGATGCAAGCTCAGATAATAAATGTAAGATATTATATTTATTAAGTATACAAATTCATCAGAATCTACTTGATGTACGAATTCATTTTACAATACCGTCATTATTGGAATTACTGGATACCGAACTTTACTTCTTTGTAACTTTTTCCACTCTTAATGTAGAGTTTATCGATTTCTAAAAGAGCTTATCTTAAACAGAACCGCTTGTTGCCGAGCCAATAGACTTTTCGTTTTGGAAAGAGCAGAAATATAAGGCTATAATACCATTCCAAGGAAGATGATAGTAACTCACAAAAAATCTTAAATTGAGTTATGAATGCCATTTGCTAAATATTTTTGATAAACATATATGATACTAACTTTAATAGTGGTATAATCACTTAAAATATACATCTGCTAAAAGTATAAGGTACTCTAGATTTAATAGCAAAAAAGCTGTTAATGCAACCATTTACTGCTTGTTGACAAATAAATTAGTTAATTTTGGCATCAACTCAGCCTTTTATGAATTATAAATATAAAATCATCAAAAAACAGTTTTTCAGAGTCACTTACTGCCTTTTTGCTTGTAACGGTAGTAAAGCTGGTATATGAATAGCGGTTAGCTCATTGTTTTATCGCTACATGCCAAATAGGGGTCGGATAAAGAGAATTCAGACGTCTACCGTTGAGTATAAATCAATTGAAAAAAACCATTTGCACGGCGATTCGAACATATGAACGCGACCAAATCCAATGACGCTGGTCCTTAGTCAAAGAGACAGCTTTTATTTTTAATGAGAAATAAAAAACCGTCAGTATAAAATGACATTTGGCACGTTTGTTTTACCAATCTGAGCACAATGACACATCAATCGAATAATATCATGTAACCAGCCGCTAAGTATTGATACAGAAATACTCGATTGAATTAGCCTCATAATTGCTACAGCATAGTATTAATTGTGACAGGGTTTCGCCAAGTGTGTTTACTTGTAAATATTAATGAGACAATGATGGTTAGCAGTCACTTATAGTACATACAGGCTGTAGTTATTAGCGAAATGCTCTACCACATCGCTCTCCAAATTAGCGAAGGAGGTTTCCAATGATTGTTTCGATCCGGAACGGAACTGGAGAGTAATTTGCGTACATTGCGTTATTACATCTGTTAACAGAGAAAATTACAAAGAATAATTATGTCACTAAAAATAAATTTAACTGTCAGTAGATAATATTATCGAGTGTTAAAATTTGTTGGACTTAGTTGCGAAACTAACGGACTCAAATCTCAGTCCAGAACGATTCAGTTTTCAATCATATTACTAACGTCTGTTTGAAGGCATTGATGTCAGTTCTGTGTTAAATTCTCTGCCGCAAAAACAATACGTAGCGAGAGCTATAAGCTAACTACTAATCTTGTCAAAATCATAACCTTTGTATCGCTACTCTATTAAAAAAAAGAGAGATTGAGCAACTACGTAACGAGTAGTTATCAGTCTCTCTTCGAAAAGATAGATTGAGTAAATAAGTAAAAAGCAGCTCTCGTAAACTTACGTCGGTTATAAATGAATCTAAATCCTCCACGTTGGGGACATGGCTTCAAAACGAAGTCTCATATTTGCTTCACATTAATTTATGAAAATCATATTTCTACTGAAAAGCAACTTGAAATACAAATTTTTTTGAAGTAAACACAAAATAATAGTGAACTTATTTATATATAATATTTTCAATCTGTACGAAAATAGACTAGCACGAAAAAGCAGTCGAGAAATTCGTGTTTAATTTCTTTTTCTATTTTGCTTTTCCACTAAAAGTTCCCAGTAAGCTTATTTTTAAAAAACGAACCGAACCCCTATCTTTTTATAACGAAGCAATCAATTGGTCGTTAAAATCGAAATAAAAAAATATTCAATACGAGATGTGATTGAGATAAAATAGGAATTCTTGTGCATAGCTAAAAAGGCAAAAAAAAAACGATATTAATCAAACTAGTGAACCGTTAAATGAGATAAAATAACTGAAATTAAATGAAATTCGCATCGTTCATCATTCTAAAAAAATGTTTCAGCTACCTACCATTAAACTCAAATTATTTTGCGATTGATTTTGAATATTTTTGTACTCTAATGATGTAAATTTGTTGATCCTATAATGATTGATTCTTGTCATTAAAACTCAAAGCGAATTGAAGAGATAGTACTATTTTGAAGAGTTTAATTATTTTAATTGAAACTTTAATTAATACCAACTTACCAACTAACAATTTTTGAAAAAATAATTGGAAGACATGAAATAAATGAAATATTTTACTTACAAATTAAATGCTACTGCTGCCAGAGAGAACTATGTGGTTTCCTGTAAAGAAAATAACTCATAAGCCTTTTTGCTGTATACAAACAAGATAGCAACTACGAATATAATATATTTTGACAAATTCGATCAAGATTTTCTTACTATTTATAATTTCTTAGTGTTCATGTTTTAAAGGATATACATATTTAATATGTACGATTCATAAAAATAAATATTATTTTTATGCATAACTAGCTGTACCCTGCGCGCGTTCTACGCCAGATTTTGTAGGGGGGATTGGGGGGGGGGAGGGGTGTACGCCAGAAAGTTTCGCGGAAGTGTACTCGAGAAATTTGTAAAAAATCGATATCAATTAAGAGGGGGAAGGGGGGTTGTTTGGCGGGGTGGGGTTTGGGCGTATGGGGGGGTATGCCAGAAATCTTCGAAGGAGTGAACTCGAAAAATTCATAAAGTTTAAAATAAAAAAATGGGGGGTGGAGGATGGGGGGTGTTTGGGGGGAGAGGTTGGTCGGCCAAAAACCATCGCGGGAGTGTACTCAATAAATTTGTAAAGTTTCACATCGATCGGTCGAGCGGCTTAGTAGTCCATAGCGGAAATACAGATAGACAAACATTCATTTTTATATATATACATAGATGCTGTAATAGTTTCCATAAATAAGAAATTTCTACTTCTTAATTTAGAGCAAAAACTGTTCAAAATTCAGTCACTCAACCTGTCTCTTCGGAGAGGGAAAGAGAGAGTGACTGGAGGGAAGACATTGTCACTTATGTATGAAATATATTACTCTTAAGGTGTGAGCCGTCTAATTTCCCGATTAAAAAGAGTCACATATTTTTTGTACAACTTGAACATATTTAATGATCAGTTCCGGTTTCGTTCATCACTAGCATAATCAACCGATGCAATTTAAACTGCCCTGTTTTTATGTTTATGTATCAGTTGATAATACCGATTATTTAAGATGCTTGATGGAATTTAAATATTTTAATTTTATACTTTCCCATGACTTTTGTCACTATTTTCTACGCGTATTATTCGCGCACTTGATATGCCTGAAAATGCCGAAAGGTGACGCTAGTGTAGTAACAAAACTTATGAAATATTCAAATTGTTTAAAATTGTAGAAGCAGTACATAAAACGTGTTTAATTTATTTAAAATTTAAAGTAATTAGCCTTTCCACCGAGAAGTGACTGTTTGTATCTGAAAATTGTATGCCTAGTGATATTTCTCGAACAGGAAAAGCACTTTTTAGCACTACTGAAATCATACAGTACTAATTAAAGATTTCTACTGAGGGTGCTCGATGAAATTCCAATATCAAATTATTATAAATTATCGATAATACATACAAAAACCACAATAATTATAACAAGCTAACTTAATTCATTGAAATCGTTTACAGAAAATTTTCGCTTATTTACATTTTAGTAATAATTTAACTTAGTGATCTACTTTTTTGTGTATAAACGATACACACTGTTAACTGCGCGTCTGTTTAAGTACATCCGTGCACTAGAAATTCTTCAAGATTCCGAAAGACGAAACACTGGACGTTAGCGACAAAACTCATATAAAAGTACAAAATTCAAATAATTAGAAATTAATACAGTAATAGCTTTTATATTGAGTGTCTATGATTATTGTTAGAATAATAAATTCTTTACAATTATTTTAAAACTAGAAAACATTCAAATGAATTCGATATGATTCAAGCATTATATGAGATTGCATATTTTATATGGCGTTCATGTAATTTTATCTACGATAATATGTAAGACGTTTGCATAAGAATTTCCTTCCACAACATGGTGAGTCGGCAAGATGGCGGATAAAAATCCATTTTCCGGTTTCAAACTTAGCGATTTTCCGCTGCAGGTGGAGATTATTTAAAAGGCGGTATCAGGATTCAAGAAATGTGCGCCAAGTATCGAATATCCGCACTGTAATCTGATGCTGGCATCGAATGAAAATTGTATTTTTCTTTAATGCCAAGATTTACTGTAATCTCAACCATATTTTATCGAAAATTTGTTTAATGTAACAATAAAGCTATTTCTTTATATTAAATTAAAAATAGCTTTGATTATTCCATGTATTGTGTTTCTAATTGTGACATATTTTTACTACAGAAACCATTGCAATAATACAAATAATAATAAAAAAAAATTGTACCTATTCCACATAAACTGGTTTCGCTCATGTCGAGCATTATCAACTGATAATAAATACAACAAAACAGTGAAATTTGTACAAAAGTTAACCAAGAATTACAAGGTATGACAAACAATTGGTATTAAAAATAAGCAAATGAATTGAAGCAAAATTTACTATAATTAAAATGTTGAAGACCTCTTAGCAATGCAATCTAATACATTAAAAATAAATAAAAGTTTGAATGATCATTAACTAAGTAAAAACCAAAATAAGTGCATTTAATAAATGAATCTTAATTTGCTAAGTTGTAATGACTGTTACTTCTGATAAACTTTTATCTTCTCTGACTACGACGGTTCAGCAATAAAACAAAGTTTCCGCCGAATCCATCGAAAGTATTATACTATTTCTTGTATGAATAAAAAACCCTATGAATAGTTTTTTTTGTTTTATTTTACCATCATTATAATATTTATATTAAATTGTCCGGTCCGTGGCGCAGTGGCAACGGCTTTGACTTGCGTGCCGGACCGTCCGGGTTCGATTCCCGGTACGAGCGGATTTTTTCAGTCGATAAATCTGTTCAAAGTCATGGGTGTTCGTGTTGTTGAAAAATCCCTTTCCACCTTCCCACCGATCCCAAAGAGCGACGCATAGTGTCAGCGGATTAGCTAATCACTAGTCCTGTCCGAGTCCACGTATCCTTTCCATCCCCTACGCTCTTCGAAAAAGAGAGGTTGAGGAGCTGAGTAACAAGCAGTTCTCGTAGAAAAACGAATGTTGAGATAAACTCTGAGAGGAGTCCATATGCTCCAAGTTGGGAGCGGACATGGTCAAAAAAAAAACAATTCAATTATTAACATTTTTTTTGAATAGAAAGAGTTAAAACAATATAAAGGGTTTATTCAAGACAATATATTGAACAGTTAAACCTTCTGTGTAACTGGCAACTGAAATGACCAACGCGAAGAAAACTTTGCAGTAAAAATAATGATTTTTGATTTCAAGCACGTTGGTTAAAATTCGGGGTATTAAGGTTTAAAGACGAGAAAAATGGCGAAGTATTGAAATAATCTTCAACCTTAAACGATAGCATTGCTAAAAGAAGTTTGGTTCGCTAACAATCCTTTCAAGAGTTATCATAGTAAAAATATACAAAAATATTGAAATTATTTATTTTTATCTTGCTTCAATTCGAACATGTTGATTTTTTATATGGGCATGCGTATTCACGAAGAAAACTTGAAACAAGGAATGAGAACAGAGCGAAACACAGTTTGGTTTTCAAATAGCGTACTTTGTCCCACCTACTATTATATAAACCCCAGAAGTTTGCTAGCATGCATGGCAATAGAATACATGAATGAAACATGAAAAAATAGTTCAACGTTATACCTAGATCGATTTCATGATTACTGTCTGTATTTGTTAATAGTAACTTTTTTGATTATATAAATTAAAAATAAATAAATAATAATAACACATTTTTAGTACTTTTTCCACATGAGTATTATTTCATCAGGACCGGTTTCGCTCATGGCGAGCATTATCAACTGATATGGAATACAATAAAACAGTGGTATTTATGCAAAAGTTAAGTATGAAAACAAGGTATGACAAACAATTGGTAAATCAACTAAGCAAATAAATTAAAGCAAATTACAAGAAAAATAGACTAAAAATAAAATTTTCGATGGTTTCGGCGGCAACTTTGTGGAAGTTCATTTTAATATAAAATTTTAAATAACTTTGATTATTCCACGTATTGTGTAACTAACTGTGACACGTGTTTCGCCTCTTTCAGAGGCATCTTCAGACTTACTATCGCAAAGTTTGCTTAAGTTCATTACCACACAATACGTGGAATAATCAAAGTTATTTTAAATTTTATATTAAAAAATAAAATGTTCAAGACCTCTTAGCAATGCAAGGAAGGGGTGATAGAATCAAAACAATGCAATTACATTCATACTTAATTGATTTTTGATTTTTGATTCCTGATGAAATAAATCTCATGTGGAAAAAGTACTAAAAATGTGTTATTATTTTTGTTGTTTTGTATCTATTCACCTGCCAAGTATTGACAGTGAACACCTTAAAAGTGATTATATAAATTGCTTAAAGATAATTTCAGTAGAACAAGTTGTGTGTCAATCACTGAACCATTCATCCATTAGCAATTGCAGACAGTCAAACTGTGGGATTAATTGTTTTTAATTTATTTTATTTTAATGAAAAAATATTTGGCATCACAGCTTATGCCAACGCGCATTATATTTTAAATATCTAAAAGCCATTCGAGATGAATTTTTTTTTTTTTTTTTTTCAGTAAATCACTCGAGAACAAGTCAACGAAAAATGAGATACACCCGAGATCTCTTTTTCAATCGAATGAAATTGACCTTGCCGTGACTTGAATCTAGAACCACAAGATAGCTACGGAAAAGATCTTGGCACTAAGCCACAGATACTGACAATTTGATACGTCACTACTCATTCAAGAAAGATAAGAATGAAATTTTATTTTTTTTATCACCTGACTGTAAAATATGAATAACTTTGACTTATTACATCATAAAAAAATCATATGGTCATAAAATTTCAAATGTAGGTCCACGCAATGTGTTAAAGTATTCAAACACGATGTTTTAATAAAATAACCATCAGACAGCAATTTTTATAACGAAAGTTTTATGAAAACAATGCTTCTTGGTGGCTCAATTTTTTTCTGATTTTAATACAAATGAAACATATTTTATTTTGACATATTAATGTTTTTTTAATATTGAAGAATCTGATGGTATTTTTCGTCAACCTGTTGTCAAATGAATTTTCAAATTTCTGCCACCATATACAAACCCTATGTGGAGAATATTAGCACCACTTCAGTATTAAATGCTACCCGTCAATCGCTTAGATTGATTATCACAAAATATGGATGGTACCCGAACTTTTGAATCTCACATGTTAGTAAAAGAGAAAAACAAATATGAGGCCTTTTGAATAAGCTCGCAGCAGATTATCTTAACAGTTCCAACGTCTCTCCAAGACCACTAACGTAACAAGATTTTCACAACATAAGAAATCTCACTCTCCATTATACAAAGTAGAAATTTATTCTTGAAGCTTAGTCTGACGTCTCCGAGATTTTAGTAAACCCACTAATCACGAATTCTCTATGGTTTCGGCGGTAACTTTGTGGAAGTTCATTTTAATATAAAATTTAAAATAACTTTGATTATTGTGTAACTAACTGTGACACGTGTTTCGCCTCTTCATCAAAGTTTGCTTAAGTAATTACTTAAGCAAACTTTAAAGAGGCGAAACACTCACATTAACCGAAAAAGTTATTTTAAATTTTATATTAATCACGAATTCGTTTGTGAAAGTTCTTTAAAGTTTCACAAGACAGTGGGCCATCATTGTAACCCAACGAACTCTGAAATGAAAAAGTATCTGACTATCGCTTTATACCAAGAAATATTCTTCTCGATGACCTTCCATAGGAAAAAAGAAAAACTTAGCTGAACTCTTGAATTGCTTACCACTACAGTGATTGCGCCCTGCTATCAGCAACGTTGGGAAGGGAATGCAACTTTAATATGAAAACTAAACTTAAAGACAAAAGAGACGGGAAGAACTTATAGATCCACTAGTATTCGAACCCGGCTTCGCTCGGACCAATTTGGGGTTATGTTCAGCTCGGCGCGTAAATTCAGACGGGCCAAGTTGAAACAACTTTTTTCAAAATTCAAAAAGTCTAGGTCAATTAAAATGGAATTAAAATGAACATTTCAGACTGGCATTGACATTTCACAGCCCCTTTCATATATTGACAGCCCCATTCTCGCCCATTAAAATGTTCAAATTCAAGGAAAAAATCTAATTTGCTGTCAAAGAAATGTCAAAAAATACCTTCACGTAAATAAAAACATTATTATATTAATAAAAGGTGGGAAAAGTTCAGTAGAAGACTAATTTATTACATTTTGACTAAATGTCTTCGCCGATAAAAAAATCAAACATATTTTCTTGCATATTCGTTTTTATGGCAACTTAATGACCAACAATGCAAAAGGGAATTACAGACCCACAGACATACATACGCCGTTTCGGTTTTATATATGTACTACTCGATACTCGAGTAATTGGAGTCTCTATACACACATTTATAACGAAACAAATTTACCGTCGAAACTTTCGCGAGCGAAATCAATTCGTTTGTTTGAACTTGCAACAACAATGCAAAAGGGAATTACAGACATACATCCCCCGTTTCGGTTTTATATATAAGATTAAATAGACGTCTAACAAAATATGAAGTCTTCATTAGGTGCCATGATTTGCAATAAAATAATGTTAACGATTAAAAAAGGCAATCCATGTTGTAGATAGTCAAATAATACTAGGTATCCAAATAGTGTGTTTTTTATTTGTGTTGCCATCTTCCAGAATGTGAAGATTGAAGCTTTTTATTCTCGCAATAAGTTGGCATCACTGGTTAGCTTTTTTTTATTTTCGAACACTCGTACCGATAGTGCTTTTTGTATTTTTCCCTGCGGAAAGCTCGCTGTTGTTTATATTGGTAATGAAGAAGCCTCGATAGTATTCTGGTACCAAAAATAAATATGGTTTTAGGAGTCAGCGAGTTGAGCCCATTCGATGTCGGCGACACATCGATACATCATAAAGCGCTAAACAACCGGCGCACGAATGCAATAAAGATACATTTTTAATATAGGAAAACAGCAATAAACCAACAACTAACCATATTATCATCGCTCCACACTGAACGAAAATGAAATTCACATGCGAACCGACCATTACATTTTTTATGTTACTTTTGCGAAAATTATGAATCGATACTCTGTGCTGTATCAATGGCAGAATATTTTTTACGAAACGAAAATATTACAAGATCTTATGATGTTTCTTTTTTTGGCACGTTATGTTGATCGCATGGTATTATTAAGATATTTAATTAATAATTTTGTCTTAATTTATTCACAAATGAAAAACTACGTTAAAAAATGCAGTAGAATACCGATTATATAGATAAAAGTTTAAATAGGAAATTCAATCTATGGAACATTCAATGAGATATGTTATATGATATGCGCTTCCATACCGTTCATATTGACAACTAATTGCACTTGCGCAAATTTTATAGACAGTACAATTAACTTTCAGTGGGTGGCGCGTGTGTCGTACCATAGACAATTGGCAAATGATAAACAGCAAACGTCTAACGGCAAATGTAATCGATACCGATCAATCTTAGTGAAATTAAACCTAAATTATTTATCTAAAATATTGTCCATCCGAAAGCACTTCAATAAACACAAACACATTTTTTCTTTGAGCTGCATTGCAATGCTTTCTGGATACCGGATAGTTTTCTATAAAATATTTGCATATTTCTTTTACCAATTGATCGTGACACCTTTATATGTATTTCTTATCAGTTGCAAATGCTCGTGATGACCAAAATCGGATTCAAATACATATCATGTGGAATGAGTACAAAAAAATCTTATTATTTTTTTATAAAAGATATACAATATTGCGGTACGTTAATAATTAAAACAAACATGGTATATTATATAATAATTGACGTGTTCAAGGCACAAAATGGTCATATGTATCAAGCACGGTTTTTGTTGCATTGCGTGCCTTTTGTACATAAAACATGAATTTATTATTAATTCAATAATAAACGATACAAACGGCAAATAATGAACTCAAAGACGTGTTGTATCCACACACGGCTCGTAAAATGTTTACAAGTCACGGAGAACATTCATTCTAGTGAGAAAACTGACATAAGTCGGTCCCTGTGGTCTAGTGGCAAGAGCTTTGTCCTAGCAATCGGGGGGCCCGGGTTCAATCCCCGGCAAGGTTAGATTTTTTCAATTGAAAAAAAAAAAGATCTTGGGCTGGGTGTTATGTTATTTATCGTTGATTTTGTGCACAACTGATACATTATTTACCATCGAGTTAATCTCGTGTGACTTTCACAACTCAGAATATTTGGCACATTGGCGCAAGCTGTAATGCCAAATATTTAAAAAAAAAAAAAAAAAGAGGCTTAATTAATTTGATACTCAGTGGATACAAAAAAGATACCGTAAAACGGGATGAATAGTATACTTTTTTCCCTTCACGACTATGTATCTTCATACCTGCGCCACATATTTAAAATATGAATGGATTGAAACGTGTTTACTACACATTCATGACAATATTTTTCAAATATTCACTATCGTTATTAAGACACAGTCAATTTTGTTCGATGTCTCTATTCATATTGAATTGGAGTGAATAGAGACGAAAGAGGGTGAATAGGTACTTGGCAGGTGAATAGATACAAAACAACAAATAGTTATGATTGAAATATATAAAATTCTATTCTATATGAGGCTCTATTCACCCCGTTTTAATGTACATACTTATTAACTATAAAAAACATAATTTAATTTAATTTTCGTTTATTAAAAGAAGTTTATTAGGAGTCAAAAGATAAGGATGCACAAGCATCGAGCTTAAACACATATTTTCGATGGTTTCGGCGGTAACTTTGTGGAAGTTCATTTTAATATAAAATTTAAAATAACTTTGATTATTCCACGTATTGTGTAACTGTGACGTGTTTCGCGCCTCTTTCAGAGGCATCTTCAGACTTACTATCGCAAAGTTTGCTTAAGTAATGAAGCAAGATAAATTCTAACATTTTAACATTTTAAATTAAAAATTACAAAATGGATTACGGGTTTTTTTCCTAAAGGAAACAAGGAAGGGGTGATAGAATCAAAACAATACAATAACATAATGATACTAATAAGGTGCAATCACTCAATCAATTAGATTGGGATTTTTCCTTTTTAAGGGACGCAACAGAAGGTTATAGAATCGAAACAAAGCAAACAAATATATTTCTAATGACGTTAAACATTACAAACTAATAAACTATAAACCAATGAGCTGCAATCAATCAGTTAGGTTGGGTGATTACTCTATTGATTGGGAATAATGTTAATAAAGGCGAGCATCCTGTCCTGTTAAGAATATTATTTAATAATATATCTTTTTTATTAAGAGTTTTATTTATTTCTAAAAATTCTAGACTAATGTATCATTAGTATCATTATGTTATTGCATTGTTTTGATTCTATCACCCCCTTCCTTGTTTCCTTTAGAAGGAAAAAAACCCGAAATCCATTTTGTAATTTCATAATTTAAAATGTTAAAATGTTAGAATTTATCTTGCTTCATTACTTAAGCAAACTTTGCGATAGTAAGTCTGAAGATGCCTCTGAAAGAGGCGAAACACGTGTCACAGTTAGTTACACAATACGTGGAATAATCAAAGTTATTTTAAAATTTTATATTGAGCTTAAACACGTTTGTTTCAATTTTGGCCAATCATTTAGTTGGTTTGGTTTTTGTCATTCGAGAGATAGTATTGTATTTTTATTGTGTGTGTGTGTGTGTGTGTGTGAAGCATTCGCATCAAAATATGCAATAAATGACATTCATATATGCAGTTTTGCATACACGTTTTCAATTGACATGACTGGCATACGCTAAAATGCACTTTGAAAGCAAATCAACGTCATTGCAAGATACCCTGTCACCAACCAACCGGGGCAGGCACACCGATTCTTTGAAACACGTCCTTCGCCGTGAGCTTAAAGCTCGTCTCACGTGACTGCGATGCCGTTTGCTTCATCGCTAGACGTCTGAAGGCAGAAACCGGAAAACCGACGCCCAAATAAAGCTTTTCACAGTGGTACGAACTAACAGACTAAATATAGCCGGTTCCACATTTAGCTTGATTACTCAATAAGATACACTTTCAAGATTTCCAATGTCAGTACTTGGTAGAAAGACATATTTAACATTTTTTGTACTTATTTTACAATTAATTTATTAAGATCAGCACCAGCTTTGGATCGGTTAGGGATGTAACAAAAAAATCTCTGTTTTTTTAATTTCAAATAACTTTGATTATTCCACGTATTGTTTTATTAATTGTGACACGTATCTCGCGTCTTTCAGAAGCATATTCGGACTTTCAATCGCACAATGTTGATCAATTAATAAATTAATATTGATTTTTATATTCTAAAATGATAAATCACAAAAAATGGAGGTTACAAGTTTTCCTTTTAAAGGATAGTAAGGAGAAGGTGATAGGAAAAAAACAAACATTAAATATACGACTAATGACTAAACTACTAGAATACAAAATTAATAACTAATGAGAGGCAACTATTTCGGGTCACAATTAGCAACACAATATATGAAATAATGTAAGATATTTTAAATTTTATATAGAAAGAGACACGTTCATATATTTGAACTGACTTATTGTGGAGGTCAAGACAAAATATTTAAAAACTTGTGTTAAAATTTTTTCCACTTCAATATATTTAGCATGACTATACGCAGTCGGGGATACCTAATTAGATTGGGTGGCGCGACGTAGCGAGCTTGCAAATTCGCCACTTTGGGGCATACTTAAGCTTCTAATTTAGTTAAAAAGAACGGAATATTTTGCCATCGAATTGGATCTCGTTTTGTACGATTCAATTTGAATAATCATTATAAGCAAGCTGTATTATTATACGTTAGTATGTAAACGCTATAATTCAATGATTATAAGCATTTATTTGAATGAAAATTATATTGAAAAGCGCCATTTCAAACAAAACGTTTGTAATTGAAATTTTTGACATTTTACATCATTAGTTAAAAATACTAAAAGCGAAATTGGTCGTGATCTTAATGAATCTAATGTGGAATGTGAACAAAAAATGTCTTATTGTCCAACAAATATTGACAGTCCATATCCTAAAATGATCGTCAAAAATAGGAAATTAAATATATAAATGCTTGACGAATTCACGTAAGAAAGCAAGACGAATTTCAAAAATTATCATAGCAAGCATGATAAAAAAGTGACATTTGATTCTTGTAATCAATGACTACTAACAAAGCATATTGACACACATACATGACTTAAGATGCTTTTAAAAATGCGACTCTATTTGTAACACTATACGTGGAATAAACATTTTTATTAAATTCGAAAAATATTGAAGTTTGAATGATTTTTATGTGAAATAATAACAGTTCTATATATCATCATGGGCCGATAGTGGTAATTCAAAGTTAACCTAAAACTCTTGAGCTTTGAACTTTATTTGTATTTAAGTTTATTTGTATACCCTTATGAATTAGAAGGTTTGAATGTTATTAACCCATATTCGAAAGTGTGTGGATATTACGACTGATTTTATGCATGATCTAGTACACTTTTATACGGACTTTGTTGTATGCAATTTTGATGGAAGATGCAAACAAAAACAATGATTGGTTGTGTGTAGAGGCGTAAAATAGTATCGGTAATATGTAAATTTAATATGAAAAAGCCTCTCTCCTTGATTTATTTAAGTCTATGTAAGAAATATTGAAGCGAGAAATTTTTGATAAGACTTAAGTTTGATATAATTATGGATTTCGACTTAGGGTGCTTGATGGAATTTCAATATCAAATTTGAATTTTGTACTTTTCCATGAGTTTTGTCACTAACGACCAATAGCAATTTAACTTTTTGATCTACTTACATATATTGTTGTATATAAACGATATAGACTGTTAACTGCGTGTTAGTTCAAGTTCATCCGTGCACTTGAAATGCCCGAAGATGCCGAAAGGCGAAACCCGGGTTGTTAGCGACAAAGCTCATGGAAAAGTACAAAATTCTAACATAGTTTTGATCTTTGATTTGATATAATTTTGTTTCTTGTATTAGTTCTGACCGTCGTATGCTTAAATTTGAATAGTCTGAAATTAATAATTTTGACTGAGGGAGCTTCATAGAATTTCGATATCAAATTTCTATGTGTTGCTGTCGTATGTTTAATTAATTGGCAGTAAAAACATTTATCATTAACAGTAAAAATTCTTTTAATGTATGATATTATAAAGAAGGCAAAAAAAATATATATATGCATTACATTCAAATTCTATTGGCGCGTTTTTTTTATTTTGAATCTCCTACGATTCCAATATCAAAAATTTGAAAAGTTTTCCATTGTCCATAAAAAAATAGCACACTCGGCAATCCGAAAAGTTGAATTGAATATTAACACTTCGAACTGAATATGAATTGGGGAAGCGAATGGATTCTGGGAGCGTTATGATATTTTTGCACAGAATTGTGTAATTTAAAAGTAAATTTAACTTTTTACCACGAATTTCAAAAATGGCCGTTCTCAATATAAGCTATTATGACTCGTAAAGTATTGAATTGACCGTTTGGTTTTATAAAATACTTATTTTACACAACTGTGGCCACTACTGATAACGAATATGGATTTATTAAAGATCATTGCGACAGAAATTGGTATACCTCATACCAAACCGTGTACACATTTTTTTATGACAAATTAAAGTGATATTAACTGGCCGCCTGGGTTTGGTTCCATGTATTAGCAAACTTATCAGCCAATATAGTCAGTCCCTGTGGTCTAGTGGCAAGAGCTTTGTCCTAGCAATCAGGGGACCGGGTTTCAATTCCCGGCAAGATTAGATTTTTTAATTGAAAAAAAAGTTATCTTGGACTGGGTGTATGTTATTTATCGTTGATTTTGTGCAAAATTGATTCATTATTTATCATCGAGTTAATCTCGTATGATTAAGAATATTTGGCGCATTGGCGTAAGCTGTAATGCCAAATATATCGATTCCGTTAGACGGCAATGGGTTTTTGTGTTGTTAAAATCCCTTCCCATCTTTCCGATCCTAAAAAAAGCCATTGGCGAGAGCAATTATCTAACCACTAGTCCTGTCTTATTCCTCGTCCTTGAAAAAGAGAGGTTGGCAATTGAGTAACAAAAAGTTGTCGTAGAAAAAAAATGTTGAGATAAACTCCGTGTGGAGACCATATGCTCTTAGTTGGGAGCGGACAAAGTAAAAGAAATCAAAAATTTTGGTACGGTTTTTCGATTATGCAGTTGAGTGTTAAAGTCGTTGGCTTTGAAATAGCAAGCTTAAATAAATTTCAGCATGGGATGTCTTAAACTCTTTCTCAACCGTACAACTCCAAAACCAGAGTGTCACTTAAGAGATTAGCTAAACATTAGTCAATAATCTTATATCTCTACCCACTTTAAAAAAGAGAGATTGAGTAACTCAGTAATATGCAGTTCTTGTAGAAAAATTTCAGTCGAGATAAACTCACAGTTCATATACTTCATACTAGAAGAGTGTTTGAAAAAATGTGAGAAGGTTGTGGCCAGATTTAAACAAACAACTTAATTTTATATTTTTATTGAATCTTGCGTTATTTCAATCTTGAACTTGTTGTGAAATAGCCACAGCACTTGACACGTGTTAGTAAACATTTCAATATAAACCGAAAACGTCCCGTATTATAAAAAAAAATTCAATTGGCTTGACAATTTTGATCCCTTTAAAGATTTTTCGCAAAACCTCAGAGCCTGTTCTGTGGGGGCACCTTTTGTTAAGCACAATTTTCTTCCATCTCCTGCCAAACGATCAAAGTTTATATGCGTGACAAAGAAAGCTCGCAGCACGAAAAATGGAATTGATAATTTGCAAAAGCTTGAGAAAAGCTCCTCTCCCGAAAGGGAAAATTAAATTTATCAAAGAAATCGCGGAACGGAAGGAAAGCAGACAGCAGACATACACAAACGGAACTTTTGAATGAAGACCTACTATTTTTAGATACATTGAACAGGTATTTACGCCAAAAATATCAATTTTTAAAATTATAAATAACTTTTAATATTTTGAATGGAAAGTGAAAGTTTTTTTTTAAAATTTCTTTTTTATAAGTCATTTGTAAATATGTAGCTCATTCCATTTATTTATAAAATACAGGCAAGCGTTGCGATGCCACTCAAAGAAAAAAAGAAAGTGTTGGAAGAACAATATTTTTTCTTTTACTTTTTGGTGCGTATGTGAATAAATTAGAAGGGTTGCCGACGCGTGAGTAGATCACAGATCGCAAAGTTTATTTTGGATTGTGGATTGTGGTTTTTGACATCTCATGGCGTATCTTTGTAATGAGCTTACAGTTAACTTATCAGATCGCTTTCTTTGGCAAACTTTCTCATAATAAAATGACTGCACTGATTCAAAAATATTCGAAAGTGTGTGGATACACAGAGAATCACCAAGCTTTATTGCAATCGGATGAACGGTATAGGATCGTATACGAAACTAAAAAAGATTAATTTTAATCGGTATGGATGATTAAGAAGTCTTAGTTGGTGTCAGCACAACAAATCACCAAAGCTTTATCGCAATTTAATGAATGATGTGGGAGCGCAATAACTTTTTGAGTGTATTTTCAAATAAATTAACACTATGATTTTTTCCTGAATTTATATACAAGGATGAATCCGAGATCAAATGAGACAGTGTATGTCTAAGCAATCTATTGAGCCTGTGATTGCAATTCTGGAGGCGTGAAAAGTTAAACTCTACCTTCGGATGTTATTTCTTTATTCGTTCTGGGAAAATTATTATTTACAAAATTTTCCGAAAGGTTTCCACGTGCTGCTATCGCGAACAACTCGCAACAACAAAGTATCTTTAGAAACTCTTAATTGTTTTAGTGTATAAAATACATATTAAAGCGAAGCAATAAAAAAATATCTGTGAAAATGTGTTGCTTAAAATCTTGTTGAGTTTAATGTTTGTAAATAAAAATACATTTAAATAATTCATTGTTCCGCAATTTATTGAAAAATTAAAAAATGTTTTTAGCAAAATACTTTTTGATTAACGTGGTCGTTACTTTGCGGATGTTTCTTTTTATTATAAAATCTTAATTGATAACTGAAATGGTGCAGGGGTGAGGCGTAATTACTAACTGTGAAAACAGTTACACTGGTCGAAACTCGACACCTATATGAGCTTTCTGATTTGCATATAAAATGGTCCTCAAAATTAGGGTGGACATGGATAAAATGTGGTATAGCAAGATTGAAAACAATTAACTCGTGATCAAGTTATGGTAAGCGTATGTTGGAGTAATTTTCAAAGACCTTGGTGGGAAAAAGACGTCTGATAAAGCTGCTGATACGATGGAAAGATAGCGTAGTAATTGATGATTTTATTTCCAGTGTTCTATTACAAAAAATAAACAGACACTCAAGCCTTCTTTAAATCGTTTGAATACGTTAATTACTTGAATCGAACTAACAAATCATTGTTTTTTTTTTGTACTGTGTTGTATTTAAAATCAACTGTTTCTTAGAAAATAGCGCTGGCCTAACTATTTACGCTCGAGGATTTTTATGCACATAAGTAAATATTTAGACGCGAAGCTTTTTCTTAAACTTCATTACGGCGTGCCATACATCATCGGGTAGAGGAAAGAGTTAAGCTTTTACACGGAGAAAAGCATAAAAAGAGAAATAGGAAAATGTAAGCTCGAGTTATTATTTGAAAGAACATTATTAGATAATTTTCTATCTATGGTAATAGTGAATGTGAAATTTATCAAATGCAATGTAAATGGTACTAAAAAGGATTATATTTAAGTTACCAGATAAGCTCTGAACAAGCTTTTTTAAAATGTAGACAAAATAAACGCTACAGCAAATAATAGAGACAGAAAAGTTTCTTTTCGTATGGCTGATTTTGAAAGCGATAAGTCATATCTAATCCAATAGAGTTACCGGTAAACTGAAAAAGTCTTCTATATAATATGAAAAAAAAGCTTCAGTTTCTTGTAACATTATATTTGTTCGATTGAAAAGATTTGAACAGTTATAATATGAGAACAGCTATAATTAGCAAATATTGGACAAGTAGTGTCTTAATATCGGTCCGTTGTATATTGGTTAGCATCGTTGGCTTCCGTGGCGGACCGCTCGTGTTCGAGTCCTTGTTCGAGCAGATTTTATTATTTATCAATTTTATTCGACGGCTATGTGTTGCTAAACACTCCTTCTCATCTTTCCGATCCCAAAAAGTGGCACGAAATGACAGTGATTAACTAACCACTAGTCCTATTCTATTCCTCGTTTACGTTCAATCCCTATTGTCTTCGAAAAATACAGGTTCAAAAATTGAGTAAAAAACATTTCTCGTTTAAAAACATATTGAGATAAACTCCGTGAACAGTCCATATTCTCCAAGCTCAGAGCAGACAAGTCATTTATGTAGCTGTAACTAATTGATCTCGGCTTTTTGGCATGGTAACAAAAGTTCAACAAAAACAAACTTCAAACACCAAAAATTCAAAAAAAAGATACCCACCGATTTTATGCCTAAATCAAGTACATCCGTGCACTTGAATTGCATGAAGATGCCATAAGGTGAAACCAGGTTGTTAGCGAGAAAACTCATCGAAAAGTACAAAATTTAAATTAAAACCTAATTATTTTAAATCATTTAGAATTAAAGTGATGTGAAAGAAACTTAAACATCAAATTATTTAAAATGAGGCTTTCATCAAATTATTTTTATTCATCAACTCATTTCACCGTTATGAAATTGATGCTTTTGTCACTCAAAATAATATGCTCCATTAGAGCTAACATGCTCCAAGGATGCGGAAAAGGCAAAAAAAAACGGTTTAAAAAAAATATCACGAGCACGTGAAGAATCGAATAATTTTCCCCTTATTTTCATTCAGATGTTAATCTCCTCGAAAATTCCCATTGTACAAACAAAAAAAAAATGCTTTTATCATCGGCACATGAATATTTTGATCGAAGCAAATGGAAAAATTAGACCCCGCTGATCGCGTGACAGATAGCGGCCCGTCATTAATATTCTAGCCCGGATATACCAAAAGACCCTAGCACATTTGCCCAGTAAATTATGTCCACATACATTCTTTTTACGACTCGTATGAAGTTATTAAGCGGGGTGCTTGAAAATGAAAACATTAATGACAGTGAAAAAAATCAAAAGTTTTATTTACCCGATTGAATCACTAATAATGTGATACTTGCATAACTAGTAACAAGAATATAAAGAAGAAGCAGAAATACACTATCTGGCAATTTTTTTTCCATGTCCACTCCCAGCTTAGAGCATATGGACCCCTCACGGAGTTTATCTCAAAATATGTTTTTTCTAAGAGAACTGCTTGTTACTCAGTTGCTCAGCCTCTCTTTTTTCCAGTGTTGGACCACCCGGGTTCGATTCCCGGTACGAGCAGATTTTTTCATTTGATGAACTGATTCTGCTCACAGGCAATGGGTGTTTGTGTTGTTAAATCCCTTCCCACCTTTCCGATCCCAAAGAGCGACACATAGTGACAGTGATTATGTAATCACTAGTCCTTGCCTAGTCTATGTTCATTCTTTGGCAAAATAGACAATACAAACAAAATAGATTATAGTCCATTTTGCTTCAATTTATTTGCTTAGTTGTAATACCGTATTGTCTGTCATACCCTGTAATTCTTGCTTCACCTTTGTATAAACATCACTGTTTCGTTGTATTTATTATCAGTTTATAAATCTCGCAATGAGCGAAGCCGGTCCTGATCCAATAAATTTAATGTAAAATAAGTACTAAAAATGTTTATTATTTTTATTACAATTTCAATCCACCAAGTATTGAGAGTGAACACCTTAAAAGTGGCCCATTCAGATGTAGAAAAAACAAAGCAAAAATCGACTAAGAAATGAGCTTTAGTCAGTAAAGCTAACAGCAGAATAGAAATGTAATTAATTAATTAATTTGAAATATTAATAGACCCCTGGCCAAAATTTGGGACGAAAGTATTGACGTTCAACTTTCCTTTGATGGTCGAAATTCGATCTACATGAGCCTTCGCTAAATAAACCTCTCTGAATTATTTTAGACACAGTATGGCGTCATAATTATAGTAATTGAAATGGAAAATCAAAAGCTCTTCGATGATAAGGGTAGAGATCAAAGGTGTATCTAAAATATTTGAGGTGTCATTTATCTTACAAGTTACACAAATATTACTACAAACAGATAATCAACCATAACCATAAATATTTATTTGCTAATAAAAGTATTTGGAAAATCAAAATAAAGTCAAATGAAAATTGTCAACCGTTTTTATCTGAGGGCAACAGCATAATATATATCAGCGGTAGTCAAACGTTTACCACTGTGTGGGCCTTTTTTTAAATATTTTGAGGCGATCGACTCATTGTAATACTTAATATCATTGAAACAAAAGAGGAATCAGATATGTGTACATTAGAACAATAGACAGGCGGGCGACTTGAAATAGCTACATGATCGACGCTTTGGCCACTCCTGCTATATATCCAGTGGCGGCTGGCGACAGAGTATTAGGGAGTACAAAAAAAGATTCAACTATTTTTCCGTACTACGGACAGCCAAAAATTCATAAGACTGGCACTCCGTTAGTATTGCGAACATCTGAATTGAAAGTCCATGTTATAGAAGTGTTTTAAAATCCAATGAATAGGAAAGAACTCTATCGTTGCATCTTTTTTTGTACTCCCTAATACTCCAGCCACTGTATATATCATAGAAAATACTGTACATAAGTGTTTTGCATTGCTTCAGTTCGTTTGATTGAATTAAAATGTACAGGTCAAAATTCCATTACAAACGAAACTTACTTATTTAAACCTACATATGAATCTTTAGAACACTATCACAATAACTTTACAAATTGTCACTGCGGCCACCAGAAGCTTAATAGTTAATATTGATTTTTAATAAAAATGGGTTTTTACAAGTTAATTTGTCAACAAAGACACTGAAAATTAAATATGTTGTATGCATTGCATTGTGCGTCAAGAATTGCTAGTTAGAAATAATTCAACGCATGCATGTTTAGGTCTTTTTGGCAAAAAAGACTCATCACAAAAATTTGATGGAGCCACCAGACATTTCCGTAGTACTGTTGATGTTCCTCATGCGGCCAGAGCTAAATTTTACGTGAGAACCACTGGACTATAGTACTATTTACTCAAACATTCTAGAAAACATCAGGACCGACTTCGCTCTAGAAGGGAATAATAATTCAGCTGATAATGCTCGTGAAGAACGAAGACGGTACTGATCTAAAAAAAATGTGTTTTTATATTAAAAATAATAATTGGATTCAAAACTTTTTTGCAAGCCAACAAATGTGCTTCCTTCATCTTGGCTAGCTTTGGGCTACTAAGAATTATTTCATATAAAATTTAAAATAACTTTGATTATTCCACGTATTGTGTAACTAATTGTTCATTACTTAAGCAAACTTTGCGATAGTAAGTCTGAAGATGCCTCTGAAAGAGGCGAAACACGTGTCACAATTAGTTACACAATACGTGGAATAATCAAAGTTATTTTAAATTTTATATATTCATTACTTAAGCAAACTTTGCGATAGTAAGTCTGAAGATGCCTCTGAAAGAGGCGAAACACGTGTCACAATTAGTTACACAATACGTGGAATAATCAAAGTTATTTTAAATTTTATATTAAAATGAACTTCCACAAAGTTACCGCCGAAACCATCGAAAATATTAAGAATTATTTCAGTTGAATCAAAGCCAGAGACAAAGTGCTATGCGTATATTGATTGAGTAGGCATTTACTTGGTAGAACTCCATTATAATACGGTAAGAAAAATAACAATGTATTTTTGTTCCACATTTTGTTCTACAGAACTATAGTTCTTACGAAGGCGTAAGCCGAAATTGCTATCAACAAATATATAAAATAATTTATGTAGAACTAAAATACATTGTTATTTTTCTTACCGTGCTATGCGTATACTTTAAATAATTGAAATTTAATATTTAAGCACGATGAACGTGCTTTATGTTGAATTTAAAGCTATGAAATATTTTAAATTTTAATTAAAACGTTTGTTCATAAAACAATTCCATGAAATTTTCGTTGTAAATATTAAATAAAGTTTTCAATAAATTCAAACAATTGTATTTGTTTATTCATTTCAGACTGAAAAAAGAATATTAAATTGGCATACACGTGTTCTTTGTCATAACTAATAATTAATTGATTTTTTAGATTACTTGATGTTTTATTTAAGCTCAAGGTAGTTGGACAAACCCACCTTTACTAAGAGTGACGCATGACAGCAATTAGTTAACCTCTAGTCTTCGTATTCTTTCCATCCGTACTCTCTTCGAAAAAGAGAGGTTGAGCAACTTAGTAACAAGTAGTCCTCGTAGAAAAACGAATGTTGAGATAAACTCCGTAAGGAGTCCATATGATCCAAATTGAAAGCAGACATGGTTAAAAAAAAAAAAAAGTTGGACATAGTAAAACATCGAAAAAACAAATGACTTTTTTTCCGCTTCCAGCTTGGAACATATGGACTCCTCACGGTGCTAATCTCGAAAAATGTTTTTTTCTACGAGAATTGCTTGTATTGTGATGGAGTTCTACCAAATAAATGCCAATTCAATCAATAAATTAAAAGTAGCCGATATGGCTACTCAGGCAATTCTTTTTGGGTAAATACAGCTTAAAACATAGTTATGACGATGGCGTGAGCCGAAATACTTATCAACAAATATGTATTTAAAATAATTTCTGCAGAATTAAAATACATTGCTATTTTTCACCGTATTATAATGGCTTCTACCAAGTAAATGCCAACTCAATCAATGAAACTTTGGAGTTAGTTGAAAATATCTCGAGTGTTACATCGAGTGAATATCTATATTTGTGTATTAGCTTATAATTGATAATAAAAGTGCGACTTACAGAACATGAGATAGTCAGATTCGGCTAAGCTTCGATAAAAGAAATGGTATTATTTGAAAAATCTGGTTGCCAATGGAGTTTATCAGGAGTGATAAGCAGGAAGTGGAGCGTTTATCAGAAGAATGGATGGCGTGCCCATCGCTCAACTTCATATTTGAAGGTAGGTCAAGGATAAAAAATGTGGAGACATTTATAACTTGACTGCTCTAGAAAACACAACAAATGAAAACAGTTCTCAGAACAGAATCAATTATTCAAAAATCAAGTGTATTATATATACGGCCTCTGTGATCTAGTAGTTAAAGCTTTACCCTGACAAAACTATGAATTTTAATTATTTATTTAAAATAAAAAAAAATTAATCTCGGGCGTTTTGTTTGTGTTGTATTTCCTTTTCGAGTGACTTATCTAAGTATATGTTTTGCCGAATATTTTTTATCCGCATTATATGCGGTGAAAAGATATTTTTTTTGGAAATACGAAATAGATTAAATAAAGAGTATCTATCACCAAATAATTTAGCAATCGCAATTGAATTCTAGCTATTACTGTATTGGTGTTTGCTTAAAAGCCAAACCAACTATACTACCTATTAATTTATTTTCAAATCATGTCCGGACCGTATGTGTTGCATATGTACTCATATTAGCAGTGGCTGGTTACACCATACGCGCAAGAGGTGCACGCTTATGGCTTTCTAACTCGTAGTGATTGACGGTATTAGTATTGAACGAACGAAAGGTGATAATTTACGGTGTATGAATCAGCTAGACACTTATTCTGAATTGTTTCTAGTGTACTGCAGGGAATACTGTTCACATTTCAAATCACGATTTAGAGAAATTACTCATAATGAAATAAACATTAATATCAAAAAGTTTGTGATAAGTTTCATTTCGAATGCATTTTGCGACGCTTTTTTATCATTCGAAAAAGAGGGAAAGAGAAGTGCATAATCCGCCTCTGCATATTAGCGCTTACCTCAACAGAAGCTTTTATACGAGTGCTGCTTGCTATTCCGTTTGCTTTAATAGAAAAGACTTTAGATATAAAGATTAGACTACGACACGACAAGTGCTTTTTAGGATCGGAAGAGCAGGAACTTATGTCAGACGTTCAATACCCAGGTCCCTGTTGTCTAGTGGCAAGAGCTTTGTCCTAGCGATCAGGGGACCCGAGTTCAATTCTCGGCAAGGTTAGATTTTTTCAATTGAAAAAAGAGATCTTGGGCTGGGTGTATGTTATTTATCGTTGATTTTGTGCATAACTGATTCATTATTTATCATCGAGTTAATCTCGTATGAATTTCACAATTAAGAATATTTGGCGCATTGGCGTAAGCTGTAGTGCCAAATATAAGTAAAAAAATACATTCAAATTAGTGAAGAGATAGCTGTATATTGATTGAAAAGGCATTACATAAATTATTTTATAAATTCATTTGTTGATGGCCATTTCGGCTTACGCCTTCGTCAGAAATATATGATAAAAATAGCTGTCCGCAAATATATAAAATATTTTATGTAGAATTAAAAAACATTGTTATTTTTCTTACCGTATTAGATGGCTGTATTGTATGGAGCAAGTATATATTACTAGTATTGCTACCCGGCGTCGCTCGGACTAAGCGACCAATAATTATTTAATGTTATATCATTCGACATAATTATGTATATCACAAAATCTAACATCCAAAATAAAGTTAAAATAAAATCACAAACATTATTTAATTTGATGACAGCCCCGCCCCATTCTTGCCTATTAAAATGTCCAAATTCAAGGAAAAAATCTAATTTGCTGTCAAAGAAATGTCAAATAATACCTTCACGTAAATAATAAACATTATTATTAATAATAAAAGCCGGGAAAAGTTCAGTAGAAGAATAATTTATTACATTTTGACTAAATGTCGTCGCCGATAAAAATTCAAACATATTTTCTTTCATATTCGTTTTTATGGCAACTTAATGACCAACAATGCAAAAGGGAATTACAGACCCACAGACATACATACGCCGTTTCGGTTTTATGTATAAGATTAATCAAACTTGATAGCTTTTGTCATTTTGATAATTGAGGAATACGATAATGTGTTTCTTTGAGATGCAATTTTAGACTTATTTATTACGATGACATCAGACCAAAGGTACTGATTAAACAAGGTAAAAACAAAAAGCTAGAGAATTATTGGAATTGTCAATTTGATATTTGAAAATAATTTTTAAAATCCTTGCAACCAAAAAAAAATATATATGTAAACTAAAATTAAAATAATAGCGTATTTACGAAAGGTTATAAATTTAATATAGAGAAATTTAAAATGTACGCTCTGCACTAACGTAACGTACGGAGATTTGAAACCAAATAACCTTTTTTTGCTTGCTTACAACTGCGAGAATCGAGGTGATTTAAGGTGTCATACTAACTTAGGGCTGAATCGGGAAACTACCTTTTTTGGGGAAGCTGCGGACTCTATGAAACAAACTTTTCCAAATAATAATAATAATTATTGGATCGGCAGCGGCGTAGATAGATGTAGTAAAAATATCCAAGTAAAGTGTCATAATTAATTAAATTAGATGAAATACAAAAAATAGTTTTGATATACCGGCAATTAAAAGTGGGAGGATAAAATATGATTGAATACAAAACATTGCAGCATTATGTGTATTATAAAATATTGATAACCTCAATTTTGTCACTTGTGGTGTTTTACAAGTCTTTCTTGTTTTACACATAATCTTTTGTTGTCTGAATGTGTTTTTTAGTTCGCAAACATATTCGTTTGACTTTGTTTGTCTTCATTTTTGGTGTTTATGGCTAAATTCCCAACATGGAAATTATGAATCGATGAAAATTTCTTCGCATACCAACGATAACCGGAGCTATTACTCTATTCTTTTTTTCAATGTCCGCTTCCAGCTTGGAGCATATGGACTCTTCTTGGAGTTTATCTGAACAAGTTTATTTATACTCAGTTGCTCAACCTCTCTTTTTTAAGAGAGTAGGGATTGAAAAGATACGAGGACTAGTACAGGAGTAGTAGATAGCTAATAGCTTTCGTTACTAGCCGCTGTTTGGGATCGAAAAAAAGTGAAGGGATTTTCAACCCCATGTCTTCGAACAGATTCGATTTATCAATGATGTAGTGGTCAACGTCGTTAGCTACTGTGACGACGGACCAACCGGGCTTGAAACCGTTCCCTTCATCATCGTTTCAATCCATATCAGGCTTAAAAAAAAAAAATCTTGTTACCAACCAATTCTGACAAAACAGTTACCGCTGAAAGTCTTGCCCATCCACCACCCGCCACGGCCATACGTCTGGTTTTAACAGACATTTCTCGTGGCGTAACAACGTGAGGCGTTATACAGTTTAAGTCATGGAATAGTCCTGAGAGCAGTTACCCAGGACTTGATAAGCTTGTACTAAAGTGTGCTTGATTGTCCCAAACTTTTCTTTTATACAAAAAATCAAACAAAAATGGCAAAAGTGCCGCTAAAAAAAATTGCCAAAACAAAATAAATATAGCAAATAGTGTTAAATCACAAATAAATAATAAATCTCTAATAGTCTCTGTGAACGGGGGGGGGGGTTTATGTTAATATCTGCTGAGACTATTGAAACATGATGGGAATTTATTTAATCGATGATTTATTAAAACTAATTATTATTTTGTGATATTTAAATAGATTCGGTGCTACGCCAATGTAGCGGCATAGAACAGGCTTCGTTAATAAACGATCTTACAAGTTAAGCCATACAATTAGTGCTACGACAAGATTACGCGTATCTACGCTTGATAATGGCATAAAGTTTCAAACGGAGGGTCGTTACTGATAATTGCGGAATATTTTACACTGATTATATTTTTTACGTTGATTTGATTTTGATTTAGAGCTCATTTGGGAATAAACCCGCTGTTAAAATCATACTCACCGTTAACACGGTGAAGTGTTAATTATTTTTAATTAATTAACGAAGAAATGACAGCTTGAATAATTGTAAATTTAGGTAAAGATAAAAGAAAATTTTGGTTCAAATTGAGAACAAGCGAGTATGGCTGATGATTAATGAAGGGTTGAAACTATTTTTTTTTTGAATTTTGTACTTTTCCATGAGTTTCGTCACTAACGACCCGGATTTCCCCTTTCGACATCTTCAAGCATCTAAAGTGCACGGATGTACATGAACTGACGCGTAGTAAACAGTTTGTATCGTTTATATACAAAAATAGAAGTAGATCACTAAGCTAAATTGCTATCAAAATGTAAATTAGCGAAAATTGAATCTACACAAGTTTCAATGAATTAAGTTTGTTTGATATAATTATGGGGATTTTTGAACATACTAATGACCAGATAATAACATAAATAAATAAATTTAGGGTTATTATGTTTATAATACATGAAATATGTGATTATTCCATTTAATGTGTTATTAAAGAAGATTAGTTTTTGACAATTTTTAAAAAACAAGCTTAAAGAAATTAGATGTATTTGAAAAAGTTTAAATATGAAAATTACTGAGCGAACAAAAATTCTTATAATATTATATTTAAAATTAACACTTCCGCATACACCACAGTGGCGTTTTTGGGTATACGCAACATCACTTAAAAAAACAAAAGTTAAATTTACGAAATCTATTGTTTTAAGATAATTTTTGCAAAAAGCATGCGGTATCAGGCGTAAATTTTCAGCGAAATCGTACGGTCGGTTAAGTGGTCATAATTACTTCAGAAAAATCAAATTTAATTAAACTCTTAATAAAGCACATAAAGCTCTTAGAGAGTATTTTACGATATCTATTTTTACAAGAATAGGCTAATATTCAAATAAAAATAATAAAACATTTTTAGTACTTTTCCCACATAAAGTACATGACAAACAATTGGTATTACGTAAATTTGGTATTAAAAGTTCTTCCCGTTTGACCAATATGCCTGGCTCCGCAGGGTTCGCAATCAAGTAAATAGATACCACTTCATCTAATTATGGTTGACAAACATGAAGATTTATTTATTTATTGAATGCACTCATTTTTGGGTTTGCATTGCTAAAAGGATTTCTAGATTTTATTTATAGTCTATTTTTCTTGTAATTTGCTTTAATTTATTTGCTTAGTTGTAATACCAATTGTTTGTCATACCTTGTTTTTCTTACTTAACTTTTGTATAAATATCACTGTTTCATTGTATTTTTTATCAGTTGACAATGCTCACCATGAGCGAAAACGGTTCTGATCTAATAAGTTGTATGTGGAAAAAGAACTAAAAATGCTTTATTATTTTTATTATAATGCCATTCCACCAAGTATTGACAGTGAACACATTAAAAGAAATAATCAAATGCTCAATACTACTTCTTAAAAATAAGTTACGTGTAGCTTATTGCTTTCATTCTTTCTTTTTATGATTCGGTATGAAGATCAGATTGGTTTTTGTTTAACTAGTAATATGCTACAGATTTGGATCGTTTGAATTTTGTACACTTTCATGACGTTTGTTCACTCACAGGCATGGTTTTTTTAATGCACTTTCATGCAGGTTGTGTGCATGGTTGAACTTAACTGACAATCAGAATTCAACTAATATTACAGTGTCTAAATATCTAATTGATTCACGTGTACATACTGATCTACTAACAGTATTATATGTACACATCAGCTACGAAAGCTCTCGATGTCCTTCCAAACGTAACAAGGGTTCGTGATTATATTGTTCTAGTTAAAGTTAGTTAACTTTAATCAAGTGTTGTCTTGTGAGGCTAAAAGTTTACAATGAAACGCTACTTCAAGTTGCTTACAACACTTTTGTTGCTTTACAGATGTGTTGCGTGAAGTGTATTGTACGAGAAAAGCTTAAAGTGGGAACATTTAACAAGATTTTAACTAATTTGTTGGCGGTATAAAGCAGGTTTTACATTTAAGGCTCTAAACAAGCCTTTGTGGAACATATTATTATCATCTCAAACTTCTTCTAAGAAACTTAAAAATTGCATGAAAACTAACGTTGTATATCGTGCACACATAAAAAAACGTTTGTTTATTCTTCAATGAAAATATGATTTATAGTCAAAATAATAAAACATTGTTAGTAATTATTCCACATAAATTTTATTAGATCAGGACAGGTTTCGCTCTTGGCGAGCATTGTCTACTGATAAGAAATACAACGAAACAGTGATATTTGTACAAAAGTTAAGTAAGAAGGCATGACAAACGATTGGTATTACAGCTAAGCAAATAAATTGAAGCAAAATACAAGAAACAATGCCTATAGTTAAAATGTTCAAGACCTCTTAGCAATGCAAGCTATTACATCAAAAATCAATAAGTATGAATTATCATTATCAAAGTTAAAGCTAAAAATAAGTGCATTTAATGATACCGGTCCTGATCCAATAAATTTTATGTGGAATAAGTATTTACTAAAAATGTTTAATTATTTTTATTATGATGACATTAACTCAGTTAATAATGCTCGCCATGAGTGAAACCGGTTCTGATCTAATAATTTTTATGTGGAAAAAGTACTAAAAATTTATTTTTTATTTTTATTTGATTTATAGTTAACAGCTTCGATATAACACTTGATTCCCATGTCGTTTGGAGGAAAATAAATGGTAAAACTAAACAACATAAACAAAAACACTGATGGGAACTCATTTGGACTGTTGTGGCTGCGGAACTTCCCTCTCGCGATATTAGCAAAGTTAGGCAACGAAGGGTTTAAATAACGCGCATCCCTTTCCGGCTTTCCCGCGAATCACGAGGATTTTCACTAATGGCGCGAAAAGTTAAGCTTATTTATGTTTTTGCGGGTAATTAGGTTTTCGTCATTGGCATTTAAGGGGTTTTTCTTTTGGGTTGTTTGTTTTTACTGATATTAGTAACACGCAGTTTATCAAGCCCGAAAGGAAAAACACAATAAAAATGTTTATAGCTGTAGGTAGTGTTTTGTGAAATAAAGTAAAGGAAAGTGTGGCAGTGTGGAAAACTCTTTGAAACAGAAAAAACCCAAACAAGTGAATTTACATTCGTTTTCATTTTTCGCAATGCGTTAGTTACGATGAGCTCCTGATTAAGGAACTGATAGTGCTAGACCAGGGGTCGTCAACCTTATTATGCCTCCTCCATTTTTGCATATTTTTCATGGTATTTTTTCCTTACCGCCCACTACACTAGCTTTATTTCAATCCAGTAAATGGGTGAAAAAAAAATTGAAGGAATTTAGGAGATTCGAAAATACAAGAATTTTTAATAATCAAATTGAATAAGTAATGAGAATCTTGTGCCTGATGCCGTGGAAAATTTGATTGAAAAGATTTTGGGGTAAATTCAATAATCGCCAATCGCCCACCACGGAAATCTTTACCGCCCACTAGTGGGTGGTATGGACCAAGTTGACGACCCGTGTGCTAGATGGAACTGCAACATGAAATTTGAAACTGTATTTTTGATAAAGATCCACAAATTTTCTCACTGACATCTAAGTGACTTGGTTGTTATCCTGTATTTTAAAATATATTTTAATTAAATCCGCGTTAGTTTCTTAAACATATTAAATTATTAATTAAGGAATAAGACTCAGGGTGCTTGATGGAATTTCAATATCAAATTTGAATTGTTTGAATTTTGTACTTTTCTATGAAATTTGTCGCTAACGACCCGGGCTTTGCCTTTCGGTATCTTCAGGCATTTCACGTGCGCGGATGTACTTGATGTCGTAATGCGAAGCCCGGGTGGTTAGCCACAAAATTAAATTATTATAATTCTAAACCAAGGTGAAATTTAGGAATTTTTGTCCTAGTACCTAATCAACGTTCTTTCAGCTTTATTATATCATCAATCAAAGTCAAAATGTATTAATTAACTGAGCATTTAATTAAAAAAAAGAAAAATTACATCCATTTATTAAAGCTCTAAATAATTAAAAAAATATTCTACAGCTATCGTACTTGCTCATTTTTTATTTCTTCCAAAAATAAACTGTTCTCTCTCTTAAAGCCACCTATGTGCCCAGAGGGTGGAGAATAGAGTATCCGGATAATGGATATTTACTGCGGAGGCATTCTCACCTTAAACAGCGCTATGCATTATGCATGCGGGTTCAATTCACTTACACTCGCCCGACGTCGGTTTTCACGAGGCGTCGTTTCTTGGCGTCGCGACGTTCATATAATGCGTTGCCGGGATTAAGCAGAGAGCGTTTTATATTACACAAGATATATTATCTACTTGATCAGGGCTGTTTCCGGTCCGGTGTTGAAGTTCATGCCGAGGTTTACAAAAAGGTTTCGCAGGTAAAGAGGCTCAAAGCTACGATTAAAACGTATGTCTACAATGGAAAATTTATCAACAGCTACTTTGTGTTATATCGTATGTATATATAAAAAGCAATGTTTCTTTGTTTGTTTGTTCGTATTTTATGCGTTCATCCGATTGCGATAAAACTTTGACAACTTATTTTTTCACTTGCACAAGGGTTATCGACATAGTACAATTAACTTTCAGTAGGTGGCGCGTACCATAGACAATCGGAAAAAGACAAACAGCAAATATCAAACGGCAAATGTCATCGATACCGATCAATGTTAGTGAAATTGAATCGAAATTATTTATCTTAACAATTGTGCATCCGAAAGCACTTCAATAAAGACAAATACTTTCTTTCTTTCAGTTGCATTGCAACGCTTGCCAGGTACCGGCTAGTGTTATATATAAAACTTGGTTTTGACAACTTTGAAGAAAATTCGAATAATTAGAATTTGTTTGAAATAACATAACTCTTTAAAAACCGTTTTCAAAATTCAAATTTACGAGTACCTCAATTTTTGTCAAGTATTTTTTATAGTTTTCGGAATCACGCTATACGCATAATTATTGAAATACTAGCCATGCAATCCGCGAAGCAGTGCTCAACGCCATTGGCTTTCGTGACAGACCTCACGGGTTCGAGTCCAAAAACGAGCACAACTATTTTTCAGTCGATTTATGATTCTGTTTTCTGTTGCCTAAAATTCAATTCCACCCATCCAATTATACTTGAATGTAGAAAAATATTATAATGCTACTGATTTTAGAAACAATTTAATAAATAGTATTACAAAAAAAATGTGATACGTTTATTAAAACAATTCACTTTCTATCAAGAATTCACAGTAAACACATTTTAAAGTGATAAAAGAAGATATATATTGACACCGCCTTATGTGGTAGGTCATCAGAACTCTCTCGAATGATCTATTGTTCACCTCAGTCAATGAGTCAGTCGATATCAGGAAATAAATTCATTCTTATAATAATCTATATTGCAATCTATAGCGATGCAATGTAGAGTTATTTCGATTTCTCTTATCTCTTGACGCCCGACAATGCATGTGCTTCATAAAAAGTTCATAAGGCGATAAATAACCCCTTATCGGCGGGTGCACGTGTTAACGATTTTTGCAACGGCCATTGTTTTTTCTTTCTAAAGTAACCGTTTGTTTTCATACAGCAGTGAGAGATTGGACTGCATTGAGAATGCACGCGCCTAATCCTCTCCCTAAGAATTAAATTCGAGTCAAATTCCTGATATCTTCTTCGCTATCGTAATATTTGTGTGTTGTATAACGTCTGTGTAAATCCTTGACGATTAAATAATGGGTGCGAATGAGCGCACCCACATAACGCTTTGAGATCGTGTTTTGTTTTAAAGAGTACCATGTTTCTCCTACTCCGTCCCCAAAATCCCTCTTCCTGAGTGTCGGATAGGAGGCTCCTTCTCGATTTACGAGGGAGCCGGAATAAAAGTCTTCTCAATATGCTCCACACTGGAAGAAAACATTAACAATAATTGAGGTCAATCTTTAGTATTTTATATTGATCACTTTTAAGTCACAATAATATCACAATACTTGGTGGAACGGCATTCTATTAGAATTAGAATTTATAGCTAACAAAGCCGGTTCTCATCTTTATCAATCCAATATCGGATTAGTAATATAAATGTACACTATTTTATATTGAAATATAAATAACTAGTATTGCTACCCGGCGTCGCTCGGACTAAGCGACCAATAATTATTTAATGTTATATCATTCGACTTAATTATATCACAAAATCTAACATCCAAAATAGAATTAAAATAAAATCACAAACATTATTTAATTTGATGACAGCGCCCCATTCTTGCCCTTTTAAAATGTCCAAATTCAAGGAAAAAATCTAATTTGCTGTCAAAGAAATGTCAAATAATACCTTCACGTAAATAATAAACATTATTATATTGCAACTTGCAACAATAATGCAAAAGGGAATTACAGACCCACATATATATTGAGAATACCTTTATTCCGGCTCCCTCGTAAATCGAGAAGGAGCCTCCTATCCGACACTCAGGAAGAGGGATTTTGGGGACGGAGTAGGAGAAACATGGATAATAAAAGCCGGGAAAAATTCTGTAGAAGACTAATTTATTACATTTTGACTAAATGTCTTCGCCGATAAAAATTCAAACATATTTTCTTGCAACTTGCAACAATAATGTAAAAGGGAATTACAGACCCACATACATACATACGCCGTTCGGTTTTATATATAAGATTATGCTACAATTGTCTTGCTAGCAAAATTAGAAACTTAATAAGCAAAAAACTGCAAGGTGTATGTTTGGTAGATTTCGAATTTTGAATAAAGTAATGTTACCCAATCCTACTGCAAAACTACTTATGTAACTACATTAATTCTTGACCACTTTAATCCCACTGCACGCTTTATTTTTCAACTTAAAGTGAATAGACAGACATGGCCATATTGTACAAAAAACATGGTAATTATTTTATACGAACAACACGAGAAAAACACATTGCCGTAAAGATAATTCCTACTGTTGTAGGGCTGTATGCATGGCTTATCCTGGCCCACTCCTCCTACCCCATCAATTATAGACGGGCAGTAGGGAAACGACCCTTAACTAGGTATACTAGATAAGGTACAAAATCATTATATTGTCCGCGTGTATTTTGTATGATACAAAAGGTAATAATTACTTTCTGTCGTAATAATGGGTTTTTTTTTCAATGCTCAAAGTTACTCCGAACATCTGAAAGTATATGGTAAATAAAAATAAAATGAATAAAAATTGTATTGTGTACAAAGGATTCCAATGTTGTCGTTTAGACATAATCAAATTTCATTGTTAGGCATGAGCTACTACTAATAAAGGAATGATTAATTCTATGGACTCCTCAATATTTATTATTTTCCCGTAAATTAAATAAATGGTCAGTAATATGTCAAAATGGTCAGTATTTGAATTAATTAGTCAATTTAAATAAACAGATAGTTTTTGCTTGACAGCTTGTGAAATTTATCAAATATGGTCGTAAGAAGCAAATTTATGACTAATTCTAAGGCTTAAGTATTTTACGGAAAGAAAAATGACAATGTATTTTAGTTCTACATAAATTATTTTATATATTTGTTGATAGCTATTTCGGCTTACGCCTTCGCCAGAACTATAACTTAAGTATTTTATTGAAATGTTTGATTATTAGCAAACCCCCGAATCTTACCCAATCAAACCAAATCATCCTACCATTATTAATTACAGACCATCTATAGAAGATACTAACCCTTTGTACAAATAACCACTGACCATTTTTCAAGTATATACTGACAAAAAATAATTATATACTGACTGTTTTTTTTATATTTATTATTGATCATTTCTTTCATATTTACTGACCGTTTATCAAATAAGATACTGACCAAATAATGATTTACCTTAAAATTATCTATTGTACGAAAAAATATTTTATAGATTTTAATTACAAAAATAATCTACCAGGTGTATAACGTGTTTCAAATATGGACGCTTTTAAATTAAATAAAAAGATTCATTTTCATGAATAAAAACTGAATCATAAAACATTCCTGACATTTCTCCCTGGCCATTCATAACTTAGACAAAGCCTTCTGGATTAAAAAACTTCCCTAGATTTAAGTATTACATATGAATTTAATATTTTTTTCCCGGTAATCCTTGGTTGAACGACATTATTAATCCAACTAAAAATATGCAATGTTATGTTATTTGTATTATACGAGTATCATATTTGTCCTTTTTAAAGGTTGTTATTAAAAATTATTACTTCAAGGGCTGATGGTAGTAGTTACTTATTTTAAAAAATGTATTCATACACCTTAATTTATAAAAAATATTTTTTTTTAATTATACTTAAAAATTGTGCACACGGTAAGCGAAGCCTGTCCTGATCCGGGAGTATTTTCAGCTGATATACAATTCAATAATAAAAAAAATCATATTATGCACTTATTCCACTGTTAATTTATTAAGATCCGGACGGTTTTCGCTCTTCGCGTGTATATTCAACCGAAGGCAGTCATCATGTTGAAAATGCTCATGATGAGAAACCGGTTCTGAGCATAGTCAATTTATTTTTAATATAACGCCTTCCCACAAAATATTGACGGTGAACAAGTGCAGTCGATTATTTAAAATTTTACTTTAAAGGTGTTCACTCATCAACTGAAACAGTTGATAATGCTCGCCATGAGTGAAACCGGTCCTAATCCAATAAATTTAATGTGGAATAAGTACTAAAAATTTGTTATTATTTTTACTATTTAAAATTTGACTAAGGCCGAATGAAATGATTGTCAAGTATAGATATTCTTTATAGCAATAAAAATAATAAAACATTTTTAGTATGTACGTATTCCACATAAAATTTATTGGATCAGGACCGGTTTCGCTCATGGCGAGCATTGTCATCAGTTGACAACGCTCAGTTGACGATTCAGTTGACAATGCTAGCCATGAGCGAAACCGGTCCTGATCCTATACATTTTATGTGGAATAAGTACTAAAAATGTTTTATAATGCCATTATACCAAGTACTGACAGTGAACATCTTAAAAGTGATTCTTTATAACATTCGTATTATCTATAATATTAGGTTATTATAATTTATTATGAACAGGGTTTTATAATGTGTTTATTATACTAATACACACACTCACACAAATACATTCATACGAGGAGTATTATCTCTTACCAAGAGAAGACGAATATCTGAATTCAGGATTCATCGTAATAATTTATTCCAGACATCACTTACAGCATAAAGGAGGGGCTATAATGTCACCTGGGTTATTAAGAACGACATTCACGTGTAAATACAATTCATATCAAAGGTTGTACAAGGAAGGTGTCGTACATTATGATATGATCTACGTATCGTTATAACTTATATCCATCTTGAATCAAAATGACATGAGATAAGATCTTAAAAGAGGCATAATGAAAGATTTCTTTTTTTTGCCTTAATATATGTCCATATATAATACATCACGTATTTCTTTTTGTATAGAGTCTTTTTATAAGGACGCTTAGTTTTGAAATGTAAATAAAACAAGTTGTTTGTGAGATTTCGACTTAATTTTAATTTCATTCGTAAGTATATTTTACGGCATTAAATATGGAATATAGCATCAAATGTCTGCCAATATCCATTCGTTATAAAATGGGCCATGTCGCTAAAGTTGACTTTTTTGACAAATTTGGGTAAACTTCCAACTGCTCCAGAACCCAATCAGGCGTTGTCTGTGGTCGTTTACCTGAAGTTCCTTGGTTAGTTGGATTTTATACGGGTGCAGACATAAGGCCCGATTCAAAATTCGGCAAGTTGAAGTCGCAGAAAAGCCAAGTTCTTGTGAACAACGAGAAATAAGCTGCCTTGGGTTTTCCTGTACACTTTCACACACAGCAGCAATGTTTTCACCAGATATTGTATTTTGATGACGTACAGGTAGGTGTTGGCCGATTATTTACCAAACTGGTTGACTCAAATTTGGCCACTAAACAATGAATAATCTACTCAGCAGGACAAAGTAACATATTTTGAGCGTCCCTATTGAAATACCCTTTACATGGTTGTATTATCCATCGCGAACATTATCAACTGAATTTATAGACTGTGAAACCACAATTCTACGTTTTTCAAGGGACCGTAAAAACAAACGTTAAATGCGGGAAAGTTTAAAATATGAAATAAAAAAAGTAAAACTTTTAAAAGATTCATTTATTTATTAGACTGTTTTTATTTTTCCTATGACAATTATTTTTAAACAGTATTTAATACTAAGTTGCTTCTTTGCAGTTTGGCACTTCAATTTAAACCAAAACCCTCCAAATTCGCATATTTTGCTAACAATAGATTTATCTACATATATATCCTTTTATTTTTTCTGAGGCCAATAACGCTGTAGCAAATGTCAGATAGGTTCGTTATTGCGTTCTTCTTTTGTTTTTTTCTACGAAACGATTGGATGGGGTCGAATGTGCTTATGAGAAAGTATTGAGATATTGTTTGTGACGAGATCATAAAATTTTGACGATAAATCGAGGAAATCGATATATCCGTTTAGAGTGACAATGTGTTTAGATTAGGCTTATTCTGTAGTAGGAAAAACATTTAAATTGTTTTCTTACATATTTTAAAATCTTTATTTTATATCCGGATAATGGCAGTGCTATCAACAAGAGAGTTCTGATAGAAAACCTCACATAGATTGATATAAAATATAAAACAACTTTGATTATTCTAATATTTAAAAATGATAAATTACAAAAATGGAGTTTGGTACTATTCCTCTTTACGGTAAGCAAGGAGAGGAGGATGTAAATAAAATAAACAATAATTATACTACAAAAGGCGTAAAAATTACAAAATTTTACAAATGAAAGGTAAAACTCATTGGAAATATATTTAGCAGTGGCCAGTAACCTGTCATATTTAGGATATTACTTAATAGTACTTCTTTATTATTGATGCTTCTATTAATTTCTAAAAATTCCAAAATATTCATTTGAAAACCCTATTCTCAAATAGATTATTCGTTTTATAGTATGGCTATATAAGTTGAGCTTAAAATATTCTCATCATATTCTCGTCTTATCACGTTTTGTCATCTTTCGCCATATTATCAAAAAACATATTTTACTATCGACTATGAGTGTCAGATTGTGAAGTGACGGATTAAGTTTGAACGTGTGTTTAAAAAATATCTCTTCATTTGAAAGCACTTCGCGGGATGGAAAACGTGATATTAATAAAGCAGACGCTGACAAAGTGTGTGTGCTTAATTTTTCGAACCAAAGCACGCATAGCTTAAGAGGTTCGAACGTATATATTATTTTAAGCTCAAGATAATGTATTACACAACATGAATCATTCATCATATAAATGCAATAATATTTGAATGTTGAGTATGCATTAAAAGACATTTTATATTACAAAGGAAAGAAAATCTGTGGCAATCGCCAAATTTTGTGATCCATATTGAATTATGATCCAACCAATATGCACAAATAAAAGTTCAATCATTTCCAAAGTTTTTCGCGGCCAAGACACCGCGACGACTCCGACTCCGGTCAAAAAACCGCGACTCAAGGACTCCTACTCCCCAGCCATGCTTTAAAGCCAAACTAAAAGAGATATGAGATTTGGGACTCCAATTACTCGACCACTCAACTACTCTAGTATCGAGTAGTAAAACTTGAAAATACTCGAGTTGTTTCAGTTGTACGATAATATATATATTTAATTAAAAATTGTGTTTTTTAATAGATGAAAAATAAATAAGCATATTTAATTTCATGAATACATTTATTTCAATGTATAAAACATGTGTTTTAAAAATAATAAAGAATTAAACGTCTCAAATTTTAAATTGATTCGAAGTTTTGTTTTTATAATTCCTACCATAGAAAAAACCTGGGCTGTGGAGTCGTTAAAAAAATACGTCTCCGACTCCAACATTGACCAAAAACACGACTGCGGCTAAAAAACAGTTAAATTAAGTCACTTTTTTATTTATGCGTATACAAATAAATATCAACTAAACAATCCGGCCAATAGCCAAATTTTACATAATATATGATATAAAAAATTCCGACTCCGAGTACGACACCGGCCAAAGCGCCGCGACGACTTCGACCCCGACTCCACAGCTCTGGAAAAAACTCTTCATTTTTAAAATACGAGTACTACTCAAGTATTTTTAAAAATACTCGAGTATCGAGTACTTGAAAAATGGACGAGTATTCTCTAGAATCGAGTATTCTCTCGATACTCGAATTGGAGTATCTAGTCGTGATTATTCCGCCATGAAGGCATACTATCAGATCCGCTGGTTGCAGTTATTATTTTTTACGTCCTCTTCCACATATTAACTGTCATTCATCTTCCTCCCTGATTTCGTTTCGCCCCGTTTTGGCTTTTTTATATAAAACGCAAAGCGGTGATCATTTTTTATGAGTCTATGCTTTTGAAGGAAGCGTTTTATGTGTGACACCAACGTTCCACCGTTGACTGAAATGTATAAAACCTACGCCAAAAGGCTGTAACTTTTCAAGATTTTTATTGTATTACGTGTTGATGCATACGAAATTTATTCACTTTGTTTTGTTTTCGGCGTTCACTGTACGCCTGAGGTGCGAAAAAAATTTAAACGTTTCATGTATGATGAGATTTTTCATGGCTATTTTATTAGCGTAAAAATTAATATAAATTTTTACGTTCCGACACTTCCTGATATCAAAAGAATGAATTTTGAATTTTTCCGCCATACTAACTCTTGCATACTAAACGGAAATATATTATACTTTTATTAAAAAAATCATTTGTTAACATTGAACGTTCACAAAACGATAAAAAATAAGCGGGTCCGACAGTAAAAAACATGTATTATATTATCTCGTTTTTGTAGTCTTTTGTAAATAATTCATTATTATCATTTAATAACTCGGTGAAGAATTAGTAATTTATTTTAGTCCAATACTGTGTTATTTTTAATTGCGATAGTCATATGAGATAAACTCGATGTTAATAATAAATCAGTCGTGAACAACTCAACGGTAAATTACATACATCCAGCCCAAGATCTCTTTTTCGATTGAAAAATTCTGACCTAGCCGGGAATTAAGCCCAAGTTTACCTGATCGCAAAGACAAAGCTCTTGCCACAAAGACCGAAATAATGGAATTCTTCCAAACAAATGCCAATTCAATCAATATGCTATTTTACCTTGAAAAGAGGCAATGGCCAATTTTCATAAAACATCTTGAAAATTAGCTACCAATAACCTGAAGTGGTGGTCTTAAATAGTTATGCACACAAACATGCCTCTGAAACAGGCAAAACACTTGTCACAATTACTAACAAAACACGGGGATTAATCAAAGTTATTTTATATTAAAATGAACTTTCAAAAGTTTGCGCAGAATCCATCGAAAGTATTGGCTATACACACTTTACACTAAAGACATTTTACAGTGAGAATTTACACACACGGAAAATAGATTTTATAATCATATAAAAGTCTCGCAATGAAACTACGACCCTCCTTAATTTAATCAAACTCTTCATTATTATGTAATTAGTAATAACCGGAAAAATAACCTACGCTCGAGAGCTTTTTTCAGTAGGCCTAATCGGTGTTACACCATATTACACGAAAGAAAGCTTTACAATGTGGTCAGTTCTGCAGAAGACATAGTAGACTTTTGACACACTTTTCATAACGTAAAGTTAAATTACGGACTTTCACAGCTTGACATTGATAAACGACTTACCCATTCTGTTCCATGGGGTGAAATGGGGCGATCACATTGCACATAAGACATAGTGGTGAAAAGTTTTCTTCCATACAAACACAGTGCAAGCGTTGAAAAGTTTAAAACGTGAAGTACGATATTGCTCAGAGTCCTAGAGATAATAGGTGGAAGAAAGTTGGGACAAAATAACTCTTGTCTTAGGACAAGCTTAAGATATAGCTCATATACACTTGGAAATTTTAAGTTTCTACAATGTGGTGATTAAAAATTTGAAATATTATCTAATGCTTGAATCATTTAGCTTAGTATACAAAACGTTTTTGAATAAATATTGTTTCATATAAAGTTTGAAATAACTTTGATTATTCCACGTTTTGTGCTACTAAATGTGGCACGTGTTTCGTCTCTTTCAGAGACATCTTCGGACTTAAAGTAATGAAGCAAGATTGATTCTAATATTTTAAAAATATAAAATTTCAAAATGGATTCCTTTTTACAGGAAGCAAGGGGGTTATAGAATCAAAACAAAGCCAACAAATAATTATACTACTAATGACGTTTCAGTGACGTGATATTTTTTCATTCTTATCACATGGCGCTGACGTTCTGTTTTTAAGGATCGAAAGAGTGTGAGAGAAAATACGAGATCACAGTGTTCCATTTCTTCGATCAAAAATCAATAATTCGATTGAAAACTGAAACGTGAGTTACTGACACTTGACGTCTCGACAAGATATATTTCAATATTTCATAATTCACACCGGTAGTAAAACAAATATTAATAAAAATAATAAAACATTTTTAGTACTTATTCCACATAAAATTTATTGGATCAGGACCAGTTTCGCTCAAGGCGATCATTATCAAGGGAGCATTATCAGTTTATAATTATTATTTTTATCATAATGCCATTCCATCAAGTATTGACACTGAACACCTTAAAAGTGAAAACAAATATTTACAGCATACCTTATTAGAAAAGACATATTTTGATAAGAAAAATAAAACGCCATGCATTTGATTAAACTTAAGACAACACATACTATATAACAAAACAATACAATCATTCAACAGAGAATATCATTAAAGAAACAATATAAAAAATTAAGGAGAAAAAACAAAACACCAAGTTTACTGACAAAAATGTCTACCTAAGAAGGCAGTGCATTGATCAGTCGAACAGCCCTTGTGACTGGTGACTCAAATGACCAACGCGACTAACCAGTTTTGGTAAAAAAAATGTTGGTATCTATCAATTTTGATTGGATCTTAATTATTTTGGCTGAAGAGAAAAAAATCTCTCAGATTACAAGTTCGACCCATGTTGGACAAGCAGTAATTTTTAAAAACAGTAAATCAGTATTTAAAAAAAACTGAATGGTTCAGTGTATATTGGTTTATATCTGTTTTGTTTTCCGTAAACAGAACATAATCTTTTGTTTGACTGTGCATTAAACAGTGATCAGTAAAAAATCTATAAGTAAAAAACACATTTTGAATTGTTCTGGTAGTGTAGCTAAAATCTTAAAACACCGATAAAATATATCCCCTTACAAAACAAGCCAACCCCTAAACGCCTCTTCAAACGGAAGCTTTATTGGCGTAAACAAAAATAGTCGTATCTATTTACAGTTTTTATGTCCCACGGCAACCCCGTGGACCGTGCGTAATTTAGGGAAAAGAGAAAAACGACCCAAAATTTATTCGTAGCCTAGAAAATCGTAGGGGTAAATAATAAAAAGGTCTAACCGACCCTTTGTTGCGACATGCGAACGACATACGTTTTGAAATATGGCCGTAATGTGACGGAGCTCGCTGTACTAGAATATTTCTTCACGGGATTTTGAAGACATACGCAAACAATTCAGCGGAGTTTAAGGCATCGCATTGGTTAAATTCTACTTTCCATCTGATGTAAAAATAAGGTAAATATGCGTATTAACGCTTAATTACTTCTACAAATACACAATGAAAGTGAGGAAAACGGAATAGAGCATCTCCACAGATGTTTATATATGAGTACCGATCCTTAATCAAACACTCAAGGTGTGAATTATAGAGATAGTATCGTATTTTAAAATAAAGATAATATGCGCATAGAACGAAAAACTCTATATGTTATATGAAATTACATCTAAAAATACACAATGGAAGTGGGGAAAACGGAATAGATCATCTCCACAGAACTTTTTATACGAGATTTTTTGTTTATTAAATCAATCAAACGATTTATTCCGTCTTAGAGAAAGATTATATTGGAAATGTTCTAGTCGGACTTTTTATTGGCAAGTATATGCTCATAGTATTTTGGTGACGAATTATTTTCAACTCAATCGGCTTACAGCTACAACTGGCAGTCGCAGAATAGTTTTCACTTGGTTATTGTATGCTCTCTGGATGATGAAAAGCGACCAACTATGCAGAAAAAATATCAGCAACCTTTGAAGGGAAACATTTTCATCTCGCACAAAGGCTCTACACTTTGTCAATTGATAGCAAGCTTCATAACTTACATATTAACATTTGTAATTTTGCTGGGTATACATGTGATATTTACTTATTATAAAGTAAAAATTGAAATGAATAAAATGAAAATATGAGCAACCTGAATTATTTTCAATTTTAAAATAGTAACACATGCTTAGTACTTATTCCACATTGAATTATTGACATCATGACTAGTTACGCTCATCGCGAGCATTACCAACTGATATGCTCGCGATAAGAGAAACCGATCCTGATCTCAAGAAATTCAATGCTTTAGAAGTGTGTTATTATTTTAATTATAACGGCATTCCAACAAGAATTGACAGTGAACACCTTAAAAGTGATATATAAGATTATTTAATAATGATTCATTCGTTTTGATGCTTATATAAAAAGAAAATCCTAACTAACATTTCATAATAATTATTAATGTCAGAATATAAGAATAAATTTTAAACCTTTTACTTAAGCAATCTTGCTATAGTAGGCCTGAAAATGACCCTCAAAGAGGCGAAACAAGTGTAATTATATGTTACACAAAACGTAGAATAAAAACAAATATTTTAAACTTTCACAAAGTCCAAATCCATCGAATTCTCATTTTGGCCTCGGATGAGCCGAATGAAATATAACATATTCAACAAATGCTTCCTTTTTATATTTTCACAGCATGAATACAGTTATATATATGCATATTAACAATATGTTTGTGACATGTATAAATGCCAAAAGTCAAACACATACTCAGGGTGATTGTTCGACGCAAGTTTCTAAGGGAACGTTCAAAATGGAAATGTTCAATCGGAATATGTAGGTGGATATAATATGTAAACTTTTCTCTTCACCATATGTTATGTTGTACGTTCAACTCGTATGTGGTGAAATGAAAAAGTAAAAAGTATTTTGATGAAATTTTCTCAAATATATTTGAAATGAAATTTTAGATTCAGATTATTTTGGAACTTCTCTTTCAAACGAAGTGATAAAATAAATTTACTTTATTGATTCGAAAAGTTAATCATAAAACAATCATCATTCTTTACTCACTTATCATGATGCTGAAAGAAGATAAAATATGACTGTATACTTGGTTGAACTCCATTGTATCCATACTAATAAGGAGACGATTTCGGTATGGTCGATGGTCATAAAGACTTCACGCCACCATTACAGCTCTGTTTAAGCAGTTAATAGGTGTTAGTAGCTGTTAATTGCTTTCGCAGAAGGTGACATAATAACAGTTTGATACATATCTTAAGCAATAGCAATGCTCGAGTATGTGTACAATATTGAGCTTTTTTTAATAAAACGTTTTGTTGATTTTATTGTGTGCGTGAATGATAACAGAATCAAATGATTATTATATAATATACTAGTATTCGAACCCGGCGTCGCTCGGACCAGCTTGGGGTTATGTTCAGCTCGGCGCGTAAATTCAGACGGGCCAAGTTGAAACAACTTTTTTCAAAATTCAAAAGTCTAGGTCAATTAAAATGGAATTAAAATGAACATTTCAGACTGGCATTGACATTTCTCAGCCCCTTTTATATATTGACAGCCCCATTCTCGCCCATTAAAATGTCCAAATTCAAGGAAAAAATCTAATTTGCTGTCAAAGAAATGTCAAATAATACCTTCACGTAAATAATAAACATTATTATTAATAATAAAAGCCGGGATAAGTTCAGCAGAAGAATAATTTATTACATTTTGACTAAACGTCTTCGCCGATAAAAAAAATCAAACATTTTCTTTCATATTCGTTTTTATGGCAACTCAATGACCAACAATGCAAAAGGGAATTACAGACCCACAGACATACATACGCCGTTTCGGTTTTATATATGTACTACTCGATACTCGAGTAATTGGAGTCTCTACACACACACATTGATAACGAAACAAATTTACCGTCGAAACTTTCGCGAGCGAAATCAATTCGTTTGTTTGAACTTGCAACAACAATGCAAAAGGGAATTACAGACCCACAGACATACATCACGCCGTTTCAGTTTTATATATGTACTCGATACTCGAGTAATTGGAGTCTCACACATTGATAACGAAACAAATTTAATAAACTTTCTCACAATTTCTTTGTTTGAACTTGCAACAACAATGCAAAAGGGAATTACAGACATACATCCCCCGTTTCAGTTTCACATATAAGATATATATAAGCAGACGTTATTTGTAATTGAATAATTGCTCACAATTTCTTATTGCTTCTAAAAATTAATGGTCACATAAACGTAGACTTAGTCTTACTTTTAATCTTGGTGTGAAAATTTGGTCAAAAGATGATGTGTTCTTACCTGAAAATTAAAGAAAACATCATATTAGTCATTTAGTAAAAAGTTTCAAAGTTAGCACAAGCTATAAAAAGATTATTTATACATATAATAATTTATCTTGCACCATTTTTGCTAATAATAACGTTGTGGTTATACATGTTTCCCTTTTGAAATCAATTCTAGGTTGGAAAAAGCACTATTTTAAATCATTTATCATACACATGTTGTTTGAACTGTTTCCATGATTGATTCGTTCCATAATACAAAAAAATCTCGTCCGTCACGGAGATTTAGGGATCGAATCAGGATGCTCTTTAATAAAACATAAGAATGTCAAATAGTGCGTTATCAATTTATTAAAGTTCGGTACACAAGATATATTTAAATCATACACAAAATAAAACACAGATATAATTAAAATTACACCTCTACTGATTAAAACCAAAAGCCAAACAACTGAAAATTAAAAGATAATTTAAAATAGATGATACCTCGACCAATCTTGCAAAGAAGTGCACTCGAGGAGTTTAAAAATCTAACTGCCTGTAAAAAAGCACCTTGTAGTTAGAAGACCGTTGGAACAAAAGATCCAAAACGTCAAGCGAGATAAGCAATCTTATTTAAATTCTTTCATGTGACGTCGGTACCGGTTTCAACAGAAGCCAGAGACATTTGGGAGCCGCCCGTATTACAAAAATGAATTTATTTCTTGATATCTTAAACTCATTGACTGAGGCGAACAAAAGATCGTTCGAGAGAGTGCTGATGTCCTACCATACTAGGAGGTGTCACCATATATGTTCCATAATATAAAAATCACGATCGGTTTCGCTGATTGCTAGCATTTCAACATATGAAACATAAGTATCACCAAAGGTAATTTATCAAATTAAGAAATAAAAGAAAATGGATCATATACAATTGGTACAAGTAATAAATAATAGAATTTTCCGAATCATACGGGATAACGCCATTGTCAGTGTATAAGCTATCTTACATATAAAACCGAAACGGCGTATGTATGTATGTCTGTAATTCTCTTTTGCATTGTTGGTCATTAAGTTGCCATAAAAACGAATATGAATGAAAATATGTTTGAATTTTTATCGGCTAAGACATTTAGTCAAAATGTAATAAATTAGTCTTCTACTGAACTTTTCCCGGCTTTTATTATTAATAATAATGTTTATTATTTACGTGAATGTATTATTTGACATTTCTTTGACAGCAAATTAGATTTTTTCCTTGAATTTGGACATTTTAATGGGCGAGAATGGGGCGGGGCTGTCATCAAATTAAATAAAGTTTGTGATTTTATTTTAACTCTATTTTGGATGTTAGATTTTGTGATATAATTATTTCGAATGATATAACATTAAATAATTATTGGTCGCTTAGTCCGAGCGACGCCGGGTAGCAATACTAATATTTTATAATCAAAGTGGAATTGAATGTATAAAATTATTGTTTATTTTGGTGATCTAAATATACGAAGACAATTATTTTGGTGTCAAAAAAATTGATGTGTTATAATTATTCATCTGACAACTATGACTTATTTGTTCAGGTACTTTGCTAACGTAGTAATTAATTATAATAAAGAAGTCTTATGCTTGAATTAAGTATTAAATTTGACCACAAATTTTAGTTTATTAATTAAAGGTTATAAGTAAATTGAACAATCAAAATTCATAATACTGCTTGATTTTTTGCATGTGTTAATTCACGTACTGCATATTGTTTGAAACCTCGTGGAGCTTATTTTTATTGAAAGTAAAGCTTCAATGATCTTAAAGCTCAAAAAACCAGCTGACCTACTACTTAGTACATGAAGGACTAAAAAAAAGCGCCGTCTTCTGAAATATCTTGAACACATAAAGAAAGAAGCCACAGGAAATTGCATTTCAAAGAAAATTATTTTTAACGTTTCAGTAAAATTTAAACGAAATATTGCTTGCTGTCACCGGAAAACTGAAAAGTATCAGGGCGCGATGAACTTAAAGAGATAAAAAAAATATCTATCTCCTAAAGTCACACACATACAAGTTGTATTAAAGTTGTCTCTTTTGTATTATGCATTTGCATTCCATGTTCCGACGAAAGTTTTGTCTAGTCACTCGGCACGTTTCGTATAAATGTAATCTTCTTTACTTTCATTTAGTAACAAACAAAACAGCACCACCTCCTGTCGCCCTTTGCTCGCCTAATACATTTTGCAGGCGTTAGGTAAATTGAAATAAATAAAAAGCAAACAAAACATGTTGGCGTTCCGTAAATTGATATTTTTATTACATTACCACAAAGCCAATACGAGGAAAATTCTTTTATTTATTTGTATCGGAAGAATTTTTTTTTTTTTTCAAACATGTGGTTGACTCGAAAGCTAACACCCGCTTTTATCTACTCTGTTTTAATACATTTCGGAAACAAAAATAAATGTGGAATGACAAATATTTTCATATACGAATCCTACTTTATATTTACTACTCTCAAATGAATAATCTGTATTTTTAGAATGTTAAGGGCAATATAGCAAGAGCTTCATTTCAAGTATTTGAATATTTAAGGAGCCATTAATTACTTATAGAAATAAAGATGATTAGTACTGTTCATTGGCTGATTAGTGACTGAGCAAATTATAAAGTATCAGGTAATAAAACACAATTGAGAAAAATTTATGCTTAATATCCATTTGGTCAGGATCTAAATATAAAGACTTTAAAGTTTTACATGCCACTTCTTCGGTAGGAATGACGGGCATTAATTTTAATGAATCAAAAACATTTTTATTATAAACAATTTAAATATATAATAAATTCTTGTTAAATTAATTTCTTAAACCAATTGTTGATCCTGACGTATGTTTTCTTTTTGTAATAATAAAATTGGTTTTACTGTATATTTTATCATTGAAATAAAAAAAAAACACATTATTGAGTACTACTTAAAACATATTCATGTAATAATCGACCGGGTTCATCAGTTGACAATACTTGTGATGCGCGAAACCAGCCCTGATCTTTTTACGAATTAGTTTGGTTAATTATTATACGGAGTTTCCACCAATAAGTGACCGTGAAAACATTAAAAGTATATTCATCAAAATCAGTCCTGATTTTTATCAGAATGCATGTGGAGATTGTATTAAAATTGTGCTTATGTTTATTTTGAATAATTTAAAGATAAAATGTTGTGCACGACAGATTGTATTGTGCTTATAAAAAATTTTACGGTCATATTAAGCAAGCTACCGAAAAAATATTCTGTCAACGCTACAAATAAATCGCTTGTTTATTAAAACTAGCCGGTCTATAAATTCAACGAAATATCCGGAACCATGGGTCCCGCCCAAAATCAACAACGTTTCCCTCGCGCTGAACCTAGACTTAGTCCAAAAAACACGAACGCTGGACTAGAGACTTCAATTCAAGTATCGAGTACTCGATACTCGAGAATACTCGTCCATATTTTCGGTATTCGAGTATTTTTCAAAATACTCGAGTAATACTCGTTGACTATGCATTGCGAGATTTTTTTGAAACGTTTGCTTTGGGTCCTGTTGAGAATGACAAGAGACAAAATAAAATATACAAAACTTCGAACCAATTTAAAATTTGAGACGTTTAATTCTCGTTTTTTTTAAATTGAATTTAATGCATTAATGAAATAAATAAGCTTATTTATCTTCTATTTATATCAGGGCTGTGGAGTCACACCGAGAAAAAAAATTACGACTCCGACTCCAGCATTTACGAAAAACACGACTCCGACCCCAACTAAAAAAAGTGTAATTTCCTTAGGTTTTTCCCTACTATTCATATTTACGTGTGAACTAACGAATCCGGCCACTAGCCAAATTTGACATATTATATGCAAAAATAAAAAGTTCAAAATTTCCGCCTCCGAGTACGAGTCTGGCCAAAACGCCACGACGACTCCGACTTCAACTCCACAGCCCTGATTTATATACACAAATTTGAATTAATAATATATATTTTGGTACATGTCAATCTACTCGATTATACACGAGTACTCGAGTTTTTTTAGAAATTTACTACTCGATACTGGAGTAGTGGAGATGTCGAGTAATTGGAGTCTCTACGCTGAACCCATTACCGCCTATAAATTTCAGCCCAGCGATGTTGCCATATGATTCTGGGGCTGGCCCGCCCATGCGATGCCTACAAGCCGCCCTTCAGGATTTATTTAATCCTCTTTGTTTGGGTTCTGGCAGAAGGACGCGTAAATATCATATTAAGTTAAAATAACACTCGACCTTCAGACGTAGAGAGAGGTTGTATCGTGGCCGGAAAAATCTAGACACACAAGCTATAAGGGTATACGATTTGTCAAATTGGATTTAAGCGAGACCAAAATTATCTAGAAAGCAAATAAGTGTGTATATGTTACATGTAATAATGCGAGACATTGAATTAAAATTCATAAATGCAAGGGGAAGTTTGATTACAATATTTCATCGAAGGGTAGATAAAAAAACGTCGTTATTTTAATCATTGAACGATTTCAACGGCATTCTTTTAATAATAATAATTGGAGCAACCCTTGATTTTGAAATCACCCCTGTGTATAAAAAATGTATTTAGATGAAATTTAAAAAAAAAACGATTATTTTATTAAAAAAATTAACAAAAAAGTAGATTTTTGGAAAATATTTAAAACGTAACATCTTTTTATATGAACTACTCGTAATAAAATTGTGTCAAGTTGTCAGTATATAATGGTCAGAAACGGTTTTGATCATCACGAGAATATCCAAATGAAAATGTGTGTATGTTTAGTAAATATGTATATTTCATAACAACATGAATTAAGAATTTCGATTGAAGGTATAAAATTATATGATTTCAATATGAAATTTGAGTCTCATAAACTTTACTTTCGATGGTTTCGGTGGTAACGTTGTGGAAGTTCATTTTAATATAAAATTTAAAATAACTCATAAGCTTTGTCTAAGTGCACAAATGAACTTGTTTTAATGGATAAAACTCGTGAAAAAGTTCAAAATTCAAAAGATTAAAATATAATTAGATGAATATTTAGCAGAAAATCACTTTTTTAGTATAATGACACTATGACAGAGAGCCCGCTCTGTGGTGCAGTGGCAAACGTTTTTGTCTTCCGTGACGGACCGTCTGGGCCACTTTACGAGCAGACTTTTTAGGTCGATTTGTTTGTTATGTTCAAAAGCAGTGGGTGTTAGTAATTCAGTGATTAACCAGTCTTGCCATAGGTCTCTTATTCTTTAAATCCTTAATCTCTTCGAAAAAAGGAAGTTATCAACTGAGTAATAAGCAGTTCTCGTACAAAAAACATGTTGAGATAAATTAAATTAGTACAGACTGACCACGCTACTTATGCAATCGAAAGAGTGGCGCTGTGAGAATGTCGCCCACAAAAAAAAAGATTGCCAGAGTGCGAAATTTGCTAATTCCCTAATTTGATATAGACTGAACCCGTGGGCTAAGTGCGGTAGGTGGATTCTTATGTAAGATGGGGGAAAATTTATTTAGTATCAACGGCTACCGTACACTCTAGTGAACTGTTAAAGAAGTCAGAGTGTAGCCCATATGTTTCAAGTTGGGATCATATATGGTAAAACATAAACAAAAAAATGCAGAGTAACAGCTTTTCGCGCACCCTTAGTCGGACAGATTTAATAATAAAATGTACTGATACATAATAATGTATCGTTGTTTTTTTGTTTCTCAATATTGGTAACATACCGGCGTAAAAATTAATATATTATGTTGTTATTAATTCGGTTCGAAACAAAAATGAAGTGGGAAAAGGGCAGATGTTACAAAACCACAGACTGTAAAGTGTGATCGTATGATAACAGAAAATAACAACTGGCCGGCCTCTTTATGTCCCATATTAACTTTTATAACGGCATATGTATGGCATATTAGTTACGTGACGGGTGAGGGTCTCCTCAAGGACGTGCATGGGCACTTATGAAATATGGATATATATGTATGTACAACAAACCAACAAATATTTATCTAAAACTTATTAATACCTTTACTTCTGAAACGCTTTTTCCAATCAATAAACATACAATTAATTATACTTGTTATATATAATATATCTTTACTGAAAATGCTCTAGATCAGTGGTTCTCATGTGCGGCCACAAGAGGATTTTCGTGCGGCCATCAACAGTTTCATAGTTAATATTGGTATTAAAAAAATGATTTTTTACAAGTTAATTTGTCAAGACATTACATATTTCATATGTATTGTATTGTGCATAGAGACTCCAATTACTCGACTTTTCAACTACTCGAGTATCGAGTAGTAAAATTTCAAAATACTCGAGTACTCGAGTATACTCGAGTAGTTTCAAATGTACGAAAATATATATTTTTAATTCGAATTTGTGTATATTTATAAATGACAAATAATTAAAGAAACTTATTGAATATTACTAATACATTTATTTCCATTTATGCAACATATATTTCAACAATAATAGAGAATTAAGCCACCCAAATTTTAAATTGGTTTGATGTTTTTCTTTATAATTCTTGCAGTAGAAAAAACTTCGACGATTATTACTAAAACAAGTATTACTCGAGTATTTTTCAAAATACTCGAGTATCGAGTACTTGAAAAATGGACGAGTATACTCGAGTATCGAGTACTCGATACTCGAATTGGAGTCTCTAATTGTGCATCAAGAATTGTTAGTTAGCAAAAACTCAAACAAATACATTTTTACAAAGAAGACTCAACACAAATATTTGGTTAGACCACCAGACATTTTCGTACGACCGCTGACGTTCTTAATGCGGCCACAGCCAAATTTTACGTGACAGCCACTGCTCTAGATGAGCAAAAACGGTAAAAGTAAATAAAAAAGATAACAATATTTCTGACGATGCCGTAAGCCGAAACAAATTTATAAAATAATTTATGTAGAATTAGAATACATTGCTAATTTTTATCACCGTATTATTTTAGATACCCCAATTATGCACTCCACTGGAATTAAAAGCGCAGTCTAGTGTCAGTGCGTGAATACGTGATTTGTGCGTAGACACGTGTTCATGGCAGGTCTCTCTCTACGTGCACGTGAAGTCTGCTTCCGTAATAATGTGCATCACTTAGCATAATATAACGGTAAGAAATTTTCATTTTCAATGGGGAAAAATAGTGTAAATTCATTTTGAAATATTTACTTGATCCAATATATGTACTCTACTTAATTTCGTAGTTTAGTATTTTACACTGCAGGTTGTTTTAAGCCCGTACAAAAACATTAAAAACATCAGTTCCGTCGTCGTAGAGCAAGGGAGGCCAAAGCGTCGATCGCGTTCCTATTAAAAGTCGCCCACCTGTCTGGTATGCTGGTGATAAAAGTTTCAATTTAATTTTTGAGTCGATCGCCGCCAAAAATTTCAAAAAAGTCGCGCGCTGTGATAAAAGTCTGGCCACCCTTGTCGTAGAGTGACGTCAGTGGACAGTTATGAATTCATCCTCATAGGATAAAGGAAACGTATGCTAAAAAATAACAAACGAATACGAAAACAGAACATCGATTCATAGAAATGTGTTATTTTGAATGCTGTCTTAGACTCGAGTCCCTGTTTGTAAATTCACATAATTCCGATAGGAAATTTGAATCGTTTGAATTTTGTACTATTCCATGAGCTTTGTCGCTAACGTCGCAGGTTTCACCTTTCGACATCATCAGGAATTTCAAAATCAAGCACATTTGTGCACTTGAACTGCCTGACGATGCCGAAAGGCGAAACCCGGGTCATTAATGACAAAGCTCATGGAATAGTACAAAAAATAAATGATTCAAATTTTATTTTGAAATTCCATCAAGCACTTCATTCGAAATTCTTAATTATGTAACTGATAAGTTGACAAATTATAGAAATCTTAAATAAGTGCGTACATATTAAAAGGTACTACAAGTCTTTCCACGGGATAAAACACAGCTTTATGACTTTAAAAATCCGACAAAACCCTTTTATTAAATAATAATAAAGCAAAATAGAAGCCGGAAAATTCAACGCCGATATAAATCGGCAATAGGATAAAAAAAAGCCTTCCCCATATTTGCCGGCTTTGAGCTAGGGATGCCACTAGATACATACATACATAATATGTGACGTTATGTGTCACAGCCACAAATCAATTAGAGAAATGGATACCAAAATAATTTAATACCGTAATCAAATCACTTTCTTGTTTAAGCATAGCTATACTTAACCTTAAAACATCACATTAGAATTAATTACTATTTTATATTCAACAGATACATCAGAAAGCCAAAGCAACAAATTAAGAGATAATGAAATAATAATAAGACGATCTGTTTGAAAATAGGTAGTATTGATTACTGGTGAAATCTGTTTTTTGGCTTTCTTGAAAAGTAAATAAAAATGAGTGTTTAAAAAACGATATTTTTCCGTAGCCGCTTTCAATGTGGAGGATAAGAACTCCTAATGGAATTTATCCAGAAGTTTTCTTAAATGATAAGAAGTTGTTAAGCTTTTCTTTTTCGAAGGGAGTGAGGATAGAAAAGATACGACTTGAAAAGCCCAACACACTTTTACAATGTCTTCTAACAGGGAGATCAATAATTTGATTAATAAATGAAATTGTCTCTAATGGGGTTAAAGCCCGTGAGCTCTGCAATTGCAGTCAAAGTCGATGACACTCGACCATATTCGTGAACCTGACCTATTTTAAAAGCTTAAATCTTAGTAAGTCATATTGTTTTGCTTGAGAAAATAAACATATTATTATTATCACTTCTCTTCAATTAATCGGAATGAATCAATTGACTAGCGTGATTGCATGGCTAAGAAAATGGACTCTTAATGAAGCACCTCTGCAGAAGTTGTCATAAGAGAAATTCTTGTCATTCAGTTGTAGTTAAGGCAAAAGGATTGAACTCGGATATAACTTGCTAAGTTGGTGTATCACTCTCGCACACCTCTTTTGTCGGATTACATACGTCTTTGTTTTCATAAACAAATCCTGAAATCGATCGATAACTCAACTATTGATTTCTTTACATTGAAACATGAGTATCATTTTAATTTATTTCATTTGTCTTTTAAAGGTACGTTTTTTTTACAAATCGATACTAGTGTAGATACTTGTCGTGTATAATTAACTACAAAAGCATGAAAGGCAATATATTCATTAAGTATCAAGCAACATACATATATGCATGTATGCAAAGTTCATTCTGAAGCAATGGACCAACATTTTCTAAAGAACAAAAAATACATTGTATGCTTTCTCTTTTTATTTTACGAATCATTACTACAATATGTATTCCTTGAGGTGCATTTGAATACTGTAATTTATTTAACGAAAGCAAGTTATAAATCAGCCATTCAAACTCTCGATAGAAATTAAAGTTTAGATTAAGAAAGCGGCTAGCTTTTTTTATTATTGTGTCCGCTTCTAATATCTTACATAAGGACTTTTAATACAGTTTTACTGAAAAGGAAATTTACAAAAACTACTTTTTACTCAGTAGTTCACATTTCCTTTTTTTCATAAAGAATAGGGAAAATAAAATAGGGCTATAGCAGGACTAGTGGTGAGTTAATCGATGTGCTACGCCCCATTTTTTAAAAATTGGAAGTGTAGGAGGGAATTTTAAATTTCACCGACATCCCTGTCTCCATGTATGCATCAATGTTAAGGTATTTAGCTACGTAAGCTGCGCAACCGAAATTAACGACGTTCACGCTATTTTACGGTGTAGGATATAGTGGGTTGAAAAAAATTTAAACATTAACATTATAATATAAAATTTAAAATAACTTTGATTATTCCACGTATTGTGCTACTAACTGTGACACGTGTTTCGTCTCTTTCAGAGGCATCTTCAGACTTACTATCAAAAAGTTTGCTTAAGTAATGAAGCAAGATTGATTCTAATATTTTCAATTATGAAATTACAAAATGGATTACGGGTTTTTTTACTTCTAAGGGAAACAAGGAAGGGGTGATAGAATAAAAACAATGCATTATAATGGAAAAATCCCAATCTGATTGATTGCACCTCATTAGTATCGTTATGTGATTTCATTGTTTTGATTCTATCACCTCTTCCTTGTTTCATTTAGAAGGAAAAAACCCGTAATCTATTTTGTAATTTCAAAACATATCTCTATAAAAACGTTTGTGGCAATATTTTCCATAGACGAGTATCCAATGAATTTAATATAATACTTTCGATGGTTTCGGCGGAAGTTTGCTTAAGTAATGACTTAAGTCACTTTATGATAGTAAGTGAGAAGATGCCTCTGAAAGAGGCGAAACACGTGTCACAATTAGTGGCACAATACGTGGAATAATCAAAGTTATTTTAAATTTTATATTGAAATGAACTTCCACAAAGTTACCGCCGAAACCATCGAAAGTATTAACATTATAAATCCGATGGTATATGAGCCCTTGATAGAATTCGTTTTGTGGAAATATCCTAACAATTTAAAACTCCGTAAAAGTATTTCATTGTGTTTTTAATAATCTTACTTCACTTGTAGGATACCTAAAAACATGAAGATTGTGATGCTGCATCGACTTTTAATTGGGGAGGATATGGCATTCAAAGGTATATTAGTAAATCATGAAAGTGATCGTTCACGTGGTTTTAACGTTTACGTATATTAGTAAAGGGTATTTCAATAGGGACGCTCAAAATATGTTACTTTGTCCTGCTGAGTAGATTATTCATTGTTTAGTGGCCAAATTTGAGTCAACCAGTTTGGTAAATAATCGGCCAACACCTACCTGCACGTCATCAAAATACAATATCTGGTGAAAACATTGCTGCTGTGTGTGAAAGTGTACAGGAAAACCCAAGGCAGCTTATTTCTCGTTGTTCACAAGAACTTGGCTTTTCTGCGACTTCAACTTGACGAATTTTGAATCGGGCCTTATGTCTGCACCCGTATAAAAATCCAACTAACCAAGGAACTTCAGATAAACGACCGCAGACAACGCCTGATTGGGTTCTGGAGCAGTTGGAAGTTTACCCAAATTTGTCAAAAAAGTCAACTTTAGCGACATGGCCCATTTTATAATGAATGGATATTGGCAGACATTTGATGCTATATCCCATATTTAATGCCGTAAAATATACTTATAAATGAAATTAAAATTTAGTTGAAATCTCACAAACAGCTTGTTTTATTTACATTTCAAAAACTAAGCGTCCTTATAAAAAGACCCTTTATATACTTATATATACTTCAGCTTACATAATGTACGATTAGTAAACAGTATGTGGTATATTTTCTCTGAACTATGAGAAAACAACAGACCATCTTCACGTACGTCCTCTGAATGATATTCACGGAGCGCGCCTCACACCAAAATTTTATTCATGTATTCGTGAAATATTCATTATACGTTTCCACCCCACCCCACGCCACTGTTTTTCGACATGTGAGCCACCTGTAAGGCAGTGCCGGGTAATTTGAGATAATTTATTCAACCAACAAAATTGCTTAATTTTATACATTGAGTTTATTTTGAAAATTCACCTGGATAATAAACATTTACAGTATACTATATGAGGTTTTTACGGACACGATTAAGGATTTTCTTTTTAAATTTTATTCCACTTTTACCACTTTAAAACTGCAATTAAAACTTTATTAGTAATTAAACTTTTTCTCGTAAATTAAAGAAAGCTTCAAGTCGAATAATAAATGCCTTATCAAATTATTCGTTTAGTTCCAAAAGCGAAAGATTTCTTAGTGATTTTAGAATAAGAAAACATGACATATTTTTTCTATTGGTTTTTAAATGGTTGGTAAAAAATCAAGCTGATTTAAATAAAAATACAGCTATTTTAAAAAGATTTTTGAAATCTGTTTGAAAATAAACGCAGTTTTCTTTGAAAAAATAGCAGGGCTGTGGAGTCGTCACGGAGTCGGAAATTTTGAAAAATTTGAACTTTTAATTTTGGCATTTTATGTGTCAAATTTGGGTTATGATCCCATTGATAGGGTTGATCGTTAATTGAATACACATAAATAGGGAAATTAGGGGAAAAAAGTGACGATATTGAACTTTTTTTGGTCGGAGTCGGAGTCGTGTTTTTGGTCAATGTTGGAGTCGGAGTCGGACTTTTTTTCACCGACTCCACAGCCCTGAAAAATAGTGACGGATTTCAGTAACACAAGGAAGTTGTGTCTTTCTTTTAAATCGTTATTACATTGACTATTATACAAAATATGTAAACTGTAAGTAAAGATCTAACGAAGATGTCACTATGTGTTAAAATGTATGAACTATAAAAAATTTGACCTTTTTCAGTATTAATGGTTGTTAAGTGGACCGTATATATACGTTCATTTTCTATAACCGGCACTGCGCTCATCAAATTGTAGACCGTATATATACTTTTCTGGCATACAACCGGTTAAGATACATATATGCTTACTCAATTTATGGATAAAAAAGATATTCGGTTCGAAATATGTGTGGATACATTGAATATGACAATGCGAAGCGATTCATAGATTTCAAGGTTTATCTCTGAATAAAATTATTCGTATTTACATTCGATGCTAAGAGGTGTAATAGGCGAAATCATCGAAATATTTTTCAGTACATTAAGCACACTGAAAAGCGTCTTTTTCAATGGAAAATAATTTCAATCCCTTTTCGATAAATGTGGCACATTACGGATCACTTGGCCCGAATAGGCCCGCGCGCCTAAGGTTGCAATCATCTGTCCGCGTGAACGGAAACCCTTGCGACGGATCACTGCACAGCGCTCCGAATGTTGTATCGAGGTTTAAGGTAGGTTAAGTGAATATTAAAATTTATATTTAAATAAGGTTCATTAACTATTAACGGCAGGACAAGAATAACAATGCTTTTAAATGACTTCTTTAAATCTGATATTAAAAGTTCTTCCCGTTTGACCAATATACCTGGCTCCACAGGTATCGCAATCAATTAATCCTGTTGACACTAAGGGAATGAATTATCTTCATTTAGGAACCATTTGTTCCTAAATAAGCATACATTTGATATCTCTAAAAACTTTAAAATCCTGCACGTTAACAATAAATCTTTAAAACTTGATAAACAAGAGATCTAAAAATAAATAGACATAAATTCTAACGTAAATCTAATTTATTAAACGAACAGGTTGTATTTGCATCATCACCTTTGTTATATCTGATTCATTTACCCAATTCTAGCCTATTATATTTCTTTTTTGTACACTTTTATTTCTATAGGATTTTATTTTTCCTCAGTTTGCTTTTATTTGTAAAAATTGATATGGCCTTTAATCTTTTCGCAGGAATCAATTTCGTTGGATTGAACTCTACTGGAATTTCCACGTCTAATTATGGTTGACAGACATTAAGATTTATTTATTTATTAAATGCACTCATTTTTGACTTTTACTTCGTTAATGATTATTCATACTTAATTGATTTTTGATGTTTTAGTTTGTAATGCTAAGAGTTCTTTAACATTTTATTTATAATTTATTTTCTTGTATTTTGCTTATTGCAATTGGGTTGTTTGTCATAACTTGTTTTTGTTACTTATCTTTAGTATAAATATGACTGTTTTATTGTATTCATTATCAGCTGACAATGCTCGCCATGAGCGAAACCGGTCCTGATACAATAAATTTTATGCGGAATAAGTACAAAACATGTTTTATTATTTTTATTACCGTATGGAATCAAAGTAATTCGTCTGGAATGATATCAGATAGTATCAAATTTTTCAAAGGTTAATTAATTTTCACTTTGAAATATAAAAGAAGCAAACGTTACCAAAGAAATATAATAAACTAGCTGTACCCTGCGCGCGTTGCTACGCCAGCAACTAAAAAAATTATTCGTGGGAGTAATTATAAAGAAATTTGTATACTTCCATATCAATTGTAGGGTCGATTGGGGGGGTGGGGAGGAAGAGGGTGTACGCCAGAAAGTTTCACTGAAATGTACTCGAGAAATTTGTAAAAATCGATATCAATTTTTGGGGGAGGGGGTTGTTTGGCGGGGTGGGGTTTGGGGGCGTATGGGAGGGTATGCCAGAAACCTTCGAAGGAGTAACTCGAAAAAGTTTAAAAAAAAAAAATGGGGGGATTGGGAATTTTAAGCCACCATTTGAAATAAATTTGTAAAACATCGATCGGTCGAGCGGTTTAACAGTCCATAGCGGATACATACAGACATTCATTTTTATAATAGATAAATAGATAGATTGCTTGGTTTTAGACAATGTTATAATCAATCAATGTTTATTACCTAATAGTTCAACGGTGAAAGTCTACTTATCAAAAACTGTCAAATTAACCGCAGATGTTCAAATTATTACTGTAAGTTTATCATATAATATTTGCAAATGTTTGATCAGTCATCAAAGAGAGAGTGAAGAGTTATGCCTTTTGGTCAGGCCGTTTGTTCAGAGATGACTCGAAGACACGAATTTACAGTGTTTATTTGACCCCGGGGCACGCGTTATATGCAATCAAGTTTGCCTTTCCAAAGACCCATAAAGCCTCGGACCGAGGGTCAATTATAAAAAAGCTCGACGGCAACGCTTTCGGGGCGGATGAAATAAAAGTCAGAGCTTTGTTTATTTCTAATTATTTTTCGAAAAAACAAAGACATTCTTTTGCCATAATGCTATCGAGATAACGTTTGACTCGGTTGCACGGAAAAGTTCACTTCTAAACATTCAAACATCTTTATATGCATTTAAATTCAAAAGTATGACTGACTAAGACATTCTCTTAAACTGACTTTAAAATTTGTTTGATCTTGAAAATCATGCTTTTGTAATAATCTAAGCTAATAATTAGTGGAACGCTCTTCTAAGCTTACATTATTTCCAATTTAACGGTGAAACCCAACCATACATGATTGATTGCATCTCATTAGTTAATATTTGGTAATGCTAACGTCATTAGTAGTATAATTATTTGTTTGCTTTGTTTTGATTCTAAAGCCCCATCCTTGCTTCCCTTAAAAGGAAAAATCCCAAGCTCCATTTTGTAATTTTATCATTTTAAAATATTAGAATCAATCTTGTTTCATTACTTAAGCAAACTTTGCTATAGTAAGTACGAATATGCCTCTGAAAGAGGCGACACACGTATTTCGTATTAAGAAAATATGTTTAACTTAACTGTCAGTTTACCACCCAAATAAAACTGTATATGTACTAGTATTGAATATAACATAGTTTTACCATTTATTTATATTTTCTCTAATCAGCACTGCAGAAAAAAAAGATATTTTATGCAAATGTAGCTATAACATAACATTTCACAAGAATATTAATATTGGTAAATTATGGATATATGGTCACGGAACAGAATTTTTGTACAGATTATATGAAAAATAAGCACATTAAATGAAATGAAATGTAAGGCTTACGATTGTTTTTGAAATGTTTCGTCTTAAATTGTTAAATTTATTATAATAGAAGATCCTAAAGAATACTTCGCAATAAGTATGAAATCGAGTTGTTTTAATTTACAGGAGCAAAAAACGCGACCACAAACTACACAAATAATAATATTATACAGATAGATACAGTCACATAAGTTTATTACTTGTTTAAAATAAAAAGAATAATTTTATTATAGGCTAATATTAAAAAACAAATTCTTCTTTCAGAACTCATACAATAATCAGTAATATTTCTTCAGATTTAATCATTATGATTCCACTTTTTTTAATAATCCACAATTCAAAACATAAAATTATAATGCCAGTATGTATAATTTTTTTGAGCTTAGCTCGAGAGGATTGGGATTCTGTCCTGTGTCCATATATCCATAATTTACTTTAATATTGAGGCGATTCATGAATATTTATGACAATACGGTAAAATGTTTATTATCTTATAAAGAATAGCATTGATGAAATAGTTATATCGATAATTAATCGGATTATCGGGACTTAACCCATTTATGTTAAAACGGTTTTATAGCTACACGGATAGGCATCTAAGAATATTATTGAACGGAGGCTAATGATAAAATTCTACTGTATTAAAGAGGATTAAATTACATGCAATGCCATGGTAATTTTTTGTATAATTTGTTAGAAATGGAAAGTGTTAAATGCATGTAACGCATTAAGAAAAAGTACTTCTTCAAAATAATGACATCCGAAAACGGCATAACAACAGGCCGTCTCTTATTTACTTCCTTATTCTTTCGGGTCAAGGGAAATCGGATGAACAATAATGAAAAGTGAAAGGTTGGACGTCAATAGGTCAAACAAAATAATTTGATTTGAGATGATGTATCGATTGTTAAACATGATATATTATTAGCAATTGAATTTCAGAAATGAAATACGTTCCTAGATTTATACGAGACTCGCATTAGTTATGAAAAATATATACTTGCGTAAGTTTTTATACTGTCACTTTAACATATTTAAATAATTATTAATCTAGTGCTAAAACTGATGTACAGTAAAACCCCGATTCTACGTTTTTCAAGGGACCATAAAAAGCTAACGATTAATGCGGGAAACGAAGAATGTCGGAAAATTTTTTAATCGTTGAGAATTGCACACTCATTGCAGTCTCAATTTTTTTCTACGAACCGATTGGATGAGGTCGAATGTGCTCAGGAAAAATATTCAGCAAAAACAGTCAATCAGGGTAATATATGTGACGGGACTATAATTTTAGGACGATAATACGAGGAAATTGAAAATCGGGGAACGATTAATGCGGGATTTTTTATCATTGTTCTTATGGGCGTTTCGCCGGGACTATAGAAAATAAACGAACCACGCGGGAAAACGTTTAATGCAAGAACGTTAGATTGGGGTTCTACTGTATTGGTATATTTTTAGTCCTTTGAATGTAAGAATATACATTTTTCATTCATAACAACAGTGAGTATCAAATATTATGATAATATTATTACACAAATTAATTTTATACGGGCTATCCTATTCAGCAAAGATACCACTACAAAAAACCGAACCGTTTACGATAAAAACTTATTAGGGTCGCAGAATGGCTCGACAAAGGTTTTAAGTCCATAAACAATGAAATTATATTTATCATCCCTAACGCATTTATGACGTCCTGGTGCGTAAAGCGGCTACTAGCTTCTAATGAAAAGGATCATGTAGGTTTGATGCGATTGGCATAAATAAATTGTATTTTCACTTTCAAGGTGTTCACTATCAATAGTGTCAATACGTGGTTGAATAATAAGAAAAATAGCACTTTTAAGTACTTATTACAGATTTGATTTATTGTGATCAGGACCGGTTTCACTCATCTTTCACTCATTATTGATTGAAGTAGCAATTTAGAAAAATTCAAGAATTAGAACAGGGATGCCCAACTAAAATCGCTTGGTGAGCTAAATAAAATAATGCATCTCTTTGTTCGGGCCACAGATAAATATTTTATGCGTGAACAACAAAATGATATTTTTATATTAAAAATAAACAAACACCTCTCAATTAAAACTATTTTTTAAAACCCTTTTAACTTATATGTTTTGATGTCAACCGGTAAGTTGGACGTTGAGTATGCATTGCAGTAGATTAGTTCAATTTTCATCTTTCAACCCGTTTTGACGCATCGATATGATTGTGTATTTTTCTTGTATTTTTTCTAATATTTCAAGTCACCCGCCTGTCTGGTGTACTGATGTTCACATCTCTGATTCCTCTTTTATTCCAATGATAATAAATTCAATTTATTTTGCGAGTCGATCACCGTCAGAAATTTCAAAAAAAGTAGCCCGTAGTGGTAAAAGTTTGGCCAACCCTGTATTATACCAATAACAAATGCTAAGCGAATAGAAAGATGAAAACCTCGAAAGGGCCACACAGAGCCTCCAATTGGTCCAAATGTGGCCCGCGAGCCGAGGTACATGCCTGAATAATAACATTTAACTTTATTTTATCTTAATATGTCTATGTGTCAATTTTAATACATCGGAGTTTGTTTTTATAACCACTGTGCGAATTATTCCAAGAAAGGAATATTAATTTGTCAAATGAATCCAGTTTCAGGATGCGAGCGCTGTTTGTTGTGTCACCATAAGGATTATGGTCTTACGTGAACACAATAAGGGATGTGGCACTAATAATGGTACACAATAATAATAATATATTATAACGGCTACGTATCAAAATACCAAGAAAACGATAATGATACAAAACAAACAGACATAATGGATGGGCAAACATACTTCACTCTTATGAGATAATAATTCTACCTACCGGAAAATGTTATATGACAGTATCTGCGAACCTTTCAACGCTCCGACAATTACAAAACGTATTTTTATATCAACTCGAGCTACGACGTGACGAGTAAAATGTTATTTGAAAAAAATACTTGTGTGTGTGTTGTTCGCTTCTGATAGGCTGACGTCAAATATTCTATTTTCGTATGATTAAAATAAATTTACGAAAGAAACAAATGAAAGCCGGTTTATGTATTTACATCAATGCAAGATCATTTGGAGGTTTTTATTGTATTGATAGAGATGATTGAGAGAGCCACTAGTTATTTATAAAAAACATAAATTTGATAATTGACATCAGTCTATTTCGATGAAATAGTTTGGCAATTTATATAGTCGTTTGAATTTTGTGCTTTTTCGTGAGTTTTGTCACTTATAGCCTGGACTTCGCCTTTCGGCCTCTGCAGGCATTTCAAGTACATGAATGCACTTGAACTGTGGCGAAACCCGGGTTGTTTGCGACAAAATTTATGGAAAAGTCAAAAATTCAAGCGATACAAATTTGATAATGAAATTTCATGAAGCACTTTCAGTCGAAATTCTGAAGTAATCAATTATCAAATAAAAAGAAACATTATTTTCAATAGAAGACTTAGTTTTTATTTCAATTAATTTCATTTCGATATCTTCGTTAAGCAACTTCGAAAATCTACAAATTTTAAATATCTACTGTAACTAAAATTGGCAATTGAAAATTTGTAAAATGTTTTTCAGTACTCTTCCACGAATCTTATTGAATAATCTAAAAAATGTATAAATCTGGCACGCGGGCTTTAAGTTTGCAATTTCTGCTATATTGTCGAATGAAAATTTGATGAAAAGCAAAAACCACTAAAAACGCCTATTTTAGATGAATATGATTTTACATTATACTGGATTAGGAAGGACATAATACTTAGAAGGAATCTACCGTATTTTTCAAAATACTATGTTTTTTTTTGACAAAGAAAGAATTAATTAATATTTTTACCACTTTAATTTCAAGATTGATTCTTGTGTATATGACTTATTGTAACATGAATTATTTATCGATTTAATTGAATTGCTTTTAAGCAAAAAGAGTCCCTGATGATTTAATCTAAGATATAAAAATCAATGTTTGTTTGTTCGTATATTATGCGTTGCCATACCGTTCATTCGATTGCGATAACACTTTGTCAACTTTATTTTATTGCTTACACTTGCGCAAAGGTTATAGGCATATCTACTTATAGTAGGTCTTTTATATAAAAATCAATGTTTTTTCATATTTTATGCGCTGACATACCGTTCATTTTTACAACTTATTGTTGCACTTGCGAAAAGGTTATAGGCATAGTAATATTGACTTTCAGTAGGTGGCGCGTGTGTCGTACCACAGACAATCGGCGAGCAAACGTCAAACGGAAAATGTAATCGATACCGATCAATGTTAGTGAAATTAAATCGAAATTATGTATCTAAAATATTGTGCACCGAAAGCATCAATAACAAGAAACGCTTGTGAGAAATGTGTTCACAGCAAAAATCGTTCATACTAAGTAAAAAATGTAAATCAAAATAATACTTTTGAACAAAACTGAGCACTGAATTATTGTGACTAGCTCTTTCTCTTTTTCTCCCGCATACAGCGAGTGGCACGACTAACAAACTTCAATTGGTTCGATTTTTATTCGTCTTCTCGAGAAAATAGTCTAGAAATGTATCAGGAGCGCATAGCAAGAAGCGGATAGAACGCGCTCGGCGGCATCGTTCGTTAGACAGGATTCCACATCGGCCGGAGCAAAACTCGTTTCCCGCGAGGAATCTCGTTCCTTTTTTTATATCCCTCACCAAAGGAAGTGTAGTATGTACTGACATTTCAATTACGGAAACTAGTCGCCGGTAGAGGGCACAAGTATACTTTCGCATCGAAATAGTATAAACGAGTGTTGCCACCTTTTTACGTTATAAATTTGAAACTTTATTCGATTTTGTTCAGCTTGACCATTACACACTAAACTTTTTATACGTACATTGGTAAAGTGAAACAGTATGCATCGAATGTGATATCTTAAAATTTTGTTTATTCGTATAAATTGAAAACATAGAATAAATTCGATACAGATTTTTAATTTACGGTATGGTTGAATTTTAACCATGAAACATATTAATTTGCATTGATTGAGTTGGCATTTACTTGTGTAGAACTCCATTATAATACGGTTAAAAAAATAACAATGTATTTTAATTCTACAGTAATTATTTTATACATTTGTTGATAGCTATTTCGGCTTACACCATCGTCAGACCTTATTATTATTTTGCACATTTTGGTGATGAGTATCAATATTTTTATACCTTATCCGATCCAAATATGTAGCAAATTATAAATATTCAATGATTGATTAATGATCGAACTAATATTAATCCATTTCCGTTACCCAGACGATTAAGGAAAGTTAATGCAATTTTTTAAACGTCAACTTTATACAATACTAGTTTACATTTACTCCCACTCAATAAAAACCCAGATTAGCTTTCACTTTGAGAAATAATTCACATTTAAAATTAGGATTTTAGAAAAATAGCACAACATATATGTAGATAAGTAAATGTACGTTTCACCATAGTTGTGACGATGTCATAAGCCGAAATAGCTATCAAACATTTATATTTTTGCATTCTAGTATAGTAAAATTTTCTCACATCAGTTAGTTTTTTTGTTAAGTTTTGTTTTTACAGTAACACAATTTTCCAGTCAAAAGACCATATGCGCTTGGATCTAAATCCATAATTTAAAAAAAATGCATCAATGAATAACAGACCAACTAGGCAACAATCAGCTTTAGGATAAAACAGCACATGTGAACTTTTGTTTTCGTAAATATGCCGTGGCTTAATTTTCAGTTTGCCTTTATGAGTTTATTTCCATGAATGATGTTAATAATTATGTTACAGTGAAATTGTATTCTGAGTGAAAAAGTATCAAGTAATAGATTTGTATGACAACATGATTTCACTGGTCACGATCATTGAAATTATTGGCCCAAGTTGATGATTTTCCGGCCTTAAATTTTAGTTTGCTTCAATGAAACAAAATCAGCAAGTAGTCCCTTTCATAAAAAAAGAACCAAATAAAAACACAGACAGACATAGGGCTGAAGATAAGGTTTGTCAAATTTAATTGCAATGACAGCTTGGAGAAGAATACATTTTCATTGAGAATACAGTTTCACTGTAACATATGTATATACATATAGATTTTTAATTCTGATGGATGCTGCGGTGTGAATGAATGACAATTTATTTTCATTTGATGTTTACCCATCTACATTGCGACAATGTAGTATGAAAAAAAAATGTCAAGAGTTATGTATTGTTGGGTTGACAAGAACTGTCACTGTACTTGGACACGCGGAGGACATTGCTGTACCTGAATTTTCTTTATTATCCTAGTAAATTACAGCGCGACATGTCCTGTCATCGCAGAAAACAGGCGAACTAACATGCTTATAAATTACCTCCCATTAAAAATCCACATGTCTCTACGCCCGGCGTCATAACATAGAGTGTTTAATTTCAATCAAAAAGTAATAAATTAAGCAACAGTGGGGCATCTGATTTATTAAAACGGGTTAATAATTTTACGAAAACCCAGTAGGTGTCATTTATAATTTGACAGGGCTTTAGCAGCTTTATTTTTTTTATTTATACATTGTTTTTTAAATTAAACAAAGTCGGGTAGCGTGAAAATAGAAATATGAAGATTGGGCAGAATTTTCAGCTTTTACAAAACAAATTGAACGTATGGTTTTGAAATGAGTATTTGAACATAAGTAGAGACTCCAATTACTCGACATATCAACTACTTGAGTGTCCAGTATTAACATTTGTAAATACTCGAGTAGTTTCAGATGCACCAATATATATTATTAATTCATTTTTTTTATATAAAAAAGATAAATAAATAAATAAGTTTTTTTAATTTCAATCGTCCATTTATTTCACTTTATAAAACATATATCTCAAAAAATAATAAAGAACAAAACGTCTAAAATTTTTAATTGGTTCGAAGGTTTGTTTTTATAATTCCCACCAAAGAAAAAATTCTTCATTTATAAATTACGAGTATTACTCGAGTACTCGATACTCGAACTGGATTCTCTAAACATAAGGCACGTTAAAAAGTAGATTGTTTGAAGTACTTAAAAACTAATCAGATATCGATTAAGTCGGAGCTAAATTTTGGATGATTCAAAAAAATAAACGATGGGATCGCAAAAAATCACGTTATCTGGTCATCATCGAGAGGCACTGATTAAATTCTATGTACATATGTAGAAAAATGAATATTTCAGCCATCCATATTTAATATAACGATGAGAGCAAATATATTTGCATAATATTATCATCGTTCTTGCAAAAAAAAAGATTATTTTTGTGTTAATCGATAATGGATTCTGTGTTAAATTATTAAATTTGGCAAACTTTTTTGTAATGATAACGTTTCAAAATATTACTATTTTTCAAGCTTTAAGAATATATAAGGTACCTTAATCAATACATAAATCTAGTGTTCATAATTGACCAATTGATTCTATTTGTCTGATTCACTAAAATACAAAACGGTGTCATGAATAATCCATGAGTATCCAAAATATGAATATTTATAACATCAGTTTATATTATTATTACAGTGTCTTTATAGTGTATACAATAAATCTCTACTTGTCCAATTTATAAATAAAGAATTTTTATTTTTTCAACACACAATATTGATCAAAAGAATTCGCAACCAAATTAAAAACACTATTGGTATTCAATTAAATTGAAACAACCAAATCATAATATGTCTATTATATGTGTCTCTATAAAACAGTGTTTCCTGCTATCAATCAAACGAGCTTTAGGATTATCAAAACTTTCAATACGTATAACGAGTTTTCACAGTGGAAACTAATTCTTTTATTCCCGGATACACTATAATCAGACGGACAAATAGTTATACGAGTTAATTGATAATTTAATCATAGTTTTAAGTTGTTAATATTTAGCGTATTTGTAAAATATTTATTCTAACGTTTTGAAAATATTTCCAAATAAAAACATCTGAGAAGTGTTTGATAAAATAATATTAGTATTCTTTTTGTACCAATATTGAAATGTTAAGTTAATAACATCCATTTCATTATACGGTGAAAAAAATAACAAATTATTCTAATTCTACAGAAACTATGTTATATATTTGTTGATAGCTATTTCGGCTTAAGCCATCATCAGAACTATGTATAAAATAAATGCGGGGTTGAACATAGTTCTGACGATGGCGTAAGCCGAAATAGCGATCAAAAAAATATAAAATAGTTTCAGTAGAATTAAAACACATTATTATCGTTTTCAACGTATAATAATGAAGTTCTACCAAGTAAATGCTAATTCAATCAATACAGCCATTTCGTTTAAATTATTCCATCATAAATTTGAACTTTTGAACTCGAATAACGCTCTGCTGATTTATAATATCAGTTGAAAAAATATAAACTTACTTATCAACAATAAATTACAGAAAAAATCAACTTGAACTAAATGTGATTTTTTTTTATTTTTAAAACTCCGAAATTCCCAAACTATAAATAATACTTAGAAAAGGTTTAATGTTAAGTTGTTAAAAAACGATTAATTATAATTTATAATACATAGTTACAAAAAAACGTTTTGTGACTATCAACTCAGCACGTCATTATTTTAAAAAGAAGTATAGAGAAGTTAAACTGACATTACGGATGGTAAATTAATGATTTCTGTTTTAATCTCATGTTTTCCACCGGATTATAAATAAAATTATAACTTTATTAAATTAAATAAAATGGTAGCAGGAGGGCATGAGCTTTGAAAGCATTTTTTTTTATGGTCACATCAATAATTAATGTCACTGTGTGTCAACACATTCCGTTGAAATATGAAAATTACCGACTCTTTTTTTATTTATTTTACTATTAAGCCGGTGATAAATGCAAAGTAAGTATCGTACATGCTGTGCCAAGTAGAATATATTACACCGATTTAATTTGAATAAAGCCTAAATAATTGCAGGTCCTCGGATAGGCCGGGCATAGTCGTTTATTTCCACGAGTGTTTGCTAAAAGGCGTTTCTGATACAAATCGACCAGGATTAACGTTTTTACGTTAACAATGAAACGTATAAAATAAAGTTTGTTTGTGATTTGTTGTTTTGTCTAGATACCTACAATCTTTGTTCACTTCCAATTATCTTATAAGGTCGTTATATTAAATATGAATTGGAAACATTATAATTGTGATTATATAAATACATTCTTGGTCAAAAGAGTATAATTGGAAAAAGTACGGATATTTTTGTTAAAATATATCTTGAATTTCAAAGGAAAGTGATAGTAAAAAATACTTTACAGATGGTTTGCTTGAATTGTAGAAAGTAACTTTTCAATTAAATAGTTACTTTTAATAAAATATGGTTGGTTATTCATTCATTATACATATGAATTCATATTAATGATGTCAAAAATAAAGTTTATTTAAGTTATTAATTAATATAAATTGCAAGGATTTACGGAAATAGAGTGTTGTTGGCACTTGATATATTTTATGCCTTGTTTTGAATACATAAAAAAGCTACCAAAGAAAACTTTCTTTCCAACGTAAAATGATTTTAATGAATCTAATAAAAATATTACAGATCCAATTTTTTTAATTGTTTTAACAAAACAAATATCACATCTATTTTATTTTCTATTTATTTAAAAAAAAAGTATTTATTTTTCACCATCAAACATTTCTGACACTATTTTGTTGATCACGAAATTTCACACACGCACATATTTTTTAACTACATTATTAATTAATTAACTTTGTATAAAATTATTGTATTTTTGCTGCACGTTAGTTATCACGGAAACGTCAAAAGTACCGAGAGCGGCCACGCAAACTTTTGCCCCGTCAAGTATTAGGAGAACATAAACACGACCGGGTAAACCGCTCGATACTACGCGAGGGACTGCCGCTGTTCGGCGCGCGAAGTCGTCTTCGACCGGAGCGCTCTCTGGGTATCAGGCGCCCATGCCGGCGAGAAGGTATAGCTGCGAACGGATTTCACGTGATATGTATTTATTTATAAAACGGTCGTCGATCTGACAGCCGGCGATGTGGCGGGAATTCTCATTTGGATTTGATTGCTTCCTATCGAGCGTTCCCACGTTTGTCATATTTTATTCTATCCGTTTTCTGTGCTCCTAGGAATTGGGAAAACTCGATAGAAAACTCTCAAATTTTCGTTGCCAAGATAGAACAAAACATGAAGGTGGATTTTATTTCCACCCGTATTTTACGATTTATTTTGCGTTACGGGAATCTTAAAGGTTAATTGGACAATATTTTAGCAAATCGCGAAATTTTAATGACAGAAAAACTAATGATACTTTGGCGGACAATTTGTTGAATCGACTTTGGATTTAATAATAAAACAATTTTAAATAAGGAAACTAGCAGTGACTGCAAATGGGTTATAAAGATAGATAATTATTTTTATTTATAATGACAGTAAAGAAGATAATACAAACGAAATTTATTAATAATTTTAATTGAATTTTAATTGTTTTTTTTTTTAAAATTTTACTCACTTTTTTACTTGCTACATAATAAAAAAAAACAGTTGTTTGTTGCACCTTTGAAAAAGATGAAACAAAAATTTCGAATCTTTGGTAAAAGGTATCCGGGTTACATGAGAAACAAAGAATAAACATAATGTGAATACAGCGGGTCAGATGCGAGCAGCCTTCAACCGACAATAAATAACAAGCGATTCTAAAGTTTTTAATAATCTGCGAATAAAATTTGAATAGAAGCACGTTTGAGGTGTGAACTGTCATTTCTTGTTGGCCAGGCATTATTTATTTGGAATGAATAAAAACACATTTCTTTACTTGTAAATAGTACAAAAATGTGTTTTATTTATTGGTATAGAAGTGCACAGAATCAGAATAATTTTGAATGTTGAATCGGAATTATCTTTGAACTTTAATTTTAAAATCTTAGAAAGTCGGTTAGCAATATAGGAGTAAACAAACATGTTATAAAAGATGTGGCAAATGATTAAAAAAATCCATACATTAAGGCTTCAAAAATGCAAAAATATATCACTTATACATACAATATGATAATACAAAGAGATAAAAATGTTTTAAATGCATCTAAACCAATCAACCTATTTCTAAACTATAATTTACAACATTATCGCATAATAAATTCGAAGCTGTGCAGTTAGTTGGTTGGCTGTAGAGGTTTCTGAACTACTCGCCTAACGGGTGTTCAAGACAGGTTCACATCTCAATCCAAGGCGCTGGTTGTTAGGTCTCTGCGGGGTCATATCAGGGCAAAACCTGAGCTGACCGCAAGTTGCCATATCTCATTTCTTGCTATCTCTCCTTCCATCCCGGAACATTATTATTCCTTATAATCCTGATTGGATTGAGACAATCAATGGACGCAGAAGGGCAATCAAAAAAACGCTATAATTTTATCAGCATTATAGGAAGGAAGTTCGTTGATCCCAGCAGCATTTTCTGGACACCAATTAAAATTATTGGCCTTCAAGTTAAAGTTGATTGAACGTGAATATAATTTATCATTTAATTGCACAAGCATATTTTCTGGGCTTTTATCATCGATAACTAACTGTGTCATTTTTTGTAAAATATTATTCGTAATTAAGATAAAATAAATAATTGAGTTGAAATATTATTTATTAAAAATGCTTTTTTTTACTGGGCGAACTTGAAAATTCCTACAGTGGCGCCAGTGCCTGACCGAAAGCGTGAGGTGCAATGTATCAGGGCAACATGCCAGTTGAGGAGGTAAAAACTTTTCTCTCGCTGTAATACTCGCACGCAGAACGTACGTCTCGTTAAAGTGCAGCAAATCGTCAATAAAAATGAAATAATACATAAAATTATGTATTCAAACTGATACGTGGATATAAATACACTTAATCGACATAAAACAATTATACTTTTATGTATAAGTTTCCCATTCAATTGTTTGGTTTCGATAAAACAGCATTATTATTTGAAACTGTTTAGTTTACTGTGTGAAAAAGGAAATGTCGTCAAGTTTCAATCTTATATTTGAAGTAGAATGAATTTTATTGTTGTTTAAGAATTTGAAGCTGTTCCTTTTCAATCCTTTATTCACTCAATGTTTGAATATAAATAAATAGTGTATCAGAATTTATAGTTTGTAACGTGGTAGGTATTTGTTTTGAATGATATTATTAATTTGTTTAAGAGGTTATTATATCAATAAGGTTGCGCGACGCTGGTAATATAACAAAAAGAAAAGACCGATAAATTTACGTTAATATAATATTAAAGCAAATAGAACATTGCATTCAATTTAATACAAAGAACAAGTTAATTTGTTAGGAATAATGAGACGCCAGTACTTGTTACAAGATATTTGAAATTTCGAGAAACATTCTTTGAATGCGTAATAATTTCACGTAAAGCATATTTTAAATTAACGGGATTGAGGTTTGGCATTCCAAATCCTCTTATAAATTGGGAAAGGATCTTACGCAAAGAAATATTTTATTCTCATCACGTATATTACGAAACAAATTGGCGTCGTGTCTGTGTTTATTAGTTTTCTAATAATGAGTTTAGGTAATGTTTTTGTATAATCAATTATTATTCTCGTAAAACATGTCAAAAAGAATCATTTGGCTTATTATTTAACAATTCAGGAAATAATAATGGGTATTATTATAAATGTTTTAATATAGAAAATGGTGGGTAGGTGGGTTCTTACAAATAAAACAAAATATGAGTCAATTAATTATCTACTCGTATGAAAAAAGAACATTTGTATCATTAATGTTTTTATGTATTCTTTTTCCAAATACTAAGCATTATTTGTTGGTTACTTTGTGGTAAATCATTTGTAATACAAAACTAGTAATAAGTTACTTTGTTCCATTAAATAGTGACTATATATAATATTTCTTTAGTCTTGGCAATATTTATTTTAGTAATAAATGAAAGTACTATAATTGAAATTGTATAATTCTTTCAAGGTATCTTTTTTTTTGTAATTGCTGCTTCTTTTGTGTTCTTGAAAACCCGGTAATCATCGTTTAGCCCCTTTATCGTGGTAATTTGGAAGCCAATAATGCTATAAGCTAACCTTCACTTTAAAATTAACCTTATTAAGTGATATATTAATTGGTTTATAATAATGGAAACATTTTATCGAAAATTGTGTATAAAATACAAAACGAACAAAAGTAATGTAAATTTGGATAAATTTATTAATACTATACAATTAAATGTAAATATAAAGACATAATATAAGAAACTTTAGAACGTTTTTACTTTATATATTAAACAACTGCAATATAAGTGATTGCAAAAATCAGTGAAGAAAAAAGAATTTTAAAAAAATTACAAAATAATTTCTTGGCGAAGGAAGGGAAGGAGAAAATTTCTCTGAAAGTTCGACAAACCAATCCACGCCTAGTAAATTATTTTCCTGTATTAGGGCTGCATAAAAGATAAAAAAACATATTGGCATCCAAATTTCACGACGACAGCTCAATATTACTGATCTGAATTACTAGGAACACAGAATGCTTGCGAGAGGGTTTATTTTCAACTCTTACATTTAAATTATAAAAACGCTCTCAAGCGAATTCATGTTATGGTAATATTTGTGGAATTTAGAAAGGATTTCAAAATATGCGATCGATGATATATTAAAAAGGTAATTTAATATTTTGATGCCAAAATAATTAAGTATATCGACCGATTATTGGAGCATACGTGAATCATGATCGGTGAAATAATTACTCTCCGACTGTTAATTTACTCTTGATATCAATCACAGTTTTCGTAAATTGAAACAATTAACTTTAGATAAATTGCATAGAATGAAAAAAATAAAATAATATTTATTATGCAACGATTTAACGGACTGAGTCGACTGTTGGTCGGAGGAGGTTTACCCTCCGGGTATTAGGCGAACAGAGGTAAGTGAAGAGTATCGGTACTTCTGTTACTCGCCGTAATCCTCTTAAGTGTTTGTTAGTCAAGCTATTATTGGAGTTAAGAAACGTGCTTTCCGTTGCTACAGCAAGATTTTTTTTGCATCATTCAATCTCATATGAACAAATTCACATTACTATTGTTATTAATTGCTTTGTTTTTGAAAGATGTTTACAATAATTAATGATATAGATTTTTAAAAGATCAACATGCATAATGGCTAGAATCAATAGGTGGTAAGAAATAAATATTGATGGCTTAAAGGGTAATTTTATTAACTCCTCTTTTAGCTGAAAATGACTTAATAATGCCATCTTGTTGTATCATGCAATGTGCATGCCCCATTTTATAACCAAAACTTATTTGAGTGCATCATAAAAACGATTTAGGAAAATTTGATAACTCCATTGTCGTTCAAAAATCTACACTGTTAATTATCTAACTCCACCATTTTCTATTGCCACATGTCATTCATTCGCTGTTTTTCAGCGTTGGGTACAAAAAATTGTTTGAAAGTCCTATTTGAAATTTTCACGATCGGTTTGAAAATACCAAAATAATCAGTTTTTACCCTCTCTTGCACAATTGACAAAAACGAAGGTAGTAAATTTACTCTTCAAGCCATCGATATATTTTTTTACACTTATAAATTTAAATGAGATGTCAATATAACATATTTCCTCCAAATGCTAAACTATGAAGACGTTAATATGTAGGTCATAAAAATATTTTATTTTTCAGTTTCACAAATCGAACATAAAACAAAAAAATAATGATTTATTGTTTTGAAAATGAAGAGTATTTATTAATTCTAACAACTTTTCTCTCAATAGAAACAATAAAAATAATAAATGGATAAAGTGTTGGTGCGATTAAACTGAAACACGCTGTATTTTTGGGATTTCCACCGCGGCGTGGGCGCGGCCAGTGGATTAGCGTGAGCCGAGATGAGCGCCAGATAGACTCTGAAAGTATCAGGCGAGCATAAACGTCCAGCAAGTATTTTATTTTGCTTAAATTCTATTTAGCGCCATCAAAGAGATACAGAGTAACTAACTGTCTGCATTAAAATGTAAATTTTACGTGCTTCACCATTCGTTAAATAAGCGTATAATATATACAACCTTATAATTTATGTAGAAATTGTAGAATAATGAAATATCTACAAGGAAAGAAACATTTTAAATACTAAGCTAACAAAGTAACAGGTTTACCATTAGGTGAGTTTAAAAACTGTTTCATACTAGCCTGATTGCTAATGAATAAATGTTAAGCATATTAAAATTGATTTCATATAATTATATAGAATACAATTAAGATAAGGAACTTTGTGCTTATGCTTAAAGCTAAAGAGGATGAAAAATATTTGAGAGTTATTTAATTGTCGATTGAAAAAAAAAAGAATCTTTTGCACGGCGTTCGAAAGCTTCTAGTATTCGATAGAATAATAACAGAAAAATACTAACGTGTTTCATGTGAATTAAAATTGAAATCTTATATATAAAACCGAAACGGCGTATGTATGTATGTATGTCTGTAATTCCTTTTTGAATTGTTGTTGCAAGTTGTCATAAAAACGAATATGAAAGAAAATATGTTTGAATTTTTATCGGCGAATACATTTAGTCAAAATATGAGCGAGAATGGGGCTGTTATCAAATTAAATAAAGTTTGTGATTTTATTTTAATTCTATTTTGGATGTTAGATTTTGTGATATAATTATGTCGAATGATATAACATTAAATAATTATTGGTCGCTTAGTCCGAGCGACGCCGGGTAGCAATACTAGTAATGTATAATTTTTAAAACAAGATAAAATGATTGAGAAAATAGCAACGCTTGAATTCATTAATGTCACAAAAATTTTATGACTAAGATCACAGAAAAGTGTAAGGTGACATTAAAAAGAAAACGCATAAAAACTAGTTTTAAAAGTTTCGCTATTAGGGTCACAGAATATTACTTTAAATAAATCACTGCTAGGTATAGCGAAATCGCACAATGGCAAAATCTGTCGAATTTATTAACGTATGCCTGAGTCAGTAGTATGCAATGTATGCAGGTGGGGCATTAATCTACAAGGTAATAAACGTCTGGAATAGAGCTAGGAAGAAATTTATGCGAGATTCTCGAATTTGAATAGCTAGATATCCGGAAAGATAGATTTAAGATTCCATATCGGACTTGTACGGGTTGTAATATCGGTTTGCGGTGTCGGAAATATATTATTATGTAACCATGAATAATGTAAAGAGAATTTAAATAGCAAATGAAGGCGAAATTCTGCTCGAAAAACAAAATTGAAATTTATATATACAGGCCTTAGCTAAATACACATTTTGACGGTGTAAATTTAATTTATTTCATGCATCTATAGTGATGATTATCTTAAAATGAATTAGGTACAGGAGCGTACAAAATGTAATGTTAAGGCAGTGACAACATTTTGCCTGAGTTCATTTTATCTGGCAAATCCAGATGAAAATCACAATGGATTTCTTCTACTCCTACGTTACTTTGTAAAGTTAAGTTGTACTATTCGAATATATTTCAGGAAAAAATTTCGTTTTAATGCTCTATTTATTCTTAGAAGATATTTAGAAGTGTATATTAATGTTCCAACAACCACACATATCACGCGCAATTTTATTTAATATTGCCAAGGACATTAATTTATGCATTTTTTGTCTCTTATTCTCATGAAAAGATAAACATAAGTAAAATAATTGTCCCGGTCCGTGGTGCAGTGGTCAACGTCGTAGACTACCGTGTCAGCCCGCCCGGGTTTGATTCCCGGTACAAACAGATATTTTCAGTCGATAAATCGATTCTATTTAGAGGCAATGGGTGTTCGTGTTGTTAAAAACCCCTTCCCACCATTCCGATCCCGAAAGAGTGACGCAAAGTGACAGCGCTTAGCTAACCACTATTCCTGTCGTAGTCCTCGTATCCTTTCCATTCCGACTCTCTTCGAAAAAAAAGAGGTTGAGCAACTGATTAACAAATAGTTATCGTAGAACAAAAACACATATGTTAAGATAAACACCGCGATGAGTCCATATGCTCCAAGCTGGGAGCGGACATGGCTAAAAAAAATAGTTGATATGCCATTACCGTTTTATACATTGTATTATGCGCTCTGTACTGAATAAAACTGTAATAGCTGTATGAACAAAGTATGGTAAATGAGAGTTGTTTGTTGCATGGATGTTAAAATTTGACCTAAGGTGACTGCGTAAACATATGTTATGTTTAGATTTCTCTAAATATTGTATTATTAGCGTCATCAGATCAGCTATGGCATACAGTCCAAAAATAGCAACAATACAATGTATTCATAAAGTGTCGATATATAGGTACGCCAATTAAACAAATATCTCTAGAATAAATTAACTTTCTCTACAAGAATAATACTATTGACGTGAAATCTGTACAAAAATGATTCGACATCCCACTGAAAAAAATACAAACGAAAATATCTTTTTAGGAAATTATGCACAATATATACATGTCCCGGAATTGAATTCGGAGACAATAATAGAAATTACAATAAAAAAAGTGGGTACTTAAAAACACATTGATATTAAAATTCGACTTTTTAAGATGTGAAAGCGAAAAAAATGCAGCAAAAAATGTTGGAGCATTTTGAATAAGTTATGTTCAGCAAAAAACTGTTTTGAATTTTACTTATGTAGATGCAACAAAAAATCGAGAGTTTTTAATCAAAGAACAAGAATTTTAAATACTCTCCATTAAAGACATCAACTTTCTCTTAGAAAACTTTGGTCATTAAAGTTCTTTACAGTACTATGAAAATAATATGTAACTAGTATTTATTTTATGGCCTAAGTATTGTATTTTACGTTTAATTGAACATTTCGTAAATATAGATTCTTGATCAACTATTCCTCAGTCTTGTTCTCAATATATTATTGAGTAGTAAACATAATGTTTTATCACTTTTAAGGTGTTCACTGTCAATACTTGGTGGAAAGGCATTATAATAAAAATAATAACACATGGTGGTCATGGTTGACAGACATGTAGATTTATTTATTTTTATTAAATGCACTTAATTTTGGGCTTTTACTTTGTTAATGTTAATTCATACTTAATTGATTTTTGATGTGTTTGCATTGCTAAGAGGTCTTCAAAATTTTATTTTTAGTCTATTTTTCTTGTAATTTGCTTTAATTTATTTGCTTAGTTGTTTTACCAATTGTTTGTCATACTTAACTTTTGCATAAATACCACTGTTTTATTGCATTCCTTATCAGTTGATAATGCTCGCCATGAACGAAACCGGTCCTGATGAAATAAATCTCATGTGGAAAAAGTACTAAAAATGTGTTATTATTTTTATTATAATGTTTTATATAGAGATATTTTTGAAGGACCCCACCAAAATTTTGTATATAGCACTCATTGCTGATTGCAGACATTTCTTTCTCGCTCATCGAACTGTATTGCCGTTCTCCTCATTTTCAAATCGTGTTACAATACAATGATTACTAAAATCATTTCTGAAAGACTAGGTCCTATGAAGTCTGGTAGGTTGAAAAAATATCTTTTCACGATAGAACTCATATAAAATAAGATAAAGATTTTTTTTTAAAAAATGCATATAATAAAAATAAAAGGAGACAATTTTAATGAGTGCTTCTCAAACTTTTTTGTGCAACACACCCCTTAATCTGAAAATATAATTCACGGCACAGTTTGGGAAGCATTGATTAAAATAACATTTAAACTATAAGAATTTTAACATAAAATATATGTTTTTTTAAGAATGGCATGGCCATAATAATAATAACATATTTATAATTCTTTTGTATTCAATATGTTATGATGTTAACATTTTAAAATAAAAAAAATATATTTTTATGATTATCAATGATTGGATAGCATAATAGTTTGAATTAACAAAGCCTTGTATACTCGAAAATATAAGGTCGGTCAATGATTTAAAGTTTTAAAGCGAAAGAAAAAATACATTTCATTCAAAAGATCAGCTTATAAAAGGTCGACAGACAATACAGATATTTTCTACTAATATTTCTGAAAAGATTTTGCATCTGATAAGATCCAAATACTTACTTTCTTTTGTAAAATGCAGCTGTATTGAAATCAATTGATAGTAATATAATAAATGTGCTTTTATTGTAGTTGGGGTTAGGAGAATAGTTCCTGTCAATCAAAAAACATCTAACATTGCGCTAATCGTGACTTCCTCTCACAAAGATTGGACTTGATAACATTTGTAAGCATGGCATGTACTTGAGTCATCAAAATATGGTGGCCGGGAAACAAAAAATAGAGAAAGTATTAGGGTCACATGCTTCCTAAAGATGTAAACATCATTGTAACACAACTATTTCAATCCATCTACTACAGGGGTTCTTAACCTTATTGCGGTGGCGGGCGCATTTGAGATTTAAGAAATGAGTGACGGGCACACACCGGATTTAAAAAAAAAAAACAAGATTTAGGTAGTACATATTTATGTATTTATTTAAGTATTGTTCCCTTGACAGCTTTAAATTTGTTACATTCATTGTATTATTACTAAATTATTTATTATAAATCGGAAGATTATGGATTTATTTACATTTCAAATTGCTCTAAAAGTGTATTAAGCAATAAATAATTTTACGCTAAAAATATCTTCACCCGTCACTTTTTTCATCCTTGGAAAATGGGCAAGAGAACAAACACATTTGTCCTTCATTAAGATAAAAAATTAGTCTCCTTCCCAATCGCTGTTAAAGCAAAACGTCCGTTTTTTTTTACTCGTAGAAGTCATTTTGGGGTGAAATATTTCCATAAAAAATCAGCCGTAGTGACAGCACGTAATGCAGCGCAACACTAAAATTATGACAGAGCGGGGTGGGGTGGTGCTGCCAGCAAGAAAAATACGCATAAAAATAAGTGCACAATATTGACACTTTATTAACCGCACTAATCATGCAAGGTGTATACCCCCAAATACCGGCTATATTTGATACACATGAATGAATTTCGATTGTTCAATTAAAATTTCCCTCTAACTCACTGACAGTGGAAAATAACATATTCAGAAAAGAAGATAGATATGCTAATATTTTTGAGATTTCAATTAACATTTTATTTATTATTATTTCTTTGCCGGGCGCACGAAAATGGCACGCGGTTAAGAACCCCCGATCTACTACATCAAATATTTTCAATTCATTGACTGCATAAACACGACGGGTGGTGATGGGAAATCAACTCAAGTTTTTCAATCATCTCGACGGTTTTGTTTTTTGTGTCAGGGCAACTGTTTTAAAGTAAAGATGATACTTTCATTACACAAAACTAATCACAAGTAAGCCCAGAAGCAAGGTTCAATTTGACCAATAATTATCATTCGATTCGGCTAATATAATTAGAAATAATTTATAAACATACACTTGATGCTTTCGATGGATTCGGCGGTAACTTTGTGGAAGTTCGTTTTAATATAAAATTACTTTGATTATTCGTATTGTGTATTATGGAGAAACATGTGTCACAGTTAGTAGCACAATACGTGGAATAATGAAAGTTATTTTAAATTTTTTAATAAACTTGATGGTTCAAGATATCAGACGCTCACATCTAAGATATCAAATTATCGAAAAATACCATTTCATATTTGACCCTGTATATATTTTGGCCTCTTAGTAGCAAATAAACCTAACTCACTTTTCTCTACTTTTCAGGAGAGTCAAAAAACAGGTTTCACCAGTAATCAATTTAACCAATTTTTTTCTTTCTATTTACAAGTGATGCTTTGACTTTCTGATTTATTTGTTGAATATACAATTAATGCTACTAAAAAAATATAGTAATTTATACTAATGTGTTGTTTTAAGGTTAAGTGAAGCTTTGAACAAGAAAGTGATTTTAATACACATTGAAATATCTTCGTTTCCATTTCTCCTATTGATATGTTTCTTTGACACATAACGTAGCATATTATTTTGAATCTAGTGGCATTTATAACTCAAAAGAGGAAATAAGTTCTTTTATCCTACATAAGAGGCCGATTATCCTTGACTTTGTGATATAATTCTTTCAAAACTAACAAATCCATTTTAAGCTAATTTAAATTCTAAATAAAAAAAAGTATCAGGAACGCATAAGAATATATGGCTGGCTGGTGATTATTTCGAACAATATGAAGATGTTCATTGTATCGACTAATAACATTAAATATTTTTTCCAAGCACATCCGGTTTTTGTGACTTTCTCTGTATTATTTTTTTTTCATAGCATCATAACGTCACTTAATATATCAAATATGGTAGTACAATAAAGAATCAACATCCTTTTAAGGTATTCACAATACACACATTTTCAGCTTATTAAAAATAGCTATATTCACTAAATCTTGTTTAAAATGATAAGGCAATAATCAATGAGAAGTTGTTTGAATTGACATACATATATGAATACATAAAAATGAATGTTTGTTTGTCCCGTATGCGTTCCTATACCGGTTATTCGATTGCAATAAAACTGTAGTGAGTTGTTGTACGGACGCCCGCAAAAGGCTTCTTTTTAAAGAATTAAAAAAAATCTTGAGATCCCTTGATTAACCACGCGTTTTAACATTGAAAATGACCAGTGAAAAAGATAATGAACAATAGTGTCAAAACTACAATTTTTAATATAAACTTTAAAGGAGAAGATGTACTCTTGCCACGCATCCCAATACTTAAAAATGTTTGCAGTGTCCAGTGAGACTCGCATTTGCGATGATCTTCAAAAAAGCACAGGGGCAATCGTTACAAGTGCATGCTTCTCTTACGGACAGTTGTAAATGGCATGCTCTCGCATTGTTAAACCTTATGATGTTTTCGTATACGCACTAGACAAAAAAATAAAATAATATATAAAGTATCCATAAGCACAGAATTAAAATACATAAACTTTCTTTATTTTAGTGGCATTGCATCGCATGCAAGGTACTTGCTTGTATTGAATAAATAATAGTGTTTGAAACTGATAGAATATAGAATAATGATTCCAACGGATTTTTAAAGGTCTTTTCAGTCTTGTTATTACCTCGTATACATACAGATTAAACAAGACTTATTTTTATGTATAGTTCGTATATTATTATCTAGGTACATATTATAGTTTCATAATAAAGCTAATTCTACATCATGGGAATATTAGCTGTAGGTCATTGACTGGTTCGCTAAAAAGAATTATTTACTAATGTCAGAGCGTGGGTTTATGAACTTTGGTTTTATACAATAAAAAATAACAGTTAATAGACTATGATTTTGTTCGCTAGCATGTAGTGCGGTTGTGACGCTAATAAAAAACACATTAGCAACTTTCAAAAACGTCACATACATTAATTATCTATGGGAATGTGTTATAACATAAGATACAAGAAAACATATACAACCAATTGCATTTAGCTCAGTGGCGCACAACCTGTGGCACGTGGGCTGCATGCAGTTTATAGTTACATTTACGGCTGACTCACCACTCTTATTGTTTGCCATATTTTTGATTACTTTTGAGGTGTTCTCTGTCACAACTTAATTGAATGGCATTATATTGATGATGAATTAACAATGTATTTTAGTTCTACAAAAATTCTCTAGTTTTTAATCCTTCTCCCAGAACTAAGAAGTAAAAGAAGTAATAGTTCTGACAAAAGTGTTATTCGAAATAACTATCAAAAAGGTAAATATTATCTTTTTTGTTAGACTAAATTACTTTTAGGTTTTATCATCGTGCTATAGTAGAGTTCTACCAAATAAACGCCAAATAAATTTGTAACTTTTGTCAATCAAATCATTAAAAAATAATAAAATAAAATGTTGTGAACATTTTCCACTTTAAATTTGATGAACAGTCAAAAACGCTTGCGATAAGCGAAACCTATCTTGATCCTTTAAATGTAATTTGGAATAAGTACAAGAAATGTATAATTATTGGTGAGCGAAACTGTTGCTGATCTTAAATGTGTGTTTTATTTATTCAATATATTGCCTCATATCTTTCCATTATAAAGATCACTATTTTCTTATAGAAATGTTTGAAAAGTGAAAAACTAAGCTGAATGTGTAAACATATTTTCTTGCTTAAATCTTATCTTTTTAATTACATCAATCAAAACTTCCAACGGTCAAGTCTAGTTAGAAAAAATAAAGTATCTATATTGTAAAACTAAATACATATAATATAATTTAATAACCGTCTTGTGGCACAATACAATTTCAACAAATATCTTTCATCAAACCTCCGTCATTAATATTTAATGAAATATTATCGTTATTATAATATCATAAATCGTATTATTAATACTGTATCATTTTTCACAGGCAAAATTAATGACTGTGTCGTAAGTGAAAAGTCAGATAATAATTTGATATACGGACATTATTTTTTTTTCGGTGATCGACGTGCAATGTTTTGTTAAGAGAGGAGAGTTATATGATAAATCTTCCGATTAAAAAGATGGCATGTTAAAACAACCTGAAAAATGTATTGCTAGGTTACGTGCCCTCGTTGCTAGATAATAAATTAATCTTGAAGGATAATTTTTATTTTTTATTTTTAAATTTGAGATATTTTTTTTGTTAAGGAATAAGAAAATGCTGTCATTATGTATACTATACTCTTAAAAATAAATTTAATACGAGATTAATATCGAGAATGTTAATACAAACTGAAGACGTAAATGAGGTGAAATATTAATTAACGATTCTACAAATATTGAACAGTTGATAACTGTTATCTCTCCGCCGGGATTGTCTTTTTTTATTTGTAGATATTACGCCAATATTTTCTTATTAGGTATAGTTTTATATTATTTGTATTATTGCTTAATATAAAAACGAAACGGGGGATGTATGTCTGTAATTGTCAAATAAGCGCCAATCCTATTGGCCAAATTATTGAAACTTTGTAGCACTCTTTCCCATTGGTCAAGATGGACGGATTCTAGCTCGAAAAGTCTAAACGACGGACGCGCTCGGACGAGCTGGAAACGCGACGTTTGTACTGGTTATACTCGGACATAAACTTCTAAACCGGGAACAGTTGTTACTCTGCCTTGCTTGGCATTGCTTGCTTTGCAAAATATTGATAGAGCAAATAGTTTGCTCCTCTTAGAGCCATGTCAAAACGGAAAAGATCATTTAATTTGGGTGAAACTGCCGAGGAACGAGAGGCTAGACTCAGATTGGTCGCTTAGTCCGAGCGACGCCGGGTAGCAATACTAGTTGCTTATAAAAAAAGATAAATAAATATTTGGCACTTCAGCCAATGCGCTAACTATTTTTAATTGTGAATGTCATACGAGATAAAGTCGATGATACATTTTTGTGAATCAGTTGAGGACTACTCAATGAAAAATAACATACATCCATGTCCAAGAACTCTTTTTCAATTGCAAAAATCTGACCTTGTCGGGACTTTAACCCGGGCGTACCAGAGCGCTTGCCACAAAACCAGAAGGAACGATTAATATACTTTAAAACCAGAAACTGTAAGTTCACAACTATAGACTGTTTTATTTAAGGATTTCGACTGAAGGTGCTTGATGGAATTTCAATATCAAATTTGAATTGTTTTAATTTTGTTGTTTTCCATGAGTTTTGTCGCTAACGACCCGGGTTTCGCCTTTCGACATCTTCAGGCATTTGAAGTGCACGGATCTACTTGAACTGACGCGCAGTAGTATATTAGTAGTTTCAATACTACATTCAAAGATCCCGATAATTATAACAAGCCCCCTTAGTTCATTGATACTCGTTTACATAAAAAAAATTGCATATTTACATTTTAATAGCCATTAAACTTAGTGATCTACTTTTATTTTTGTACGTAAACGATAAAAACTGTTTACTGCTCGTCAGTTCAATTACATCCGTGCACTTGAAATGCCTAAAGATGCCGAAAGGCGACACTCGGGTCGCTAGCGACAAAACTCATGGATAAGTACAAAATTCGAAAAATTCAATTTTAATAAACTGATTGAAATGATTAATGAAATAAAAAAAGGGCTCGACGTTAAACAGTAGCGAAAAGAAGTTTAGTATAATATGTTAAGTTCATAAGTAAAATGCGTAGCTAGTACCAGAGAAGGGAAAGTACAGCTTTGAGATTACATGTAATATAAAGCTTTCTCAGGTCGCCACGATCAAGAGAAGAGTAAATTATGTTCGGAGGCTTTATCCCGGGATCGCAGAACAAGCGAAGCGGTGCAAAGGTCAAATAACGCGGCGCGTGATGCTGCATTAAGCAGTTTGGGCGCCAAAAGAGGTCGACGTATTAATTGTTCGTCGGTTTCTCTTGGAACTATTCCACTTAACAAAATGATCATATATACTGCCCTTCCAAGGATGAAGGCAATAAGCTTTTTATTAATATTTTTGAAAGCTACATATGGTAATACGGTAAGAAAAATAACAATATATTTTAGTTCTACAGAAATTATTTTATATATTTGGTGATAGCTATTTCGGCTTACGCCCTCGTCAGAACTAGTCTGATATTTTTCTTACCGTATTATAATGGAGTTCTACCAAGTAAATGCCTACTCAATCTATATATATGATACTTTCGTTGGATTTGGCAGTAACTTTTTTAACCATGTCCGCTCCCAGCTTGAAGGATTTGGACTCCTCACGGAGTTTATCTCAACATATGTTTATCTGCGAGAACTGCTTGTTACTCATTTGCTCAACTTCTCTTTTTTGAAGAGAGTAGGGATGGAAAGGATACGAGGACTAAGACATAACTGGTGATTAGCGAATCGCTGTCACTATGCGTCGCTCTTTGGGATCGGAAAGGTGGGAAGGGATTTTCAACAACACAAACACCCATGCCTTTGAACAGATTTATCGACTGGGAATAGAACCCGGGCGGTCCGGCACGCAAGCCAACAACGTTGACACTGCGCCACGGACCGGACATTGTGTAAGTTAATTTGAATATAAAATTTAAAATACCACTGATTATTCCACGTATTGTGACACGTGTTTCGCCTCTTTCAGAGGCATCTTCGGACTTACTGTTGAGGATTATTTATTTAATATTACTTCTTTTTTGTTATGTAGTACTTTTATTTATTTTTAAAAATTCTAAGATATTCATTTTTAAATCCTTTTTATTTATGGCGCTCACTTTGCTTGCAAAACTGCCTTTTTGCAGAGCAATAAAACTATCAATTCTTTTTAAGCCTGTTATATCTATTAAATAAAACACAATCCTAGTATCACATATTTATAAATATTCATGACCGATTTCAATATCTTTTGTTATAAATAACTCTATGTTCTATCATTTTACTATTTCGACTGAATGTGCTTGATGTAATTTTGTACTTTTCAACGAGTTTCGTCGCTAATGACATCTCAAAAAAGAACTTCAATGTCTTCGATTTAGGTCGGGTAATATATCTGTTTAATATTCCACAGTCCATACAATATATATTTATTTTTCAGAATCCAAAAACAGATTTATTTAAATTCACTGGTTGTGATAAATTGTAAATTTTTCATTTTAAGGTTATAACAAAATGTGATAACGATCAGATAAACAATTTGTGATTCGTTTTATAATAATAATTATATCATTTAGATCTTCACAAATCAACTCATCTGGTTGGCATAGCAACGTAAATTCGTTAGTGTCATGGCAACGAAAATATAAAATAACAAGTAATATGTAATAAAGAACGGTTGGTTTATTAAAATTGAAAGAATTTTTTATCACTGTTATTAAGTCAGTATTAAAATGGAAAATAGTCAACCATTAAAAAACTATAAATGGCCTCTCATGAACAGTACAGATTTTTGAATTAATGGTATAGAGGTACAAAAAGCAAGAGGACGTGAGGAACTGATTTTGATGTCGGAGTGAATGAAATGAATTAAAAAACCTGTAACTGTGTTGTGATTGCATCCATATTTTGATTTCATATTTAACAATCATTTGCATATTTTTTTAGGTATGTTTTTATCAAGATGGAGTTTTTTCATTATTTTATAACGGATGAATGATAGTGGCCTTCAAAATATAAAAGGTTACCAATTCTTGATTTAGAAAAACGGTCGGTGAAAAAAACAATATGATATCAACTTTTATTCCAATGTGTTAATCAAGTTGACCACCAATGCTTGAGAATGGTTTTTCCATCAAGCAATTTTTTTTTCAAGTTCTTGACTTGTTATTATAAATTATTCCATTACATTTTAGCATAAAAAACTATCCACTTATTACATACAGCCAACATAATACGAAGGATATGATAGTATGAAGAGAATATATTTGCTACTATTGCAAATATTAACTTAGCAGGAATCAGTCCAGAAAGCATTTGGTAAACTAATTTAAAAAATGGAGCAATTTTTATAATGCTAAATTGCGGTTGTAATAAAATAAAAAATATTTACCTTAATCTGCCACAGCTGTTATACCCAATCCAATAAGCTTTCTGTGGAACCTGAAAATAATAATAAAAAATAATTAGTTTCATACAACGTAGCAAACTCTTATATACAAATTAAGATACAAAAAACAGTTCAATACGAACATCATCGTAGGAACTGCAGTAATACTATCAACATTGGATAATACGCAATACTTTGTGATCACTAAAGGTGTTCACTGTAAACACTTGGTGGAATGGCATTTTATATTAACCATGTCTACAACCAACTTGTATTTAATGATGTATTTTGACTCCTCACGGAGTTTATATCAACATATGTTTTTCTACGATAACCTTATTACTACTCACACTTTCGATGGTTTCGGCGGTAACTTTGTGGAAGTTCATTTTAATATAAAATGTACAATAACTTTGATTATTCCACGTATTGTGCTACTAACTGTGACACGTGTTTCGCCCCTTTCAGAAGCATCTAATTATTATTACTCAGTTGCTCAGCCTCTCTTTTTCGAAGAGAGTAGAGATGGAAAGGATACAAGTACTAGGACAGCACCAGTGGTTAGCTAATCGCTGTCACTATGCGTCGCTTTTTGGGATCGGGAAGGTGGGAAAGGACTTTTTCACACCACAAACACCCATTGCCTTTGAGCAGAATCGATGTATCGACAGAAAAAAATCTGCTCGTACCGGGCATCAAGCCCGGGTGGCCTCCGAACACTGCACCACTGCACGAACAATTTTTTTATTCATATAATTTTTAATTCTTATTCCACATGAGATTTATTTATATCAGGACCGGTTTCGCTCATCGCAAACTTTATCAACTGATAAGGATACATACTATCATACATATATATGATCATACAAATTTGGACTGTACAGACAATTAAGGTAATAAAATTTAATTTAAAACAAAACAAAATAATACTGATACATATGAATACTATCTCTTTATATATATATATATGGGACAGTGATACTGTATTCTAAGTGAAAATATATTCTTCTCCAAGCTGTCATTGAAATTAAATCTGACCGCCCTATCTTCAGCCCAATGCTTGTCTGTGTTATTCTTTGATTATATTTTTATGAAATTTAATACTACTTGGTGATATTGTTTCGTTGAATCAAACCAAAATTTTAGGCCGGCAAATCCTTGACTTGGGCCAGTAATTTCAATAATCGTGACCAGTGAAATCATGTTGTCATATAAATCTATCACTTGATACATTTTCACTGAGAATACAGTTTTGCTGTAAGATATATATACCATTTACATTATACTGTCGAGCATTTCTTACATTAATTCGGAGTTTACATTTATATGATCTATGTAGTATGGTAGGTTTTCTTTTTGTAGAAAAATTTACTGAAAAACGTAAGCGTAAAAAAATTAAGCTCATCTAAATGATGGTCCGTATGTGGTACGTTTCAACAAATGCTTAAAGCCTTTAAGGAATACCAAGAAGATAAATATTGTGACATGAAATATCCCTTAATAAATATGGCTGTAGTGGCGGTCATATATCAACACCCACAATATTACTGGCAGACCTATAAAAAAGGGAAAATTTCGATCAAAATATTGTAGGAGTAACGTAAAATACAGTGTTACGTCAATAATCCAAAAGGTTCCAAATACACAATTTTGTAAGGGTGGAAAATTCTCTGGTAGGCTTTTTTAGTAATGTTTATTTTAAACGTCTTATCTTGTAAGCAAAATTTATTTTTTAATGCAACATCTAGAATCTAGATGAATTATTAAAACGATTATTTTTTAAAAAGGAGCCTACGCCAAATATCTATAAGTTTTACTTTTCGTAATTTTATGTTCATCCAAAATCGCATAATTAAACAAACTGTTTGTCATTGATACTTTTAAAAATTTGATACCATAATTCATAAGAATAAGTCCAGAACTGCGATTGCAAGAAATTTCTCTGTTTGCGTATCGTTCATATTAAGCGTTTACAGAAAGAGCTAATAATTTACACTGCTATCATTCCTACATATATCTTGATAATGTAGAGTTCCATTACAATCTTTAATGAAAAATTTATAACGGAAAAAAAATTCGAATATTTTTGTTGGTTTAGTACTTTGATTAATTTTGTACTTTTAACTGATTTTTTTTGGTGTAATCCATAGCGCGAGAGTATTTTGTTCCATAAATTTACATTCCTCAATCAAAAGAATGTATTTATTTTATAAAAAAAAAATTGCGTTATTATTACTTCGAAAAATTCAATTACTTTTCGTATGACAATTCTTTAATGGAGTATTATATATTTGGGTGAACAAGTTGGTTCTCCCACCACCCTTCCGTTATGTGTGTGCCACTGTTTTTCACAGCCACCTTCCATAACGCTATACGATCAAGAAAAGAAACGAATTTACTCCTCACTTACTTGGCCCGAGACAGAGCTGCACGGGACTGATCTTTTAACCATGCACTAAGGTGCTTAAAGAGTTAATGGAGTATTATCCAACCAAGTTTCTTTAGTTTAACTCTCTTCAAGCTCAAAGATCGATTTCAATAGTGAAACATTGTACTCTTCTTCTTCGGGGCCGAGTTGATAACCCTGACATCCTTGAAACTGTAAGCTTGCTTGCTCCCAGTTTCTACCTACGTGGTCGTAGCCAGTTTCAATCAATTTTCTTTGTCAGAACTTGTTTGTCATGTAGGTCTTTTGAGTCGACAGTCGCTAGGGCTGTTCGGCTGTTCAATGCACTGCCTGATGATGTGGACATCTTCGGAAGTGAACTTGGTTCTTTGTTTATATTTTTTTTTCTTTTATCTAACTAATATGTTTCTGCTCTGTTGCACACATTTGTTTTTTTTTTTTAATTTTGTGTTACATGTTTTATGATATTTTTATTAATTTGAAAAATGCATGGCGCATTGGCGTCAGCTGTAATGCCATGTACACTTGGGCCTCGTATAACACGGTTATATGGTTCCACAAAAACGTCGTGTTATACAAATCCGTGTTATACAAGGTTTGAAGTTCATACAAAATTAGGGTTTGCGTTCCAAAATACCATATTTTACTTTATTTTTTTAGATAAACAAATATAAATTTACATATTTATTGCAAGAAACTTTAATTACATAATATACCAATCATTCATCATCGTTATCACTTAGAACTCTATATGTTTTACTCTTTTTCGAGATAGGTTGTGAGTTTTCATCATCGAAAATTCAGTAATAAGCGTTCGTTTGCTTTTAGCTTTTACATCTTTACGTATTTCCTTATATGGTTCCGAAATATTTTGTTATTCCCTCTTGAATTTCCATCTTTTTTCCATCATTTTCAATAAAAAAAACGAATTTAATAGCCAATTCCAAGTTGACATTCATTGTCTTCAATGTGAAACATGTAGCTACTTCGCTGCAACTGCTGTCTAAGTCTTTATTTGTGGTAGGTTCAACCAACATTTCGACTACTTCTTCTTCGTCTTCTAATAATCCTCTAATATTTCTTGGATGTCATTAATATCCATGTCATAAAAACTTTCTCCACCAATAAGTATTTTTTCCCCCCTTAATCCGTGTTATATAAAGCGTGTTGTATAAAAATATGTCACAATTTATTCATCCGTGTTGTGTACAACCGTGTTGTACAAAACCGTGTTAAACGAGGCCCAAGTGTATTTTATTTAATTTTTTAAAATAAATAAATAACTTTTGGAAGGCCTAAAGATTTTGATGTTCTCTTTTTCAGTTTAATAATAATGTCAAATTACTACTTGACAAAATTTTGTCGAGATATGACGAAATCACATGCGCCGACATAAAAAAATTGTCTTCTTCCCAAATCTCATTTGACGAGCGAATAATAAAGAATTCACTTCTACGCCAAATATCAAATGTATGTTTTTCACGAGGGTAGGAAAAAGTGAGGCAAATTTATTCCACCTCTGATGTTGACAGATGATTTGGCATAAATTGAAATAGCGTATGGAAAACAGGGTAATCTAAAGAGATTGAAAGAAATACCCAATTTCAAAATCCGTATATACCAAAAACCAAATTACAATAATAAAAAAAAAACTCAGAACGCATGGAAAATATTATAATTATGTTATTTTAAGAAGAAAAAGCATTTTCAAGACTTGGTGTACAGAATATATTTGACGAAAGGAAAATTCTCCAAATAATTCGTTTAACACTCCATAGCGATGCTCTAACAGTTATAAGTTGAACCATTGAAAGAAATAAAATAAAGGTGATAATGATAGTTATGTGGCGCAGCGGTCAACGTCGTTAAAATGTAAGCAGTGGCGAGCTACCTGTCATATTAAGAATATTATTTTATAATACTTCTTGTTTGCTAAAAGTTTTATTTATTTCTAACAATACGTGGAATAATCAAAGATATTTTTAATTTTATATTAAAATGAACTTCCACAAAGTTTCCGCCAAATCCATCTTCTGTACACTATTTTAGTTCTACACTATGTTAGTTCGGTCCATGGTGCAGTGGTCAACATCGTTGGCTACCGTGTCAGAACTCCTGGGTTCGATTTCCGATACGAGCAGGTTTTTTCAATCGATAAATCGATTCTGTTCAAAGGCAATGGATGCTTGTGTTGTTAAAAATATCTTTACGACCTTTCCGATCTCAAAAAACGACGTATAGCGAGAGTGATTGGCTAACCACTAGTCCTGTTCTAGTCTTAGTATCATTTCAATCTTTACTCTCTTCTTAAAAGAGAGGTGGAGCAACTGAGTAACAAACAGATGAGATTAACTTCGTGAGAAGTTTATACGTTCCAAGTTGGGAGCGGACATGATTAAAAAAAAGATAATTTACTATTAAATTTGAAGCTTCGTCTTTCATCAAGTTCAGGCATTTCAAGTACACGGTGAAACTTATCTTTATTGACGAGAGTAGGCATAGAAAGGATACGAATTGTGGTTAGCTAATCACTATCGCTGCGTCCTGTTTTTAGAATGCGATGGGTGTTCAAAAGACTGACTCACACTTCATACATATTACAGTAAGTTTTTTTGTGGCACAGCAATACTTACTTGTTCTTGTCTGTGCTTAACTTATAAGGATGATAAAAAATGTTTTTAAATATTGTAAGAAAGTTTTTAAAATATACTCCCACATAACGATGTGAAATATTTTAATTGAAAGTAGTATTTACTCAATGCATATTAATTTTAAGCCTACACACTGTCAAATTGTCAACTGGGATATTTTTCTTACGGTTTTGATTGATTTTACTGTAATATATTTTTTTTTTATATTTCAATAACAGGCTACGTATAAAAAATACGTTTTTTCTAATCTTTCAACAATCACTCACTTTCTCTCGAGTTGTTGATGTAATAAAAACATTACAAGGGGATCTCAAAATACTGGAATAGAAAGGGTTTTATTTCAACATTTTTTATATGATGTGTTACCTACTACAAATATGATAAATGATTAGAACCATTTTTTGCCGAAGATTAATTAAAAGGACTCGAGATTCGTCGAAGGTATATGCAGCAAAAGTCCAAGTCATCTTTTTATCTTCATATATATTTTTTTTTTTGATTTTGTGTTATATGTTATGTGATATTTTTATTCAATTTGTCAAATGCATGGCGTATTGGCGTCAGCTGTAATTCCATGTGTTATATTTAACTTTTTCTAATAAATAAATAAATCTTTTCAATTACTGAATTGATAATTTTATTATTTCAAGTATTGCGTAAATAGTGACACGTGGTCCGATTTAATATCGTTATGATGCTTCAATAATAAAATAAACTTACAATAGTAAATCTTTAGATCTTTCTAAAAGAGGCATCACAGTTGTCATTATTTAATCAATTAATTAATTTACAAATTGATTTGTTAATTATATCACATTTAAGGTAATAATAAAAATAATAAAATATTTTTAATACTTATTTCACTTTAAATTTATTTAGGACCGGTTTCGTGAGCATTATTAACTGATAATACTAATTATGCTAATTATATGTCTTTAACACGTAAGTATTCAAGGTTATTTCACTCCCAACATTTTTTCTGATTATATTATTATATTGCATGTACTGAATTGAGTTATTTGTTACTTTTCCGTAATCTTACAGAGAATTTCAAAAAAAGATTACCAACTTTTTTTTTCAAATGGTTATGAATGGTGTAATTAACATTTTGAACGGTCGTTTTATTGCTAAGTTAATTTACGATTGTTTTACAAACATGGAAGGAAGTATGCTTATATATTTATGATATCCAAAAAAATAATTGAAGAACTCGCGGTTGGGTAAAAAATGTTTTCTGGAATTTTTATAATTGCGCTACTTAATCATTTCATTCTATCAAGGTTGTAAAAAAAAATAACATTACAAATCTTTGTTGTTAAACAATGTATGATACAACAATGGCCTATCCGTTAAACCCAATTAAACCTCTTGAAAACTTTTTACAACGTTTCGGTTAAAAAACAAATTTATTATTAAAGGTGTTTCATATTATGTAAATTGTCCATGCGAGATTAAATGTCTGTTATTACACAATTAGAGCTATGCTATTTTTAAGTACTAGATCATGGGAATGATTATATGTAAATGTACAATCAAAAAAGCTTTTATATGAGAAGCTTTAGGAAGTTCATCTTACGTTAATAACTGAACAATGGTCGACGTGTTTGAACTTTAATAATTTTATTGACCTTCATGTTTATCCAAATTAACTACAATTCACTTCCATCTGATTGTTTTTTACATAATAATATAACACTTTAAGGTGTTCACTGTCAATACTTAGTATAGTGTTAACTGATTCAGTTGATAATGCTCGCCATGAGCGAAACCGGTCCTGATGAAATAAATCTCATGTGGAAAAAGTACTAAAAATATAATATAAGTTTATTTTCGTATTGTTTCAAAATAGAAGACTCCTACATAATAATACTTTTGATGGTTTCGGCGGTAACTTTGTGGAAGTTCATTTTAATATAAAATTTAAAATAACTTTGATTATTCCACGTATTGAGCTACTAACTGTGACACGTGTTTTGCCTCTTTCGGAGGCATCTTCAGATTTACTATCGCAAAGTTTGAATTGAATATGACTCATATGGTGCAGTGACCGAAGCGCGCCGACATAAGCGCGCAATTTATTATTTTTATAAATACATATATTGATTTATTACATTCACAAATTATATTTCATTATTATAAAAACTGTTAAAAAGATTGAATTAAAACACAAAATATACAGAAGTACAAATAACAAAAAATTATAATTTATTATCATTCACACATACAATATATACAATAATACAAATAACATACATAATTATAAAAAAAACATACATATTTACATTTACATATTTATATTGTTAGGTAAGGTTAGGTTAGGTTAGGTTAGAAACTAGCAGTCAAGTAACATATAAATACAACAGATTTGTTTTTTTTATTTAATATACGGGAATTTCCCATTTTTACAAGAATATTATATTTGGCGCGCTAATGTCGGCGCGCTTCAGTCCCGCGCGCTTGTGTCGGCGCGCTTATGTCGGCGCGCTTCAGTCGGCGTGCCGACTCATATATAGGCCACTTTGTATAAAAGTAACGTTATAAGCGCTACTAGATACAAAATAATAAGTCCAAGAGTCATATGAATGTGAAGATGTTTCAATGCGTATTAAAATCATTTTCTTGCTTATAAGTTAACTTAACAAAATTTAAAAATATTTTACACATAGCTTGCTTACGAATAAAAATCCATTGACAAATAAATATGTGAAAAATACATCGGAGTTTTTGAGCCCTTTAAACCGCATTTTAATAAGATGAAACATTGAGCACTGGACTACCTGACGGGCTTCATAAAATGTCATTGGATGCGACCTTTTTAACAGAAATATTTAATTTATTGATTGAGTAGGCATTTTCTTGGTAGAACTCCATTATAATACGGAAAGAAAAGTAACAATGTATTTTAGTTCTACATAAATTATTTTATATATTTGGTGATAGCTATTTCGGCTTACGCCTTCGTCAGACGAAGGCTAAATCTAAGAATATTATTACTTATCAAAGGAATTGATATTTCTTCCGCAATTTTAAAACGCAAATTCTAAAAAAATATATGATTTAATGCAAACAATTAAGGGCTATCGTATAATATGGCATATCTACAGGGTGGTTAAAATATCACAGAGTTAATGAATTTTGAAATTGGTAAAATTGGAAAACTGGCAAAATATGGCTCCATTATACTACATTATAATACGGTAAGAAAAATATCAGTCTAGTTCTGACGAAGGCGTTAGCCGAAATAGCTATCAAAAAATATATAAAATAATTTATGTAGAACTAAAATACATTGTTATTTTTCTTTCCGTATTGTAATATTTATGCTTAAAAAAGACAACAAAACAGAAATTCTGTATTTTTATGCTTTAGGATCCAAGAAAATGATGGAAGAATGACTAGCCTACTGTAAAAAAGCGTGCGTCAATTACAATCCATCTACTTCTATTATATAAACGATACGGACTGTTTACTACGCGTCAGTTTAAGTACATCCGTGCACTTGAAATGCCTGAAGATACCGAAAGGCGGAACCCGGGTCGAGCGACAAAACTATTTGAAAAGTACGACATTCAAACAATTCAAACTTGATATTGAAATTTTATCAAGCACTCTCATTCGAAATCCTTAATCATAGTTATAAGTTGTTGAAAGTCTAACTTTTGCGATGTAATGGCTTATGGCTAAGAAGAGAGAGGTGTTGGATAAAGTAAGAAGCGATCAAAAGTAAGACAAGTTCATATAACGTGTTCTTTCACGTTCAACGGAAAATATACAACTAACGGCAGTGCAAGTGAATATAGCAGAAACCAGCCCGCTCAATCATAAAAACAATGATTTTCAACATGTATCTTATATATAAAACCGAAACGGCGTATGTATGTCTGTAATTCCTATTATTTATACATATAATAATTTATCTTGCACAATTTGTGCTAATATAACGTTGTGGTTATACATGTTTCCCTTTTGAAATCAATTCTAGGTTGGAAAAGCACTATTTTAAATTAATCATACACATGTTGTTTGAACTGTTTCCATATATGTTCCGTAATATAAAAATCACGATCGGTTTCGCTGATTGCTAGCATTTCAACATATGAAACATAAGTATCACCAAAGGTAATTTATCAAATTAAGAAATAAAAGAAAATGCATCATATACAATTGGTACAATTATTAAATAATAGAGTTTTCCGAATCATACGGGATAACGCCATTGTCAGTGTATAAGCTATCTTATATATAAAACCGAAACGGCGTATGTATGTCTGTAATTCCCTTTTGCATTGTTGGTCATTAAGTTGCCATAAAAACGAATATGAAAGAAAATATCCTTGAATTTTTATCGGCGAAGACATTTAGTCAAAATGTAATAAATTAGTCTTCTACTGAACTTTTCCCGGCTTTTATTAATATAATAATGTTTATTATTTACGTGAAGGTATTATTTGACATTTCTTTGACAGCACATTAGATTTTTTCCTTGAATTTTGACATTTTAATGGGCGAGAATGGGGCTGTTAATATATGAAAGGGGCTGTGAAATGTCAATGCCAGTCTGAAATGTTCATTTTAATTCCATTTTAATTGACCTAGACTTTTTAATTTTCAAAAAAATTGTTTCAGCTTGGCCCGACTGAATTTACGCGCCGAGGTGAACATAACCCCAAACTGGTCTGAGCGAAGCCGGGTAGCAATACTAGTAATATTATAAAAAAACATACTCTATTTTTCTAGTCACTATAAAATTGTATTCCATTGGATTCAACGATTTTCATTTAGCTATTTCGATTATTTTTTCGTTAAAATGCAGTGTAAAAGTTTGTTATTACTTGGTATAAATTGAATTGAGTTATTTATTCATTCAAAAAAAAATACAAATCATGGCATTACAGCTGACACCAATACGCCATACATTTGCCAAATTTAAATACATATATTTATATCTATACAAACATACCTGTGGATACATAAAAAATCACAAACTGTAGTCATAAAAATAGTGAGAAAAAATAAATAAATCATATTAGACATTTTATAATAAGTCAACCGAGTGAGTTCCGATAAAATCAACTTTTATTTATAAAATATAGTATTCGTCTGAACTCACTCACGTCAATGTGAAATTTGTCGACATTCGAAGTAATGCCGCTTAAAATAGTTTAAGCCCTTCCCAGTGGCATCCCCAATGGAAGACTGGTTCTACCCCTTGAAGAACAAACAACTCATGTTCACGATTCCTCAAAAAAATATCAGGAACATTCAATTTTACATTATCAAGATTGTTAAAGTGAATATTCCTTATAAAAAAAAAAATACGAAAGTTATATTTACTTAAATAACACTACAGTATAAAAGTTAAAAGTCACTCGCTAGAACTTTCTATTGAAGGTTCAGTATTATTGAAATAAAGACTTCTTCAAAAATACCAAATATACATAATATCGGTATTAAACAATTCCGCTATTTAAATATTCATCCGATATAGCAATTTCTTCTCACAATACGATAGAATAAAAGCTTACGATCTAATAAACTATCCATTCAGATACTGGCAGTTCGGCTATCTGCCAAATCTATAGCGGGGGATAAGCGATAAATTTTAATGTTTGAGAAACACTGATCGAGATAATAAAGTTTGACGATAACGATCTTTCCGCTTTATTTGCACTGGCAAGAAAACAGATGTGATTTTAGACTGTCCTTGCATATTATTATTCCTGAATTACAAAGTCGTTAAAGTTAATTTAATGGAACAGTTAACTTGAACTACACAAACGAGGCGTAATTTTAAGGTAAACGATTTTTGAATTTGTTTAATGTTTAATCCCGTAAAAATAAATTAACAACTTAAAATTTTCCAAGAGATAAAGCGAATTAATTTTTATTTATTGAGTTGATTACGCGATCGCTTTTATTCAAACAAGGGTGCTTAAATTTAACGAATAATAAAGGAAAAATTCTATAAAATCAACAGAATTTTATAAAAGCTCTTAACCATTTAGATACCGTTTATATCTCGCTGAAATTCCACACGCAATATTCTCAGTTTCAGTCTAAATTTACATAACCATAACCCGTATATTTTATCAGGGAACGGATACGGAAATATTTCGAATGCTTTACCTATACATGGTTACTACTCGTATGATATAATGGTAAAAGGGTAACATATATAGCTACTGAACACGTGACTAAACAATAAATTATTAATCACTTCGTTAAAAATTAATTTGAAGAAAGATTGTATTGTGGGGGAACGCGTTATGCTTATATAAAAAAAAAACTTTAATGTCGAAATATGGTAAATACCATTGTGTATAGTCTCGGCCAAGGATGTAAAGCTTGTCATATCATGAAATATAGCTTGTTTTCTGTTTTCCTGAATGACAGAATAACACATCCTTGTATACATTGTAATATCAATGATAGTTGATTATATCTAAGACATACAAGAACGTGACATTTTTGTCTTAAAACATTTTAAATCGACTTAATTATTGAAACTTCTTTTATTTTTTTCAGAACGGTGTAAATTGATATTTAATTTTACTACATTTTACCCCATAACACACGGTGTTCTTGAAACTAGATTCAGTGTCATTCTTATAGCCTTACTTTGTGTGACCTCACATGACAAGTCAAGTAACATGAAATCTTAGTAAAATCTTACTTATGTTGATATACTGTCGACTATGAGTCTATACACATACTCTACATTAACAATTTAACATCCGCATACGCAACTTGACTCAAAAAAACATTATCTAATATTTACGCTTCAAAATTTATAGAATAATTGGTAGAAAAAACATACTAAAAATCGATTCATGGGAAAATATAAAAATATTTATGTTTTCAGTTATTTTATCATCGACATATGTCAGTCGTTTTAAAAATTCTATATTTTTTTGAGAATTGTATCTCTTTCTAAAAGAGGGTGACTTTCTACCTTTATCGTTTTTCAGGTGTAAAAAAGGTGGCAACCCCTATCCAAAACACTAATTTAAAAACGATTGGAACCTAAATATTTATTTTTATTGAAATCGGTTTAGAGGTTGAAAAGTTTTTAAATTAACGAAATCTATTGCTAATACGGAAAGAAAAATAGCAATGTATTTTAATTCTACATAAATTATTTTATATATTTGTTGATAGCTATTTCGGCTTACGCCTTCGTCAGAACTAAGGCGTAAGCCGAAATAGCTATCAACAAATATATAAAATAATTTATGTAGAATTAAAATACATTGCTATTTCTCTTTCCGTATTATAATGGAGTTCTACCAAGTAAATGCCTACTCAATCAATAAATCTATTGCTTTAACTTAATTTTTGCAAAAAACATGCGGTATCAGGCGTAAGTTTTCGGCGAAATCATGCAGTCGGTAAGGGTGTTGAGAGTGCTAATTTTCTGATTATAATGGTAATAAAACATGTTTTATATTTTCTTACTGCAAAGAAAATAAATCTCTACAATATGAAATTTTATTGGGTTAAAAGAATGCCTTTCATAAACAATTGTAAGGAGTCAATAATTAACATTTTACCCTAATATAAATGTCGGCATCAACTGTAGAGTTAATCGAAAAGCACTTAGCTACAGCAGAGGATGTAAAATAATGCATCCTCTGTGATTAGCGTAGTGGCTTGCGTGTCATCGCGGCTAAACACTATTCTCTCGTTCACATCCCGCCAATAATAACAGCACTGCTATTAATAATTGCTCTGTGGTATCGGTGAATACCAAATCGTTACAATCGAGCAAGACTGCTAGGTACTAATCCGTTGCACCAAAATTAGTACTGTCTCATAATGTATTCGTCTACAATTTTGATACTGTTTTTTGTACTTCAATCAACCCTCACAGAGTTATAACCAGTGGAGTCGGAGTCGGAAATTTTGAAAAGTTGAAACTTTTTATTTTTGCATATACAGTCAGCCCTGCTATAGTGGGAGGATAGGGAGTACTCTATATAAACTTAGGCAACCATAGAAAATTACGGGTTTGGTTTTTTAAATTGTATTTTGTGATTTGAAGCAAATCAAATATTTTTCCAATTTTTATATTTCAAATAAAATTATAAGTGTTTAGTTTGTAAGCAAGTAACACGTGTATTGTACGAAAAACCACCGCGTAAGCTAAAGCAAAACGCTCTATAGAAGTGTCCGCTATAGCAGGGTTGACTGTAATTTGGCTATTGGCCGGATTGGTTGGTTGATATATAATTGAATACACATAAATATGAATAGTAGGAAAAAAACGTCGGAGTCATTTTTTTGGTCCCTGTCGGAGTCGTGTTTTTGGTAAATACTGGAGTCGGAGTCAGAGTCAAAAAAATTTAACGACTCCAAAGCCCTGGTTCTAACTGCATAAATCTATCAAGTTTGTTTAACTTGTCGGAAACTTGGATTGAAATTACCTGCGCTCTCGATCTCGAACAAAGTTTGACAAATCGATCTGGTTATATAATTTGAAATTTGAGTTCATACCTTTTGAACGCTCAGTAGAACTATTACTGCAAGTTAACTGATAACACATATAGAAGCTTTAATCTAGCGTGCTTATTATCGAATCAAATAATTACCGTCATATTGAAAAGCCGAAGTTTTAGCTGAAATGGGAACCAAATGACATGGTAGAAACATAAAATTTTGAAGAACTGCGTGGTGGCCAAATGCTAGGCTTAAAAAGTGAGATGAAAGAAGCTTTATTTCTTAGCGCTAAACTGTCAATACTAAATGGAATGGCATTGTAATAAAAAAAAAATACTTGGCCGAGAAGTTGACTGGAAGAGTATTATTTCCCCACTATGCTGACACATTACACTTTACGGACAACAAGAATAAAATATTTCCTATTTATAAAATGCACTCACCTGTTGGCTTTTACACTGTCGATGATCATTCTCTTACTTCATTGATTATTGATTTAGTAGCTAATCACTTGATAATGCCGCTATGAATGAAACCATGAAAAATGAAGGAAATGATTTCATATTTTTATTGCACAGTAAAAAGCGACTAATTTTTTTAGTTTCCTTACATAAATTGTTACATAATATTAGTTCATTTGGACTCCTCTTTGAAACTGATTATCAGCCTGTGAAGTAATAAAGGGTCTTTTTATAAGGACGCTTAGTTTTGAAATGTAAATAAAACAAGTTGTTTGTGAGATTTCGACTAAATTTTAATTTCATTTGTAAGTATATTTTACGGCATTAAATATGGAATATAGCATCAAATGTCTGCCAATATCCATTCATTATAAAATGGGCCATGTCGCTAAAGTTGACTTTTTTGACAAATTTGGGTAAACTTCCAACTGCTCCAGAACCCAATCAGGCGTTGTCTGTGGTGGTTTACCTAAAGTTTCTCGGTTAGTTGGATTTTATACGGGTGCAGACATAAGGCCCGATTCAAAATTCGCCAAGTTGAAGTCGCAGAAAAGCCAAGTTCTTGTGAACAACGAGAAATAAGCTGCCTTGGGTTTTCCTGTACACTTTCACACACAGCGGCAATGTTTTCACCAGATATTGTATTTTGATGACGTACGGGTAGGTGTTGGCCGATTATTTACCAAACTGGTTGACTCAAATTTGGCCACTAAACAATGAATAATCTACTCAGCAGGATAAAGTAACATATTTTGAGCGTCCCTATTGAAATACCCTATACGTATCGCATGGCAAACAATTATATTTAAAACAGCATATCTCAGTTCATTAATTTCACTAGCCATTTAACCTCGTAATAATGTGGTCGAGTGGTCAGTCATTTCATCATTTATTGGTTGTGGTGCTCACGGGCTCAAATACCAAAACGAACAATTTTATTAATTGATCTTTCAATCGATTTATGAAAATTGTCTCGAGATAAACTGCAATAAGACTCAATTCCATATTCGATTTTGGGAGCATACAAGATCAAAAAAAACTTTCCAGTAATTCAGTCAACAAAAATCCTTTAGCAAAATTTTCATGAGATAAAAAGGTAACTCACGTTTTTGCATGAGTATTTTCAAAAAGATGACTCAACAGTGAATTTTTATAATTAATATTTTACATACACTATCAAAAGTATATTGATTTCACTGATGTAATATTTCCAAGGTCTCACCTACTGACATAATAATACAAACCAAAAAAGTGGTATAAAAAAGAAGAAATATTAGCTGTCTATTTTTCTGTTGAAAAGTCTCGTTTTTTCTAAAGAAGTGCTCTTCTGCGAGCAAGTTGGCTATAATTTATTGCTGTTTGCAACATGTATGTATGGCAATGCTTACGATTTATGACATCAGAATCGAAACATCTAATCCGCATTGAGTGTTTACAAAAAAACGCGAGAACAATGAACAAAACAATTTTTTACTGACGTATTAATGCTTTTCGTGAATGTTTTAAAAGAGGAAAAATATATACGTACGATATCTATAAAAAAAACTGTTAAAGAGTTATAATTTGTTTTCATTTGAACACCTCTTTTAACCATATCTATATGTAATATATAAATTAATTATTCCAGTGACAAATATTTAACTCCATTTGCAAAACGATAAGTCAATTAAATATGAAAATATTTTTTAAAAGTAAAAACACATTTTTTGCACAAGATCAGATTTATTAATATCAGGACCGGTTTCGCTCATCTCGAGCATTATAAACTGGAATACAAAAATACAGCGTTATTTATAAAGACAAACGCTGTACAAATAACGCTGTATTTTTGTATTTCTTATCAGTTGATAATGCTCGCGATAAGCGAAACCGGTACTGATCCTAATAAATCTAACGTTGAGTAAGTAGAAAAAATGTATTATTTCTTTTAATCCATATGGTTTTTGTCTGCATACTTATTATGAGACGATCCTTTCAAATCAAATCGTAAACAATTCCATACGTGGAATAACCAAAGTTATTTTAAATTTTACATTAAAATCAACTTCCACAAAGCTACCGCCAAATCCATCGGAAGAACGAAAACAATTCCCACCGATGAGCTCTTCAATTTATATTCGATGATATTCGGTAACATTTCAATTATTGTGAACTGGCTTCACCATTCCTGCTGCTGAGGAAATTTGACAACATTGTCTCGCAACGATATACATTGAAATACATTCAACGCTGTGCTGGTCGAAACAAAATAATTGCATTGGCATTGGTAAACACGTTCAAGTTCAGGTCCAATGGCAGTGAAACAGATGCCGAGTTAGAGGAATGAGTAATTGTGCTGTATGGAGAAACCGAAAAGATCAACAAATAATCCATGCGCATGCATCATTATATGAAATCAAATAATGATTAAGCATTTTTTATGGTCGTGCATACGATTCGATAACCTATAACGACACCTTACTTTGAAAAGGTTCTAACTTCTCTTGACCCTGTTTTGAGATATGAATGAGCGTCTGAAGTTTGGATTGATCATACTATTTAATTCAAAAGATACAATTTTGATTAGGATTTGTCGGTCCTTGTGGCTTAGTGGCAAGAGATTTGTCCTAGTGATCAGATGGTCTCGGGTTCAATTCCCGACAAGGTCAGATTTTTTCAAATTGAAAAAGAGATCTTGGGCTGTGTGTCGGGCTATTTATCGTACAATTGTTCACGACGATTCATTATTAATCATTGAGATTCAATCTCGTATGACTTTCACAACTTAAAATTTTTGGCGCATTGGCATTATCTGTAATGCCAAATATTGTTTTGTTTGCATAAATTTGATAAAATAAAATATTTTACTAAATTAAAAAATTAAAATTCACTTGTGTGTTTTTTAAATGAGCAATAAAAAAAGTTTCAAATTACTTATTTTAACCGGTTGTATGCCAGAAACGAATGTATACGGTCTTAATTCCGTGAGCGCAGTGCAGGCCATAGAAAATGAGCGTATTTATATACGGTCCACTTTACACCCACTGATACTGTACAAGGTCGATAGTTTTAGTATTCAAAAAATCATTCACGTAGCGACATCTCGTAGAATCACAGTCATATACTTACAGTTGAAATATTTTGTATTATAATCGTTTTAATATCGGTTGTAATGAGAGCTTTATTGTATTACCGAAATACGTCGCTATTTTTTCAAAATAAAAAAACCGCGGTCCTCGGTGAACAACCGTTCTTTTACCTACCGGCATATAACGGGTTAAGTATATTTTTCAGAACTGAAACCATTATATTGATAAATAATGATAATCTAAGAACATTATCAAAATAATTTAGTCAAAATAGTGTGCAGATGAACTTCAGAATTCTGCTAACTGCGTAATTCAATAATATTTGTTTTTGAAGTTATAATATATGATAGAATACGGTTATTACAAACTTTTCCGACCAAAATTTAATTTTTGCCAAAATGTTAGCTAGAACCTTTTCAAAGTAAGGTAACGATAAGTATTGTATATGCGCCAGAAAAAAAACAAGTACTTAAATCTAATTATGGAAACAAAATTACAGTAATCTTGATATTATTAATTTGCTCTCAATAAAAGCGTACTGTACTTAATGAGTAATATCATCATAATGTTTTTAATTCCTCAATAATTATTTAAGCCGCTTAATAGCTAATATATAATTTTAAGTAACTTAGGTGATTTCACGAATTGTGCTACTATTCCTGACACGTGTTTCGCCTATTTCAGAGACATTTTCAGACTATATTACTATCGCATAGGTTGATTAAATCATGACGCTTAATACCTACATATTTCGGTATAACGCACCTGAAGAGTTTTTGTCAAATATACGACACTACATTGAAAATACCCGATAATTAAAATTCAATGAAACTCATTGAAATCAAAAAATTTGCTAATCCATACAGATAACGTTTATAACAATTAAACTTGTGATCTACGATTTAAACCAGGGCTTTGGAGTCGGAGTCGTGGAGTCGGCGTTTTGGCCGGAGTTGTACTTGGAGAGTTTTATTTTTGCTTATTATACCTATGTCAAATTTGGATACTGACCCGATTAGTTGGTTGATATATAATTTTTATTTTCTTTCTATTTTTCTTCTCTTTAAGCATCTTAGTGCATGGTTAAAAGATCAGTCCCGTGTAGCTCTGTCTCGGGCCAAGTAAGTGAGGAATAATTTCGTTTCTTTTCTTGATCGTATAGCATTATGGAAGGTGGCTGTGAAAAATGGCTGCACTCACATAACGGAAGGGTGGTGGGAGAACCAACTTGTTCACCCAAATATATAATTGAATACACATAAATAGGAGAGGTAGGAAAAAGACTTGACGAAATAAATCTTTTTTTAGTCGGAGTCGCGTTTTTGGTAAATGCTGGAGTCGGAGTCGTAATTTTTTTTAACGACTCCACAGACTTTATTGTAACTCTACTACGCGTCAGTTCAAGTTCATTCGTGCACTTGAAACGCCTAAAGAAGCCGGAAAGTGAAACACGGGTCGTTAGCTACAAAGCATATGGAAAAGTAGAATATTCAATCGATTCAAGTTTCATCAAACAACTTTATTCGAAATTCAAAATCCAATTTTGAAAACGGTGTATTTTGTATCAGACGTTTACTCTGTCAAATGAGAGAGATTAAGTTTTATAGTTTAATTACTCAATTAGATATACAGTGCATTAAGATTGGACACGGTAGTTAAAATATTAATCTTTTATAATTTTATTCACAGTAGTAGTTTTTATCACATTATAAACGTTAGCTAGACAAAACACGAAATAGCCATTATCAAATTTAAAGCCAAAATATGCCATAAAACTAATATCGTTATCGAATCGTTGACATCAAAAGATAATCTCGAACGTTAGCTTGGGGCAACAGATGCCTTAAAGTTAAAAAGAAATCTCGAAATTAACGCAAGTGGGTCGAAAGATGCGCTATTCAAGAAGAAGGTCATATAAAATACATTTTCAAAAAGCGTTTAGCGATGAATAAAATTCCCATTGAAAGAAATGAACCTCATTATATGAGCGTTAACGATTGGAGCGTTTTGTTTTACAATCGGCGTGAAATATGGCCAGCGCGTTTTGGCGCTTTATTGTCTGAGAAGAAAGTTTTAGTGATTGTTGAATTTTTTTTACATGTAACTGATTTTTTCCTAATGAGACTGGTTCTCAAACTCAAATGCTTTCAAATAATTTATCTTAATCAATGAACATTTCAAGGGGTAATGAATTGTAGATTTAAGCATTCGTGCTTTTGGTTCGTTTTACAACCAATGTTGAAAGGTTAGCTGCGGGAAAAATTCTTATACTGTGCAGACCAATCCAACAAATGCGTGGCATAAATTCAATCATCATGCCACTTCTCTTGAAATTCTTCATAAGAAGGCTATACATATGCTCCACATTGGAAGAAGGCATGGATTACAAAATAAATGTTTAAGACAAATTATATTAATGTATGCTTTTCTATTTTGTGGATCTTTAAGATTTGTAAAGCAATATTTAATAATCAGGGCTTTTAATTCATCAACTATTAGACTGTGCGCCAACTAGAGACTCCAATTACTCGATTTCTCTACTACTCGAGTATCGAGTATTTTTTTTTTTAAATACTCGAGTAGTTTCAGATGTACCAAAATATATACATATGATAATTCAAATTCAAAATGACGAAGAAATATTAAAAACTTATGAAGGCATGTAAAATATTCTGAATTTATTATGCCACAGCTGCATCCATTATTCGGCAAATCAAAAGATTATTTTTCAATATTTTATTTTGTCTCTTGTCATCATAGACTCTCGTCATACATTTTTCATTGATAAGATAAGTCAGCAGGGCCAAAGGCAAAAGTAACAAAAGGAATTCACGCATAGCATAGTCGACGGCAAAAACTTTTGAAAGAAATTTATTTATAGACATTAAAATCACACGTAAAACTCAGTTAAGCTCAACGGTTAAACCTATTTTATATTTCTTTAAATAGGCTTATTTAATTTGTAAATAAACCTTCATTTATAAATTACTCGAGTATTACTCGAGTATTTTTCAATATACTCGAGTATCGAGTACTTGAAGAATGGACGAGTATTCTCGAGTATCGAGTATTCGATACTCGAATTGGAGTCTCTAGCACCAATCCAATATGCCTACCCAAGGGTTTTTACGGTCGCAGAATAAGAGCGGCCGCGCACTCGTGCTTTTTATTCATTAATTAAATAAAGCTCTGATTTTGATAAAAATACACTTCTTGTCATTTTCATCAATACAGATAACGCACAAAATTGTAATTTAATATCTTTTTAAAACAACCACTTAATAATCAATCAAAAATATCTTTCTTCATAGTTTGAGAATGGTGTATACTTTTACATTGATCAGTGTTCTTTTAAATTGAGTTTATTAGCATGATAGTATAAAACTGCAAAGTTTGTGCCATCTGATATTTTATAGAATGCTTAGATAGGATTTTAAAGTTGGAGAAAGTTTAGTAAAATTACATTCAGCTTACATACGCGGAATAATTCTCTAATAGCAAACACAGAAGCAAAAATTGTATGTCTATAATGATAAGAGATTTTTATTGACCCCCAAATAAAATTAATTGATTGAATATAATTATTATTACCATAAGTATATTTATAACTTCTTTGCAGCTACTATATTAAATTATTCAAATACAGTCAAGGTGACTTTTTTAATTAAAATATAGAATCTTATGGGGTAGATTTTGTTAGATCTTTTAACTTCCATGTCAAAAAGTAGTATCAATATAAATTTACGCATTTTTTACGGAATACGGTTGAAATTTAAAAATCAAAAATTAATATATGAAGTTTCGCCTCTGCATTTTGCTGTTCTCGTAGTTATGATTTATTATGGATGCTATTGATTGAATTGGCATTTACTTGGAAGAACTCTATTAAGGTGGAAAAAAAACAATGTATTTTAGTTCTACATAAATTAGTTTATTTATAGTTGATTGCTTTGACGAAAATACTAATAAGAAAATACCAAGTGCCACTTGTTCAACGCATGCATACTGACTGTGCTGCTTTACGGTTGCGAGAAACGGCACTTCAAAAAAACACTGGGTAACCGTTTACTGTACTTTAAAAACACTTATGGTGAATATTATTTATCGGAAATTTGGAGGTAAGAGCCGGCGCCTTATTACGTCCAGGCGACGACGGACCTGGCTTGGGCATGTGCTACGGAATTTTACTAACCGGACGGATTCCATCGCCTCGGAAGGCCCTGATGACTATCCAAAGACTTGACTAAAATGGTGTAACAAACTTATTTGTAACAAAAATATTAAATTCATTTTTAGAAATTGAAACAAAATATATGAAAGTAATTCTCAGTTCAGTGGTTTTTTTTCAATAAAAAATAGCGCTTTTAAAATAACAAAAACAATAGAAGAAAGGCAACGCTAGACTTATGAAAAGGCATACTTTAAATAGAAGTCCGCTTCTAGCTTAAAAGGATAAAATTCCTGTCAGACGAATAAAAAAAAAACACATATTTTGTCCAGTTTACACTGTCCGAGTGTGTTTCGATTATTTATTAATTATTTACAGACACCCTACCGACAATCGCCAGACAGGATACTGTGTCCTTTTTGAAAATAGTTCTTTGTTTGATACGCGAGACGGAACTGTCCTTTCGATTTGCCGAATCGCTTGCCGGACGCAGGACTAATTTCACCGCGTCGCGTTAAAAAAATGCAAAACCTAAATTGGGTTCCTTGAATGGCAGTAAGATCCGGTCAATTTAAAACAGACACCGACATTACATTAATTATATATGGAAGAACTATATCAAAAAAGGATACATAAAATCACAATTTTTCGCGCATGTTTTTACGATTATTCTATTTAAAATCTATAAACGGTATTTAAAAAAGATTTAATTCAGTTTCACTAACGTTATGTTCGTAATACCATTTTTTAATAATGATATTTTGATTCATACACAAAACTAATTTCATTATTCAAGTATGTATGCTTTGGTCTATCTAGTACCCACAACACTTTTAAAAAATGTAATCGTTCAAATGGAAAATCATAATATGCCTATAGTATATAACAAAAACTTAGTTTTGTCGCGTTCAAAACATCTTTAAGATATTCAGTGTATTATGTCACAGGTTAAGTATTCGAAATATTTTGTTATAAGCGCGAAACTTAGAGCATTATAATGAAGAATTAAGCAATTTTGGCTCCATTCTTTGAAACGAGAACAAGGAATATTTTATAAAATTACTAGTGTTCGAACCCGGCTTCGCTCGGACCAGTTTGGGGTTATGGCGCGTAAATTCGGCGCATAAATTCAGACGGGCCAAGTTGAAACAACTTTTTTCAAAATTCAAAAGTAAGTAATTAAAATGAACATTTCAGACTGGCATTGACATTTCACAGCCCCTTTCATATATTGACAGCCCCATTCTCGCCCATTAAAATGTCCAAATTCAAGGAAAAAATCTAATTTGCTGTCAAAGAAATGTCAAATAATACCTTCACGTAAATAAAAACATTATTATATTAATAAAAGCCGGGAAAAGTTCAGTAGAAGACTAATTTATTACATTTTGACTAAACGTCTTCGCCGATAAAAAAATCAAACATATTTTCTTTCATATTCGTTTTATGGCAACTTAATGACCAACAATGCAAAAGGGAATTATAGACCCACAGACATATTTACATACGCCGTTGATAACGAAACAAATTTACCATCGAAACTTTCGCGAGCGAAATCAATTCGTTTGTTTGAACTTGCAACAACAATGCAAAAGGGAATTACAGACATACATCCCCCGTTTCGGTTTTATATATAAGATTCCTGAGAATATTTTTAATTTAACATTATTTAATGAACAAATAAGAGCTGGAGAGAGATCTGCAAAAGGTATAGTTACGTGTAAAAGAATTTTGTTTGGCTAAGCTTTGAAGAGAACATATTAACTATTTTGAATTGAATTTCTCATTTGTATATTAAGTGCACTTTTTCCCGCTATGTTAAAATGGGATGCTGGTGTTTATTTCAACTGTGGTTTTCTATGAGAAATTCTTGTTGCTCAGTGGCTCAACCTCTCCTTTTCGAAAAGGGAATGGACTGGAAGGGAAGGACTAGTGGTAAGCTCATCGCTATCTCTTCGCTTCATAATATTAGATGAGTGTGGAAGAAATGAAAGTCTTAAATTTATATTAAATAAAAAAAAAAAAGTACTGTGTACTTAAAGATATAACTTTATTACGGTCAGGAGCGGTTTCGGTCATCGCAAGCAATTGCAACTGATCAACTTGTTTATATAAATCCGTGGTTAAGTGTTAAACGTTGTTGGCTTTGGTTGCAAAGATAACGGGCTCGAATCCCAGTATGCCTGTGAAGGCGAGCAAAAAAGGCGTAAGAAACATTTTGGTGATACTGAATCAAATATGAGGTGAGGTGTACAGAAAAAAATGCACCGACTGCCAAAAGAATTATATTCAAAAAGAAGTTCCAATATATGGAAAGAAGTGGTAAAGAAACGAAGTTTTTTTTAATATTTTTTCCTTCTTTTTGCTCTCTTGGACGGTAGCCATTTGTAGGAAATAGTTTACATACATATATTTAATACATTGTTTTAAGGGGTTATATACAGTTAGAATTTTCAAAAAATCGATTTTTTTTTATTATTTTTTCTTAATGTACATATATTTAAGAATACACACAGAAAATTTCATATCGTTCCGGTGAATATTTTCAAAGTTACAATCAAATTTGAAAAGGCGTTTCAGAGTGCTTGGAAGTACAAGGTCGGAGCGGCAGCGCCTACCTGGAACGCTATCCCTTTTATGCACCTGCCTATTGTAAATTCTCCCTTCTAATGTATTTAGATGTGTAAAGCAACAGTGTGTTTAGTTCCTTGTACGGTGTGACATCATTGATCGGATACTATTCTGGTAAAATCATAGATATTGTTGTGAAAAGTTCCTACTGCAAACAGTGTGAAACTTGGAAGAAGAAACTTAGTACCGAAGAATATAAGGAATGGTATGCAGAACATGAAGATACTTGCACTACAAATCATTCTGGTTCTTCTCGGAAAATGGAAGTTGATTCAGTCATCGAAATGTTCCAACGTTCATTGAAAAAACTTGGAGTCATGTACAAAAATTACATCGGAGACGGTGACTCCAAAACGTACTCAGGAATTTTAAAGGATGCACCTTATGGTGATCAAGAAGTTGTAAAAAAATAATGTATTGGATACGTACAGAAACGAATGGGCACGCGACTCAGAGATTGTGTCAACAAAAATGTTGAAACAGTTGAAAACAAAAAGGGAAAAAAAAATAAAAAAAAACTCTCGGTGGAAAAGGCAAACTTACTGGAAAGATGATCGATAAGTTGACAGTTTATTATGGCTTAGCAATAAGGAGCAATTGTGATTCCCTTCAAAAAATGTATAATGCTATATGGGCCACATATTACCTTTATTGTTCAAGTGACGAAGAACCTCAGCACGACAAGTGCCCGGAAGGACCAGAATCATGGTGCGACTGGCAGAAGGCTGCAGCTGCCAATCAACTATCCACTTTCGAACATGATTATGAGCCATTACCAAAAGATGTTGCTGAAACTATACATCCGATTTTCACAGATCTCAGCAGTGAGAATTTATTGGAGAGATGTGTAGGTGGTTTTAACCAAAACAACAACGAGAGCTACAATCAACTGATTTGGAAAATCTCTCCCAAAATTGTTCCAGCCGGTTCGAAAACTGTGGAAATTGCTGCATACATAGCTGCTGGCATATTTAATGAAGGAATGGCATCACTATTGTATTATATGGATGCAATAGGAATTACACTCGGGCCCAATGCGCATTCATATGCCGAAAAAGAAGATGAGAAGCGCGTGAGCATTTCCGATCTCAGAGCGCGTGAGAGCACCCGAGATGGAAGAATGGCTCGCAGACAACATCAGCTTGAGTTATCAGAAGCTGCTGAATCGGCGGAGGGTGTATTATATGGTCCTGGAATAGACAACTCCATGAAAGTTAAAAAAAAAAAAAAATTATCCCATGTAAAGTGCATTCCAAACTTTAAACGCGTTTTTCTCAAAATGGTGTTTTCAAAGTCGGTGACCAACATTACTCGAAAACGGCTAAACCGATTAGTCTCAAATTTTAACACGACCTTCTTAAATATATGTTTTAGTAATTAATCGAAGATTTTTTCTCTCCGATAAATATTTTTTTTTTTATAAACAATTTAAGGCCGAAATTTCGGTGAATTAGCGATTTTTTTTGTTAAGAAACCGCCATTTTGTCAAAAAAAATATTTTGCTTATTCCTTCGATTAATTACTAGATTTAACATTATTTTAACGAAATCTGTTTAGTTTTTTAATTTCAAATGATCCAGTTCCGAGATATAGTGGTCACCGCAAAACGTCTTTTTTGAGAGGAGCTCCTGGAGATCAGCTGTAGCTCTTTTTCAAATAAATATTTTTACTAGTACTAAGTCTTAAAATACAGTTAAAAGATACCATAATATGTGTATCAATTTTTGGATCAATAAATTTAAAAGTTTTCTCAGAAAAAATTCTGGAAAATTCACTTTTTTTCGGCCGTCTAACTGTATATAACCCCTTAAATCCTTCACTTTTGGAGAATGCAATTCAAATATGTATATAAATAAAATGATTGCTTTGCTCTACCGTGCAGTTTTATAAAAAAAAAAACACTCCACAGTAAAAAAAACATTGAGGCAATAATAAAAACGTACATCGCAACGAAGAAATAGTTGCCAGTAAATCCTTTTCAAATCTCAAAATGCAATACAACTGATGTCAGATTGTGGGGGCGACTATGCGACAGACTCACACGTGACGCAATTACAACTGCAAGTTTTCCCCCATTCCTTTTATAAGGACAATTTATTTTTACAATGCCAACACTGAAAACATTCAATTGTTTTATTGTATTGTTTTTGGCTTAAATCGAACACTGCATTGATATTCAAATGGATATTTACTAAGGCGATGTTTGCCTTATTTTAAGATTAAGAAATACGTTATATTTTACTAAAGTAAGAAAAATAACAATGTATTTTAGTTCTACGTAAATTATTTTATATATTTGTTGATAGCTATTTCGACTTACGCCTTCGTCAGAACTATTTTACGTTGAATCTTTTAACTAAGTATAAAGAGCATTTTTAAGGTGTCCACTGTAAATACATTGTAGAGAGGCAGTATTTAAAAAAATCTGTATCAATGGCAATGATATTATTTTTATTAGACTGGCATAGCTCTGAATGTATAACAATGTGACGAATAACATTTAATCGAACTCAAGATACCATCTTCCATCGTTGCGAAACAATTTTCTCAATTTCTTTAGTAGTAGAAAAACCATGGAGAAACCAGTTCACAATATTTGAAATTTTGACCTTCAATTTAATAGCGATTTGAAAGAATCGTTACATATTAATTATGCAGATTAAAAACCATTGTTTTTTTTACTCTTAATGTGTTCACTGTCAATACTTGGTGGAGATGCATTAAATTAAAAAATAAAATAATATTTTTTTTACTTATTCCAGATTAGAATTATTAGGATCAGTACCAGTTTCACTGATCGCTAGCATTTTCAACTGATAATAAATACAAAAATGCAGCGTTAATTATACAAAAACCATGCAAGGTATGACAAATAGGTTCAGGTAATACAAAAATGCAAATAATTTAACGAAATTAAAATAAAGCAAGCATAATTGATATCAAATAGACTATTTTTTAAAAGTGTGATTGTTTTTTAATATTAAGAGCATGGAAAAAGTGCTGAAATTCAGCACAAATAAATAAACTGTGTCTTCGGCGGTAACTTTTGTGAGAATTATGTTAGAACAACAATTGTAACTTTTTTACTTCACTGAGCCACAGGCGTGTAAGCGTGAAGATGTTTTTAAAAAAGAGAAAACACGTGTCACGCCTGCTGACATAATTCCCAATAAATCTATTTAAGCTTTGAGTTTGTTTAATAAGTATGTAAAAGTTTTGACAAATTCCCTAGGAAGTGAAATAAATTGACACAATACTAGACAATGGAAAAGTTTTCTTTTATATAGCAGAATAATTCAGACAAATAAGTTATTTTCACGAATGAAGTATGCATTTTTTTAAGGTATTCAATGTCTCCTTGATTGAGATGTTTAGTGATTCAAAACCCAGTAAAGACACTTTCTTGAAATCATTTTTAATCGTTAGTATTTGAATGGTTATACATGGATAATTTATTGCTTCTCATCTTATCCAAGCAGCAGGTACGATTAACTCACTTATAATCCTCTTTTTAAGCTTTATTCTCTTCGAAACCACAGAGGCTCCGTGACTATATTACAAAAGTTACAATAAAAGTATTATCAAATTTAAATCGTTTGAATTTTGTACTTTTTTATGAGATTTGTCGCTTACGACCCGGGATTGCAAGAAAAATAATGTAATTTGCTTTAATTTATCTGCTTAATTGTTGTACCAATTGTTTGCCATACCTTGTTTTCATACTTGATTTTTACATAAATACCACTGTTTTATTGTATTCCTTATCAGTTGATAATGCTCGCCATGAGCGAAACCGGTCCTGATGAAATAAATCTCATGTAGAAAAATTACTAAAAATGTGTTACTATTTTTATAATAATGCCTTTCTACCAAGTATTGACAGTGAACACCTTAAAAGTGATTTTAAAATGTTGCAATCAATCTTGATTCATTACTTAAGCAAACTTTGCGATAGTAAGTCCGAAGATGCCTCTGAAAGAGACGAAACACGTGTCACAGTTAGTAACACAATACGTGAAATAATTAAAGTTATTTTAAATTTTATTTTATATGGGTTATATGGGAAAATAATTATTACTGGTCGCTTAGGGTCGTCTCCTTGCTAAATTGTCGTTGTTATAAATAAATAAATTAGATATCAAAATAAAATGGTTTTTATTCAAAATGTTTTGATATCATTTGAATCTGGTGTACATTGGTTCAAAAACCTTTCATCTCTTGATAGATTTGGAAAGACAATGAAATGTCGAAAAATCGCTATTATCACATCGCCATGATACTTTTTTCCGTCCGAGTAATTCGCTTAACGATATGTGAAGTAACACTTATACAATAAGTAGTGCTTTTAAAGTTACAGCCAAATTAAATAAAACTCTGCAATGAATGAAGATGAAAATAAACAACGTTCAATTTGACGCTAGAGCAACGAAGCAAAGAGATCTTTTATAGTAAGCATACGAAGAGTGGAATGATAGCTTGCTAAATCTATATATATGTGACAGTGAAAATATATTCTTCTCCAAGCTGTCATTGAAATTAAATTTGACCGCCATATCTTCAGCCCAATGTTTGTTTGTGTTTTTTTTTGGTTCTCTTTTTATAATATGAAAGGGACTACTTGCTGATTTTGTTTCATTGAAGCAAACCAAAATTTTAGGCCGGCAAATCATCGACTTGGGCCAATAATTTCAATGATCGTGTCCAGTGAAATCATGTTGTCATAGAAATCTATTACTTGATACATTTTCACTGTCAAATATGTATTTAAAAATCAATATTTGTTTGTTTTTTTGCAACATATGCCATGCTATACCGTTCATCCGATCACAATGAAACTTTGACAAAATTTTTGCTTGCACTTACGCGGATGTTTTTGGCATAGTAAACTTACATTTACAGTTGGTCTTTTTATGCGCTGCCTTACCGTTCATTTTGAAAACTTATTGTTGCATTTGCGCAAAGGTTATAGACATAGTACAATAAACTTTCAGAAGGTATCGCGTATGTTGTACCATAGACAATCAACAAAAGACAAACAGCAAATGTCGAACGGCAAATGTAATCGATTCCGATCAATGGTAGTGAAATTTAATCGAAATTATTTATCTAAAATATTGTGCATCCGAAAGCACTTCAATAAACACAAACACTCTCTTTCTTTCAGTGGCATTGCAACGCTTGCTGGGTACCAGCCAGTTATAAATAAAATTGTTTTGGAAAACTATCTTTATTTTTAATCAAACAGTTTCACTGGAAAGGGTTTATTTTCGTTGGAAAATAATTTATTCTCAAAATCATTTAAGCCTGACAGTAAATTCTACATACAATGCTACATTTTTGTTGTTGTTCATATATCAGTAGTGACATGACAGTCATTCAAAGAGATAAACGAGCGATTGTTTAGACGATCTCGTGTTCCTCAATAATATATTTAAAGCATCAGGCAATCAGATAATTATTTATATGACATTTCATTGCACTCCGAAATTCCCACCACCAATTTGAGGTTTTTCCACCTTTATAAGTCAGCTTTCTATTATTTTTATATTTTACTAATCTACTGACAAAATTTAATTTCTTCAGCAATAGCTCCATTTTTACTTACAGAACTATAATCACCGCAAGTTGTGTTTAAAGCAACAGACTGTGAAATTTCAGATGCGTTTGGAAACTGAACCGACTTATCAAGTAAAATATGTTCGAAGAAAACAAGATACGAGTCATGAATAATTTACGAACCAAACTAATTATTCTTAATTTAAATTCAAAAAAAAACAAAAGTGTTCGATTACTGACAGATTGTTTTTCCTTAAGATTGCTGTAGTATGAAATGATTATCACAGTTTTATTATATTATTTAATTTAATCTGGTTTTACTTTACGTCAAATGCGTTCAGTGAAAAAATCCTGTATTGGAAGTAAGAAAGGAAAAATTGAAAGAATGCTCTGACGTATCGAAACAAACAGCTAGCTTAAAATTTACTGTTACAACCTAGGATATCATTTTGAAATGATATTTTTTGGGACTAATATCATATGAATTGAATTAATTTTTTTATCCGTAAAAGAAAAATATATTATTAAAATGACTGTGTGTTTATTGAGATTCTTACTGATCGTATGAAAAGAAATAATAACTATTAAAACAAAATTTCTTCTACGTAAAATTCATAATAGAATCAAGAACAAATGAAAAACAATGTATACTTTTTTTTAAATCAATTTAATTTCCTTCATACCCACTCCATTCAATCCCGAAAATTGAGCGAGGTAAGTAAATACCTACATAACTCCTTGCTTAAATCCAAGCGATTTTTAAAAAGCAAGTTGAGTAAATATTTCACAAAAAGTTTTCGCTAGCCACTTTTTGATTTCAATTCTTGACTCTTCGTCCAAGACACATCGACGAGTACACCAATAATTCTTTCAGTTTTTTTGCTTACTAAATTCTTTCCTGACGCTTTTAATCAGTGTAATTCACGTATTTATTTTTGATAATATTGATATTTACTTGGTAGAACTCCATTATTATTTTATATATTTTATCTGGTTGATCGCGATTTCGGCTGACGCCGTCGTCAGATTTATATTTCATGTTTCATTCTGATTTTTAATATCAATACTTTTACTTAGTTTTATTTACATATTTGGTATTGAATGAATTGTCTCTTACTTGGTAGAACTCAATTATACTAGGGTGAAAAAGATTTTAACTATTTCATCAGAACTATGTTTAAATAAAGATTAACTTGGCCATGTACACAGGCTTAGACTATAAGAAGAGTACATCTTCTAGCATTATAACATAAATTAAAAAATAAAGATCTTAATTCAATAACATATGTTTTTTGAAAAACCACAGTATTATTGCATCCTATCAAACGAAAAAAGCGATTTGAAATAATGTTCTTTATATTCCTATTTCACCAACATCATCAGAATTCAGATTTGTCTACCCAGATGCGATTGTATCAAGAAAACATAAAACAAAAAAGGTGTGAAACAGAAAAATGCAGTCATGTAGAAGTTTTCCAGAAACGAAACGTATTTGCAGTATCATGCATACAAAATCACGGCAGGTTGAGAAGTGTGAGACTGCATGCAATATATTATTATTCGTGGGGCAGCTTTGTGGATTTATTTTATATTACCTATGTACATGTATTTGAGCAGAAAATTCTACCCGATTTCTAAGGTAGATATTCTGACAGCCTGATACTTTATATGTACTTTAATCCTTAGATATTAGATAGGATTTTTTCAGAAATGATACTAAGCTATTATTTTCATTTATTAAAAACCTTAAATTTTCTTTTTTCAGATACCTACGGATTGTCATATTTATTAAAAGATGGCCAAAGAATCTAATAATAGAACATCTATTACATGTATTTGAGCAGAAACTCTACCCGATTTCTAAAGTGGATATTCTGAAAGCCTGATACTTTTTTAGTATATTAATTACTCTTTAGATATTGAATAGGAAAATTTTCTCAAAATAATTAGCTTATTATTTTCATTTATTTAAAACCTTAAATTTATTTATTTTACATACAAGATGGTCAAATAAGCTAATAATCCTATTTATAAACGATACAAACTGTTTATTACACGTCAGTTCAAGTACATCCGTGCACTTTAATGCCTGAAGATGCCGAAAGTCGAATCCCGGGTTGTTAGCGACAAAACTCATGGAAAGGTACAAAATTCAAACAATTCAAATTTGATATTGAAAATCCATCAAGCACACTCAGTCGAAATCCTTAATTAATAATAATCATGCGTTTGATAATTAGAAAAAAATCTTCTCATACTACTTGTCAGGGTAATATGAAATAAT
>JAHFWI010000108.1:600000-758301 GCA_028554975.1 Himalopsyche kuldschensis | reverse complement strand
AATGGATAGACTGCGGAGCAACTCGTATCGCGTTGGCCTCAAAGTCAACGCAAGTAAAACCAATGTGCTCTGCAACAGCGCCTGTTCAGATCCAGACTACTCTCTGATGAGTGCGGGGCAAGTAATCGAGAGAGTCGATGGTTTTAGGTACTTGGGAGTACACATCACGGGAGATGGCAACCCGCGTAATGAGCTTGCGATCCGATCAGGGATAGCTGGAGCAACATTTAATTCAATGCGGAAAGTCTGGGACTCACGGTTGTACTGGGTCAGAACCAAGTGCTTCTTATTCAACGCATGCATACTGACTGTGCTGCTTTACGGTTGCGAGTCATGTCACAACACAAAAGCACAGGGTAACCGTATACTGTGCTTTGAAAACAGATGCCTGCGGCGAATATTAGAAGTACGGTGGTTTGACTTTGTCAGGAACACGGAGGTAAGAGAGCGGACAATCCAGCCCCTTATTACGTCCAAAATTAAAAGGCGACGATGGACTTGGCTTGGACACGTGCTGCGGATGCTTCAGGGGAGCCTGAATCCTGCCTGCCTCTTTTATCAACCTGATGGATCCTGACGCTGCGGAAGGCCCTTGATGACCATCCATAGGATTTACTCAGGGGAGCTCCGAGACGCCGGGATGACATGCGAAGATGCGAGGAAGTTGGCGGGAGATAGAGAATCTTGAAGGCACCGTGTGGCGGCCATATGCTCCGAATAGGGAGCGGATATAGGAAAAAAAAATGAATCAAGACTTAATTAATTCAAATTGACACAACTATCTAGATTTAATAAAAGGTATTGTTTTGTGCGTTGCCAAACAAAGAATAGAAGTACTATTTGAATAATTGGTTTGCCAAAAAAGGTCTAAAGACTCAAATGAAAGAAGAGACAAAAAATCCCCGGACATAACGTCCCTGGTCAAAACTTCACGCAAAAATCGTCTTCGGACATAACGTCTCCAAACAAAACGTCCCCAGACAAAACTTCCCGGTCAAAATGTCTTCGCGACCAAAATGTTTACACGACAAAATTTCTACGTGACAAAACTTCCCCGGCCAAAATGTCTACGCAACAAAATGTGTACGTGACAAATAGTCGACAGACAAATTGTTTACGGACAAAACGTTTAATTAAAAACCTGTAATAAACAAACTTTTCAAGGAGCACACTGTCAATAATTGATGGAAAAACATAACACTACCTTAAATAAAATGTAATTATACCGTGAAAATTTAAATCCGATCAGGACCGGTTTCGCTCAACTCGAGCATTTTCAACTGAAACGAAAACATTTTTATCCGATCATAATAAATTTATTGTGGAATAAGTACAAACAATGGAATATTAATTCTGTATGAGTAAAATCATTCAGGAGTCCATATGCACACGTTTGGAGAGGAGATGGTTGGATAAAAAGTAAATTTAGACAGTGTGGCTGCTATATTAAGTTGGATGGCTATAGTAACATGACACACAATATACATCTGTCCCTTTCACATCAACTGGAACTCTAAGCAACTCTTTATTTTAGATGATTAAAGGTTGAGTGTCCAATAACTATAGTAGTCCAATCCACTATAGCAGTCACCCTATCTTCATCGTGAGCCAATTAACTCGGCTTTGGGAAATACTGAATAATGACAGTGACATCTGTTGATAAGCACGGCATTTAATTTAAAACTTTTTCCTTCCGTTAATAGATGTCTACTTTTATAAATTGTATGATTTTTCAATAGATGTCACTGTCTTTAATATCTTTTTAGTTCGTTGAATATTGTATCATGACCAATGTTCCAAGTGGAAAATTAAAATATCGAACAGGCCAATCCAACAAATGCGTAGCATAATTGAAATCATCGAGAAACCTCCGTAAAAATGCTACATTTGAATGCCATATGCCGTTCCATGGTGCAGTAGTCAATGTCTTTGGTTTGCGTGACGGACAGCCCGAGCTCAAGTCCCGGTAGGAGCAGATTTTTTCGGAAGATACATCGATTCTTTTGAAAGCCAATGGGTGTTGGTGTTGTGTTGTGTTGTTAAAATTCCATCTCACCTTTCCGATCCCAAAAAGTGGCGCGTAGTAAGAGCGATTAGCTTACCACTTGTCTTGTCCTGGTCATGGCATCCCTTAATCAACACCCTCTTTGAGGGAGAGATTTGAGCAACTGAGAAACAAGCAGTTCTCATAAAATAAAACATGTCGAGATAAACTCCATATACTTCACGTTGGGATTGGACATGGTTTAAATATTACATATTTTTATACCATGTACGATCATAGCTTGGAGCATATAGACTTCTCACGAAGTTTATTTCAACATGTTTGGTCTACGAGAACTATTTGTTACTTAGTTGCTCAACTGATCTTTTTGGAAGAGAGTAGGGATTGAAAGGAAAGCCGACTAGGATAAGACTTGTGGTTAGCTAATCGGTCTCAGTACGCGCCACTTTTTGGGATCATAAAGGTGGGAAAGGACTTTGAAACATCACAAAAACCCATTGCCTTCGAACAGAAGAAAAAATCTGTTCGTCCGGGACTCGATCCAGGGAGGTCCAACACAGAAGACAACGACGCTTACCACAGCACCGCATATTGAAACCTTGAAAATTTTGCGTTTTGTATAAAACGGCGTAATAGGAGGAAGCGCTATAGGGGGGTAAACTTCACTCATTATTCAGTATAGTAATGAAAAAATGGATTTAAAATTTGCAAGATAATTTATTATTCCACATATAAATACTTAATTAATTTAAATAAAAACACAAATCAAGGGGATTCAATAAATTATAAGAAAATATTTTCACCATATTAACATCGAGTTGGTCAGTTAGTATGAAGTTGGCAGTTCTGAATATACATATGAAAAATAACGTTTTGTTGACAAAGAAGCCGGTCCTGATCTTCATTCAGCATATTTTAAAACAATTCCTTTCACCAAGAATTTGTCAGCTTAAATTGTTGACTTGTTTCTTCAGTATTATTTGTTAGATAGATTGATTTGTATATCAAAATAAAGATAGATAAATATTATATAGTAATTGTGTAAAAACCAAATATTTTTGCCAAACTGTAATTCTAGAAAAAGAAGATCTTCTGACACTAGGTGACGAAATGTTATTTGACACAAAACTGTGTCATCTTTACCACAATGTTTTTCGTGGCGATTTATGGCTGGAAGACGATGCAGCAGCAGAACTAGATGCTCCACCAGAGCTTACTGCTACCGCCACGCTAGAACCATACCCTCCAGAAGAGCTGGAAGCCGCTGCAGATGAGCTTCCACTCCCACCCGAGCTAGAAGCCCCAGCAGTGGAACTTCCTCCTTTTCCACTGGAAGACGAAGCCCCTGCAGAACTTGATCCACCTTTCCCACCGCAACCACATTTGCCTCCTTTTTGTCCCATTATTGCAGGATCACTTGAAACACCGATGCTTCCTGAAGAAGCAGGGCCTGTTGCAGGAGAGCTTCCTTTAGGAACTGATTTTGCAGCCACAGGAACACTTGATTCACCCATTTTAGCTGTGGTCAAACCTTTGCCTCCTTTAGAGCCCATGACTGCAGGGGCCGGAGTTTTCAATACTCCTTTGCTCCCTGATCCAGAACTTCTTTTGCTACCCATACTTGAATCGCCAGTAGCACTATTTGATACTTTTTTACCACTTGAAATTGCAGCTCCTGTGGATGAACTCATACCTTTACCTCCTGAAACACCTTTTCCTCCCTTCACGCTATCTGCAGTGGAACCACCTTTGACTCCCATGTTTTCAGCGTCAGATGCATTCGATCCTTTTTTAGAACCCGAACTGGCAGCTCCTGCAGCAGAACTACCGCTTTTGCCTCCGGAAGAAGCAGTTCCTGATGCAGTAGAGCTTCTTTTGTGATCTGAGCTTGAAGCACTAGCGGTGTTTGATCCTCCTTTGCCTCCGGAAGTAGCAGCCCCAGATGCAGAAGAGCTTCCTTTATGACCCATACTAGAAGAACCAGCTGCATTACTTGAACCTTTTTTGGCACTAGTACTGGCAGCTCCTGTTGAAGAACTACCACCTTTACCTCCAGAAGAAGCAGCTCCAGCAGAACTGGAACCACCTTTTCCACCAGAACCAGCCGCTCCAGCAGAACTTGAACCACCTTTTCCACCAGAACTTGCCGCCCCAGAAGAACTCGAACCACCTTTCCCACCAGAACTAGCCGCTCCAGAAGAACTCGAACCACCTTTCCCACCAGAACTAGCTGCTCCAGCAGAGCTAGAACCACCCTTCCCACCAGAACTAGCCACCCCTGTAGAACTCGAACCACCTTTTCCCCCAGAACTAGCCACTCCAGCAGAACTTGAGCCACCCTTACCTCCAGAACTGGCCGCTCCAGCAGAACTCGAACCACCTTTTCCACCAGAACTAGCCGCCCCAGCAGAACTTGAACCACGTTTACCTCCAGAACTGGCCGCTCCAGCAGAACTAGAACCACCTTTCCCACCAGAACTAGCCACTCCAGCAGAACTTGAACCACCCTTTCCACCAGAACTAGCTGCTCCAGCAGAACTCGATCCACCTTTACCTACAGAAGAAGCTGCAGCAGACGCACTCGAGCCATGTTTTTGTTTTCCAGACCAATTATTACGTCTCACAGTCGTGGTTTCCATCTCTTCAGGTTCAGGCATTGTCGTCGTTTCTGGCATATCAGTTGTCGTTTCTTCATCCCACATTTCTGTCGTTGTTTCTTCCATCCAAACTTCTGTAGTTGTTTCCTCCACCCAATCTTCTGTGGTTGTTTCTTCCACCCAATCTTCTGTCGTTGTTTCTTCCACCCAATCTTCTGTGGTTGTTTCCTCCATCCAATCTTCTGGAGTTGCTTCTTCTTCCATCATCATTTCTGTAGTTGTTTCTTCTTCCCAGGTTGGTGTAGTGGTTTCTTCCATCCATTCATCCATGGGTGTCGTGTCCATTTTTTCATACCATTTGTTTGGGGCTGACAGACTTCTGTCAATCTGTCAACAAAACATATATAATTTAGCCTTTTTACATTTAAAAAACATCTTTCTTGACACTCAAGACATTCGAACCCAAATCCATAAAAAAACACTTCATCAAAATGTACAAGGATTCGCCTAACAAAAATGGTAAACAAATATTTCAATCGAATCGTTTGAATTTTCTGCATTTCCATGATTTTTGGAACGACCCGGGTTTCGTCTTTAGGCGAAATATCACAAATTTTTAAAAATTTTGCCGGCTATCTTGATGAATTTGCAATTTTTTGGAAACTATTTTTTAGGTATTTTAACAGTGAAATCGTTACAAATTAATTGCAAAACTCTGAAATGGAATGGCAAACTCATTTAAAACAAAAAAATCACACCAATCAAATTTATAATTTTATTTATTTAAATTTAATTAAATTATGTAAATTTATTTAAATATTCAATGGATAAATAGATTTGCAATGAAACTGACTTCAACAGTACTGCAGTGCGAGCTTAAAACTTTCCGAACCTTAAGATAATAATATGCACTGGATTAATACATTTACAATGAAACTGAGAGCCCACCGAGTAGGCTCAAAAAAAACAGACATCAGTGTGAGGAAAAAATCATCCCAAAGCTGATGATGCCAAATGGCGAAACCAAGACTTAATATCATAATAATTATTAATAAGTGTATTATATTCACCGAATTCAAAAAGCACGCCACAAGTAAAAATCCAAAATATTTACTCGACATTGTTATTTTTTTATATTTGTTATTTTTTTTGTTTAGTTTGTGAAAAAACAATTTCAATTATTTTTAAGTTGATATATACTTTATGAACTTGTTAATTGTTGTGTATTTTTCAAAATTTAACCAACCCTTTTATACTAATAGGTAGACTTAAAAAAATGTATTTTTAGAAGTTTGGGGTCTGTTATTATCCAACAACAATACAATTTGATTAAATGACATGTTACGTCGAACAGGTGTCGATAACTATTTTGTATTATTGAAAGTGCTCTTTTTAATTATTTATCCATGGTGTTTGGGCTTGTAGTCGAATCGTAAACGTTGAATTTGTATGCAATTTTGAGTTTTACTTTTCCTTTTCGTCGGGTTAGATAGAAGACCCGTTCTGACAATTTATCTTACATATCTGTTTTAACCAGGGCTGTGGAGTCTGAATCCGGCACCCCCGATCGCTAGAACAAAGCTCTTGCCACTAGACCAGTGGTTCTCATGTGCGGCCACGGTGGCCGCATGCGGCCACCAGAGGATTTTGCTGCGGCCACCAACAGCTTGATAGTTAATATTGATATTTAATAAAGATATGTTTTTACAAGTTAATTTGTCAACAAAGACACTGAAAGTTTAATATTTTGTATGCATTGTATTGTGTATCAAGAATTGTTTGTTCGCAAAAACTTTTACAAATACATGCTTTATTACAAATTTATTTTAGACAAAAAGGCTCAACAAAAAAATTTTGTGCGGCCACCAGGTATTTTCGCAGGACCACTGATGTTCCTCATGCGGCCACAGTCAAATTTTACGTGAGAACCACTGCACTAGACCACAGGGACCGACTGTATTTGATTGAGTTTCGGTGTCATCGGTCGCCATTTTGTGCGACCCCTGACATTATCAATCAAAAAACAATAATAGTTGAATTTGAATTGGATATAATATAACAAAACTTTAGCAAATTTTTGAAGTGAATTTTTGATTTCATTAGATTACTTAACATAAATTTTTGATTTATTGGCGCATTGATTTATTGTTATTATTTATTCAAATTTCAATGAAAATGTGTTTTTATTGTTAAATGTATAATACATAGGTTTTTTTATTCAAATAATTACATAAATGGACTTATCTTCCTTTGGAAAATATCTTCCTTTTATACATACATATGTATATTCAAAATTATTGCTTTTTTCTAACTAAATTAAATTGTGTATTAATATAAATACATATCCAATTATCTCAGGTCAATGGCAGAGTGTCGACGTCGTTGGGTTCTGTCACAGAGCTGACGGGTTCAAATCCCGGTCCAGGTAGAGTAATTTTTCATTCAAATTATTGATTTGCTATTTTATACTCCTATTGAAATGAGCTCCATTAGTGGTACATATGCAACGCATTGGGAGCGGAAATGGTGGACCAAATTGCCGGATTGTCGTCCATGTCATAATCTACGCCAGTTTTTCCCAAAGTTTTCATACAAGGATCCATTAAATCAGAAAAAATAGCCCCTTCTGGACAAGAACGTGTTTTAGTAGGCCTTCCAGTTCGGGAAGCACTGATCTAAGTGAACCGTATCCATTGGTCTACATCCCAGTATCCATCCCAGAGTTGTAAATTTGTATCCAAAGGTATGGGTGTCTGAAATGCTTTTTCAATTTCATATTATTATGAAGTCTAATAAGTGATGCTCGATCTGCGGTGGAGTGGTCAGCGTCGTTGGCTTCCGTGACGTAGCTATTCCCAGAACGAGCAGATTCAGTCGATAAATCAATTCTGTTCGAAGACAATGGGTGTGTGTGTGTTGTCGAAAATGCCTCCCCATTCTTCCAATCTCATAAAGTTGAGCGTAGCCAGAGCGATTATCTAACTACTAGTCTATATATTCTTTTAGTCTCTTCTCCTTTGAATATAGAGGTTGAGCAACTGAGTAACAAGCAGTTCTCGAAGATTTTTTTCCATATCCGCTCCCTATTCGGAGCATGTGGCCGCCACATGGTTCTTCCAAGATTATCTATCTCCCCCCAACCTCCTCGCATCTTCCTATGCCATCCCGGCGTCCCGGAGCTCCCCTGAGTACATCCTATGGATGGTCATCAGAGACATTCCACGGCGTCGGGTTCCATCAGGTTGATAAAAGAGGCAGGCATGATTCAGGCTCCCCTGAGGCATCCGCAGCACATGTCCATGCCAGGTCCATCGTCGCCTTTTAATTTTGGACGTAATAAGGTGCTGGTTTGTCCGCTCTCTTACTCAAACCACCGTACTCCTAATATTCACCGCAGGCATCTGCTTTCAAAGCACAGTATACGGTTACCCTGTGCTTTTGTGATGTTCCATGACTCGCAATCGTAAAGCAGCACAGTCAGTATGCATGCGTTGAAAAAGTGGCACTCGGTTCTGACCGAGTACAACCGTGAGTCCCAGACTTTCCGCATTGAATTAAATGTTGCTCCAACTATCCCTAATAGGATCGCGAGCTCATTACGCGGGTTGCCATCTCCCGTGATGTGGACTCCCAAGTACCTAAAACCATATGTTGAGAAAAAAGCCCCGTCAAATGGTTAAAAGTTAAAAGATGAGTACAAACTTCAAACAAATCAAATTTGGTATTGTATTCCTATCACGTACCTTCATTCAAAATCCTACTATCACAGAATATTTATTTAAGCATTTCTATTTGAGAGTTCTTTGATGGCTTTTTAACGATGTCACATTTGAAAAAACCACTGTAATTGTATCTTTACAATTACTTGAAAACCATCAGTAAAAATTAGTTTTCGTAGAAAATCACATGTTAAGATAAACTCCAAGGAGGAGTCCGTATGGTCCAAGTTGGGAGCGGACATCGGTAAAACAAAAAAAAACAAACATGGCATCATTTTCAATTTTGTTTGATCAATGACAATGCTTTCTGAATGTGTTAAATATAATTTCGTTTCTTCAAACAATTGACAGTTAACACATTAAAAATTGATTTTTTTTAAATATCTGTAAAGAAAAAAAAATAGTGGGCTCAATAAAAAGAAACTCTTTTTATAAATAATGACTTTGTTTATTCGAATAAATTTTATTTGACAGTTGAATAAAAAACAATAAACACGTTCATTTAAACAGTTTCATTTTTTTTTCGGGTGACCGAAGCATTTTGTAATTTGGCAATTTGTTCTTTTCTCTTCTCTGCATTCTCAGCGAGTTTTTTTTGCTGTTTTTCCAGCTGATCCTTGACGGAAGCTTTCAAGGAGTCAGGATTGTCCTGCTTCTGAGCATTTTCTGGAATTGTCCCTGTGACCGTTTTTTTATTCTGGGACGATTTGTGTATTGATGAAGTCTTCGTTTCGAGGAAAGACGTTTGAGCTGGAGTTGCAACTCCTTGTTCCATCTGTAAGTCAAGAAATCAAGTTTATTGTACAAAAGAAAACAATACACAAACAGTATATATCGTAGAATCATTGTCTTAGAGTGGTATTTATCCTAACTCTTGCAGAGACTGCCGAGCTTACTATATTGGGCAAATGGATAGAAACTTTAACATTAATATGACTTTGCCAATCATTTCATAGAAAATGAACAACAGTTTTATTCAGTGTTGTAATATAGAAAAACTCCCCTAAGTAAATAAAAAAGGTTTAGGTCTGAATAATAAATTTTATTGATTGAATTTTCGTTTAGTTGGTATAGCTCCATTATAACATGGTAGAAAAATATAGTTTTGACGAAGGCGTATTGAATTGTTTGGATTATGTACCTTTCCATTAGTAAGTTTAAGTGAATTCGTGCACTAGAAATGTCTGAAGATGCCAAAAGGCGAAACCAATGATTCAAATCACACAGTACTATTAAAAGATTAAAAGATTTAGAAAGAAACTTTTGAAATTATATGGATCAGGACCGGTTTCAGACATCGCGAGCATTTTTTAGTGATTAAATATGTGTTATGCTTTTCCTCCAAGTAAAAAAAGTGACTTAGAAGACATTTGGAGAAATAAGATAAATAAATGATGAATATTGACTGGAGTAATAAATTGGTTAGGAAACTGAGAGCCCGCCGAGCAGGTTCAGGTAGTTTCAATTGTAGAGTAGTGTGAGGAAATAAATTGTCATATTTACCATGCAGACGAAGAAGGCTACGACGAGGAAAGCGAAATGAATTTTTGCCATTTTTAAATTTTAAATTACTTTAGATGAAAGTTTGAGAGAATCCTTGAATCCTTGCTGTTGTTGTCTATGGACTGGAGATGCAGACAGACTGTACCTATCCAGAACCTATCCTCCCTTTTTATACTAGATAGAAAAAAACAACTTGTTTTTTTAGATATTAGAGATACGTATAGAATTCTTGTACCACAAAGAAATTAATCTTAACATTATATTGGGTTTAACCGTTCTAAAGCTAACGACACACCAGTGTGTCGCACAAGAAAACGCTCTGACAGCTAAGAACTCACCGGTAGGCAACTATGTTTAAGGTGTCAAAAAATAATATTTCTCAAATTATCACATCGAATATGTATCCGAGATCTCTTAAGGCTCACAAAATTAATATAAACTTTTCGTTTTAATAGTTTTCTTAAAAGATATTCAATAAAAAGGGTATAGAGTTTTTCAGGGCTGTCAAAAGTTTTGATAAAATATTCACAATATTTACCTTAATATTATTTTGCATGTATGTATAATATATGTAACAGTGAAAATGTATCAAGTAATTAATAGATTTGTATGACAACATGATTTTACTGGTCACGATCATTGAAAATACTGGCCCAAGTCGATGATTTGCCAGCCTAAAATTTTCGTTTGATTCAATGAAACAAAATCAGCAAGTAGTCCCTTTCAGTATACAAACATTGGGCTGAAGATATGGCGGCCTAATTTAATTTCAATGACAGCTAAGAAAAGAATACATTTTCACTGAGAATAGAGTTTCACTGTAAGTCAGTTTTTCAAACCAATTGAATAAATGCATATTATTCATAAAATCATAAAAACAATTCATCAAAAATTCATTTTATGATAGCTAATCGGGGTGCAAAATTGACATAATATTATAAACTGTGTCTGAAAACCTTTATCGAGGATTCGTATGTTTTTCAAACCAATTGAATAAATGCAAACTATTCATAAAATCATATGAAAAATTCATTTTGTGATAGCTAATCGGGGTGCAAAATTTGCATAATATTACAAACTGTGTGTGACAACCCTTATCGAGGATTCGTAAATACGCTCTAAAAGCCATGTGGTATGGGAATTAACATGGCATTGCTTTCATAAGGGATCAAAGACATCTAAGCCCTTAAATAACGTAAGTAGTTTTAAGGTATTGTCCTTTTGTAGCGTACAGGGCAGAAAGTGGAAAATTCTTCTAGCTGGTAACAGGTTAAATGATTAAAGATATTCAATTCTAAAAATTAAAGTATCTTTGTTTTGTTTTTTTTTTAGCTAAAAACATTTTTTTTGTTATAAAATATCATGTTTGTTCAATTTGTAGAAATCATTCATTCAAAGTAAACAAGTTTATATATATTGTTTCACCTGGAAAACATATGTTTTGATTATTTCAACAAAACTTTGTTCAAATATGTATGTATGAATCGATTTGTTTATCATATTAGTAGCTCTATAGAAATGGCCTAGTGGATGACGCTACTTGCTTCATTGTTGCGGTGTTTTTTTCAATTACAGTTTTGATTGTTGATGAGCAGTAATGATGGATGCATCAGGGTAAAAATGGATGGTTCGAATACCAATTCGGGTAATTTTATTTTAAAACCTTATTGTCGATAACTTTTGAGGCAATTTGAACTTTGTACTCATACCCGGGGCTGTGGAGTCGGAGTCGTCGCAGCGTTTTGGCCGGAGTCGTACACGGAGTCGGAAATTTTTGCATAACGTATGTAAAATTTAGCAATACGCCGGATTGGTTGGTTGATATTTAATTGAATACACATAAATAGGAAGGGGTTGAAAAAAATGTGACAAAATTAAACTTTTTTAGTCGGAGTCGGAGTCACAGGACTGCTTTACCTGTTAACTATAATTTAATACCTGATGGTAAATATATGTACCTTAATCAACTGAATGTGAAACTGATTTACATAAAAACCCAAATTAGCTTTTTTTACCATGTCCGCTCCCAACTTGGAGCATATGGACACCTCACAGAGTTTATCTCAATATGTTTATTTTTATGAGAACTGCTTGTTTCTCAGTTGCTAAACCTCTCTTTTTAGAAGAGAGTAGGGATGGAAAGGATACGAGGACGAGGAAAGGACTGGTGGTTAGCAAATATCTTATTAGGATCGGATCAGTGGCGGCTGGTGACGAGGTGTTGGGGGGTGCAAAGGAAGATTCAACTATTTTTCCGTACTACGGAAGAGAAACAGTTGGTATTGCGTACATCTGAATTGAAAGTCCATGCTATTGAAGTGTTTTAAAATCCAATGAATAGGAAAGAACTCTTGTAAAAATGGTTGAATCTTCCTTTGCACCCATCAACACCCCGTCACCAGCCGCCACTGGATCGGATAGTTGGAATGGGATTCATAACAACACAAACACCCATTGCCTCTGAGCAGAATCGTTTAATCGAATGAAATTTGCTCGTATCGGGAATCGAAACCGGACGGTCCGACACGGTAGCTAATAACGTTGACCACTGCACCACAGACCGGGCATTGTATATACTGATTTTATATTCTTCTTGTTCGATGTTTTGATTTACGTTTCTGATATCTAAATTTACTTCCATCTGTCACTTTTTAAAGCCATTCATAGAAAGAGCGATTAGCACAATAAATATAGAGCTGAGTGACTAAATAACAACTAGTTTTCGTTGACACGCTCTTTTAAGAATCCATAGTAATTTTGGTCCACATTGGGAGCGGACATAGCAATTCAAAATTACAGTTTCAGTAAAATATGATGCATAACAGCTTTTAATAGCACTTGAGATCAACTTGAGGAGAAAAACCATCCTTGCTATAAATCTCAAATGCGTTATTGTTTTTTTTTTAAATTTGATATTGATACATATGTCTGGAACTTGAAGCCAATAACATCTGACATGTTCAGTAAAGAGTTTCGACTGAGGGTGCTTGATTTTTGGCATTTCTGGTTTTGGCATTCGGCATCCAGGTCAGTTCAAGCTCATCTGTGAACTTCAAATGCCTAAAGATGTCTAAAGGCGAAACCCGGCTCGTTAGTGACAAAGCTCATGGAAAAGTACAAAATTCAAATGTTCTTTTACCTTTATTTATTAAGTCCAAAGATGACTTTGAAAGAGTTGAAACACGTGTCACGAATTGGCTTTGGTTACGACCACGTACATAATTTTTTTAGTCTTTGGCATAATAAAACATTTGTAATTTATCTTAATTCCGTATTATTTATTTAAATAAATATAAAAAAACATAAATAAACTCGAATAATAATTACATTTTTAGAAAAAATATTAAAATTTTCATTCGAATCGTCTATTGGCCAGACCGTTCTGCGCCCTGAAAGAAGGCCCTCTGTTATTGGCCAATGTCGCAGCGGGCCCGCCCATATTGTTCTCAAAGTTCATGGTCATAAATTTACCACCTTTTCCGTCACGTGTGATCGTCTTTGTGACTAGATTGCCGTCTTTATCGATGAAGGTTCTGACGAACTTGCCTTTGTTCAAGGGTTCTGGCTTCTTTACTAGGATGTTTTCGTTCTGATTCTGTGAATTGGGCATTTGTTTGTTCACGTTATGAGTCTGTGAATTAGGCATTCGTTTGTTGACGATCTGTTTCTGGGGTATAGAAATTTGTTTGTTTTCGTTTTGGTTCTGTGGAATCGGTATATGTTTGTTCACGTTCTGCTTATGTGGAATTGACATCTGTTTGTTTACGTTCTGTGTCTGTGAATTGGGCATTTTTTTGTTCACGTTCTGTTTCTGTGGAATCGGTATATGTTTGTTCACGTTCTGCGTATGTTGAATTAACATTTCTTTGTTTTTATTTTGGTTCTGTGGAATCTGTATATGTTTGTTCATGTTTTGGTTCTGTGATATCGGAATAGGCTTATTCACGTTATTCTTCTGTGAAATTGGCATTTGTTTGTTTTGGTTCTGATTCTCAGGACTAAGTATATGTTTGTTAACATTATGATGAGATTTAAGCGTGTCTTGTTTTTCATGGACCGGAGATTGCTTTAATGCAGAAGAAGTCGTCCTATCCGCCTAATAAAGAAATCAGTGAAATATTAAAAAAAACAAATGAGAATATTTCGGACAAACCAAACCTAACTCACGGGTTAAAATAGAAATCAACGTTACCTATATTTTAACATATACAAAAAACCTTACCATACTCAAAATAAGAACTCCAAATATAAACAATCTAATATATACATTTAGCATTTTGATATATTTATTTGTAATTGAATAGAAATATAAAAAAAACTTTCGCCTAGACAAATTCTTTAGTGTTACTATGCTTATAAAATATGATTGTAATGTTTTTATACTAAATTTGAACAAACGTTCAATATCTAAAAATAAATAATAATAAATTATAAATTAAAAAAAAAACAATATTGATTGTGTTACATAAAAAAAACTATTGAATTATTATGAGAAACATAAAACAAAGAACGATACATGACAAAGTGTTTGACAGTTCGACACCTTACTTTGAAAAGGGTCTATCTATAAATATTTTACTCTTCTTCTTTGCGGCCGAGTTGATAACCCTGACATCCTTGAAACTTTAAGCTTGCATGCTCCCAGTTTCTACCTACGTGGTCGTAGCCAAGGCCAATCAATGTTCTTTGCTAGAACTTGTTTGTCACGTAGGCCATTTGAGTCGCAAGTCGCAAGGGCTGTTCGGCTGGTAAATGCACTGCCTGTAAATGTGGACATCTTCGGCAGTGAACTTGGTTCTCTGTTTATATTTTTTTTCTTTTTATGTATCTAGTATGTTTCTGTTCTGTTTCATACATTTGTTTATTCAATTTTTTTCAATTTTGTGTTTTGTGATATTTTTATTGATTTGTCAAATGTATGGCGCATCGCCGATCCTGTGCGGACCAAATCCACAACCTCAGATGCCTTCTCCAGCAAAGCAATGAATTCAATAGCTCGCTTGCGTGTTGCTTTGTTGACTACGAGAAAGCCTTTGATAGCCCGCATAGGCCTACCCTATGGGCCATTTTAAAGCTTTATGGAATCCCACCCAAGATAATCGCCATCATCAAATGCTTGCACGCGGGCAGTGAATGCTGCATAAGAATCGGTGACGTAACTACGGAATGGTTTGGCATCACTACCGGCGTTAGACAGGGCTGTGTTTTAGCTCCGTTCCTCTTTATAATAATCTTCGACTTCATCCTGAGGAAGTCAATTCCACCTGACCGAGGAGTAACCGTTGCTCCCAACCTGAAACTATGTGACCTCGAGTATGCCGACGACGCTGTCATCTTTGACAAATCAGTTGCGGGTATCCAGGAAACAATGGATAGACTGCAGAGCAACTCGTATCGCGTTGGCCTCAAAGTCAACGCGAGTAAAACCAATGTGCTCTGCAACAGCGCCTGTCCAGATCCAGACTACTCTCTGATGAGTGCGGGGCAAGAAATCGAGAGAGTCGATGGTTTTGGGTACTTGGGAGTACACATCACGGGAGATGGCAACCCGCGTAATGAGCTCGCGATCCGATTAGGGATAGCTGGAGCAACATTTAATTCAATGCGGAAAGTCTGGGACTCACGGCTGTACTCGGTCAGAACCAAGTGCCACTTATTCAACGCATGCATACTGACTATGCTGCTTTACGGTTGCGAGTCTTGGCACATCACAAAAGAATAACCGTATACTGTGCTTCGAAAACAGATGCCTGCGGCGAATATTAGGAGTACAGTGGTTTGACTTTGTCAGGAATACGGAGGTAAGAGAGCGGACAAACCAGCCCCTTATTACGTCTAAAATTAAAAGGCGACGATGGACCTGGCTTGGACATGTGCTGCGGATGCCCCAGGGGAGCCTGAATCCTGCCTGCCTCTTCTATCAACCTGGTGGATCCCGACGCCGCGGAAGGCCTCTGATGACCATCCATATGATGTACTCAGGGGAGCTAAGGGACGCCGGGATGACCTGGGAAGATGCGAGGAGGTTGGCGGGAGACAGAGAATCTTGGAGGCACCGTGTGGCGGCCATATGCTCCGAATAGGGAGCGGATATGGAACAAAAAAAAAAAATGGCGCATTGGCGTCAGCTGTAATGTCATGTATTTTGTTTATTTTCTTACAACAAATAAATTATCATAAACAATATACATATTCTATAAACAACGGTAGACCAGAGAGCATTTCAAAGGAAACTTATAGCATTTTCGATGGTTTCGGCGGTAACTTTGTGGAAGTTCATTTTAATATAAAATTTAAAAAAACTTTGATAATTCCACGTATTGTGTAACTAACTGTGACACGTGTTTCGCCTCTTTCAGAGTCATCTTCAGACTTACTATCGCAAAGTTTGCTTAAGTAATGAAGCAAGATAAATTCTAACATTTTAACATTTTAAATTATGAAATTACAAAATGGATTACGGGTTTTTTTCCTTCTAAAGGAAACAAGGAAGGGGGTGATAGAATCAAAACAATGCAATAACATAATGATACTAATAAGGTGCAATCACTCAATCAATTAGATTGGGATTTTTCCTTTTTAAGGTACGCAAGAGAGGGTTATAGAATTGAAACAAAGCAAACAAATATATTTCTAATGACGTTAAACATTACAAACTAATAAACTATAAACTAATGAGCTGCAATCAATCAGTTAGGTTGGGTGATTGCTCTTTTGAATTGGGAATAATGTAAGCAGAGGCGAGCATCCCGTCCTGTTAAGAATATTATTTAATAATATATCTTAGTTCATTTTAATATAAAATTAAAAAAAACTTTGATTATTCCACGTATTGTGTAACTAACTGTGACACGTGTTTCGCCTCTTTCAGAGGCATCTTCAGACTTACTAATATCGCAAAGTTTGCTTGAGTAATTACTCACTTAAGCAAACTTTGCGATAGTAAGTCTCGAGAGAGTAAGAGGCGAAACACGTGTCACAGCTAGTTACACAATACGTGGAATAATCAAAGTTATTTTAAATTTTATACGAAACTTATAGCAGTCTGGAAGTTCTAGAAGTACAGTGGGAAACCAGAATTTGATAAATAGACACTAAGACATGTTTGAAAATAAATTAATCCACTCACAGTCCATAAAAACAGCATTTTGACACGAAAAGGTTCTTACTTCTCTTGACACTGTTTTGAGATATGAGTGTTTGAAGTTTAGATTGATTAAAATTTACTTGTAACAATGAGAAAGTAAAAATGTTTCAAATTACTTATTTTTAGCATATTTTTGCACAACTCTTGCTGAGAAATAATGATCTTAAAGATCTTATGATGGAAATAATGATGACAATCTTAGAACTTTGTCAAATAAATTTATTAAAAAAAGTGTGCAGATAAATTTAACTCCGTTATTTAACCATAGATAATTCTGAAATTCATATATATCAGGGGTGGCCAAAGCGTCGATCGTGTAGATGACATCTCTGAATCCTTTTTATTTTCTATGATAATAGATTCAATTTATTCGTAGTTATGTCGATCGCCGCCAAAAATTTCAAAAAAAGTTGCCCGTAGTGGTAAAAGCTCGGCCACCCCTGATACATATGATAGAATGCGGTTAATAAAAGCATTTCCGACTAAAACGTAATTTTAGACAAAAATGTCAATTAAAACCTTTTCAAAGTAAGGTAACGAGTTGTTACAAATAATGATTTACTTTGATCAAAAATGTGTTTTTTTGTAATGACACTGAACCAGTTGATGGTGAACATGATATTTCGTCCATCCCGGTGAAGAAGTCGAGGGTTTGAATTTTTTTCAACCACGTCCGCTCCCAACTTGGAGCATATGGACTCCTCACGGAGTTAATCTCAACATTTGTTTTTTTCTACGAGAACTACTTGTTAATCAGTTGTTCAACCTCTCTTTTTTCGAAGAGTGTAGGGATGGAAAGCATACGAGGACTAGTGATAAGCTAATCGCTGTCACTATGCGTCGCTCTGTGGGATCGGGAAAGATGGGAAGGGGTTTTCAACAACACACACACCCTTGCCTTTGAGCAGATTTTTAGACTGAAAAAATTCGCTCGAACCGGGCGATCCGGCACGCAAGTCAACGCCGTTGACACTGCGCCACGGACTGGACGGGTTTGAATACTCGAGGAAAACTTGAAGTTGAAGATTTTTCACATTAAAGGTGTTTACTAAAGACTGATTCTAATTACTCGACATTTTAACTACTCGATACTATCGAGTAGTTAAAATGTCGACACTATATTTAAATAAAACATAAAAAAACCCATAGAAAATTCTATTTATTGATTGAATTGGCATTAACTTATTAGAGCGTATTTTAATTCTACAGAAATTATTTTATATATTTGTTGATGGCTATTTCGGCCTAGGTCATCGTCAGAACCATGCTTAAGCCTGCATTTACTACTATTTTATACACAGTACGGAAATGATAGAAAAAAAAGTTGCAAATAGTAAAAAAAACTCATGGATGAGTACAAGCTTCAAATTATCATAGAAAAATTAAGGATTTAGACTGAGGATGCTTGATGGAATTTCAATATCAAATTTGAATTGTTTGAATTTTGTACTTTTCCATAAGTTTTGTCGCTTACGACCCGGGTTTTCCCTTTCATTAATTCAACGACTTGAAATCAATCAACTCATTATTAATAGGTCGGATAAAACCTTAGATTTATTTGAGATATTCCTATGTTATTATCTGGTAATTAATATTTTCGAATATCCCCATAATTAAAACATACCCATTTAATTCATTGAAACATTTTAAAATACAATTTTCGCTAATTTACATTTTACTGCGCGTCAGTTCAAGTACATCCGTGCACTTGAAATGCCTGAGGATGCTGAAAGGTGAAACACGTGTCGTTAGCGACGAAACTCAATGAAAAGTACAAAATTTAAACAATTCAAATTATAATAGAATATTTATTTAAGCATTTCCACGTAAGGCCCCTTTGACAGCTTTTTAACGATGTCACATTTGAAAAGACAAACAAAAATTGTATGAAAACCAATTTCCATTGAAACTGTTTCACTTGAAATGTTGAATAATTGAATGAATAATCAAAGAAAATTGGTCTTTTATCTAATAGATATTAAAAAAATTAACAATTTAAAAATTACGAAACAAAATCAAACATGTCACCTATTATAATTTTGGACAATCACAGTTATAACACACGTTTTAAACAATGCTTAAACCAGAGTTTCCTAATCTTTTTACACCTGCGGTCCGGTAAAAAAAGGAAAACAAATCACAGACCACAAATACTGGCTACCGTGTCTGACCGCCCGGTTTCGATTCCTGTACGAGCAGTTTTTGATGAATCGATTTTGCTCAGAGGCAATGGGTGTTTTGTGTTGGTAAAAATCCTTTCCACCTTTCCTATCCCAAAGAGCGACGCATTGTGACAGCGATTAGCTAATCACTAGTCCTGTTCTTTGTATCATCTTCATCCCTGCTTTCTTCGTTGAAGAGAGGTTGAGTAACAGGCAGTTTTCAAAGAAAAATATATGTTGAGATAAACGCCGTAAGGAGTCCATATGCTCCAAGTGCTTGATGGTATTTCAATATCAAATTGGAATCGTTTAAATTTTTTACTTTTCCATGAGTTTTGTCGCTAGTGACCCGGGTTTCGCCTTTCAGCATCTTCAGGCATTTCAAGTAAAATTGTTATTAACGTAATCTATATGAACTAGCGATAATTTGAGGTAAATGAATTTCAATGAATGCTATGGGTAAATTATAATTATCAGGTATTTTGAATAAAGTATGGAAATGACGATAATTAATTCGTGGGTTTTATCCGACCTATTATTATTGAATTGATTGATTTAAAGTGTTTGCAGCCCGACGGAAAGTCGCGACGCGGACCACTGGTTGGGAAACACTCGTTTAAGCTACACAATACTCTTTTTTACTTTGACAAAAGTAATCAATACTGAAAATTAATCACTTTTTTCCCAATATATAATACATGGCAAGAGCCACATCGTTCACAGTTCCTCTTTGGTTATTTCAAAGTAGGACAATAATTAAAATTCAAAATATTTTATTTTAAATTTGATTTCAGTATTTGATATATACAATTTGTATTGTTAAAACGTTATTTTTCATCTTTTTTGAAACGTAAAAAGATGGTCAAAATATCAAATTTTTTGATATTGATTGAAGCACTTTTGATTTTTCATCTGGTAAGTAAATACATAGTTACCTTATTTTTTTATCCGTGTCCGCTCCCAATTTGGAGCATATGGACTTTATCTCAACATTTGTTTTTTTACGAGAACTGCTTGTTACTCAGTTGCTCAACCTCTCTTTTTTCGAAGAGAGTAGAGATGAAAGGATACAAGGACTAGTGATTAGTTTATCGCTGTCACTATGCGTCGCTTTTGGGATCGGAAAGGCGGGAAGGGATTTTCAACAACACAAACACCCACGCCTTTGAACAGATATATCGACTGAAAAAATCCAAAAACATCGCGATCGAACCCAGGCGATCCGGCACGCAAGCCAACGCCACGGACCGGACACTTCTTTTACCTTACTTTTAGTTACCTTACTTTACTCACTATTAAACCATTAAAAAGTATAATTAAGGATTTCGACTGAGGGTACTTGATGGAATTTCAATATAAAATTTAAATCATTTGATTTTTGTAATTTTTGATGAGTTGTTTTGTCGCTAACGACCTGGGTACAGTCAGTTCATCCGTGCACTTGAAATGCATTAAGATGCCGAAAGGCGAAACTCGGGTCGTTAGCGACAAAACTCATGGAAAAGTACAAAATTCAAACGATTCAAATTTCATTAAATGGTATTTTTTGGTATGTATTTTATGGACTATCTTGTAATAAAATTCTCAAATGCATAGCGCATTGGCGTAAGCTTTAATTCCATGTATTAATTTCATTCAAAATTAACAATTATCATATAATTTTTTTTTTTTATAAAATTTAAAATAACTTTGATTATTCTCCACGTATTGTGTAACTAACTGTGACACGTGTTTCGCCTCTTTCAGAGGCATCTCCAGACTTACTATCGCAAAGTTTGCTTGAGTAACACAGTTAGTTACACAATACGTGGAATAATCAAAGTTATTTTATATTAAAATGAACTTTCACAAAGTTACCGCCGAAACCATCGAAAATATTAACAATTATACTTTGTTTTTAGGTAAATGTTGGCCAATCAGCAACGACGAATAAAAAGACGAGTTTTGTAGAAGAAAGTAATACAGAATGGAAAAAAGATGATAACTGGAAAACGGGAGAAAGCAATGACTGGAAAACTGAAGAAACTCAAGAATGGAGTCAAAAGAACGAAGAACAGTCTGAATGGAAACAGAACGAAGAGCATCACGAAACACACGAAGATAATCAAGCATCAGAGAAACATAACAATTATGCCCAGAAAGATGACGCCAGTCAGCATGAAAATAAAGGTGATTGGATGGAAGTCAAGGAAGAGAAACATGATGAGTGGAAGAATGAAAATATGGAAGGTGATACAAGCGAAACTATGGAGGGAAGTGAAAGTTCCAAGCAAGGAAATATGGTAAGGAATCATGAAAAACAAACGTTAGCTCGTGGAACTCAGTCAAACCACCGAGGTGGGTCTTTGATGATGAAAGAAGAGACCAAAAACGATTGGGAAAATAGTGAAATGGAAAAAAAAAACGAATGTAAGGAAGTCGAGGAAGAGAAACATGATGATTGGAAGAATGAAAATATGGAAGGTGATAGTGAAAGTGCCAAGCAAGAAAAAATGGCAAGTAATCATGGAAAGCAAACGTTAACTCGTGGAACTCAGTCAAACCGCCGAGATGAGTCTTTGATGATGAAAGAAGAGGCCGAGAACGACTGGAAAAATAACGAAATGGAAGAAAAGAAGAAGGATATGTCACATAATCGTTGGAACAGAATGAAACAGTCGGATGGTAGTGGCCAACAAAAGTCTTGAATGTGAATACAGTGAAGAAGAATACGACTGGAGCTATGAAGATGACAGTTCTGCAGTCAGCGTTGCAGTGTCTGCAGGAGGAAGCAGTGCGGCCGCGGCTGCTGGTGGTGGTTCCAGTGCAGTCGGTGCTGTTAGTTCTGGTGGTTCAAGCGCTGCTGCGGCTGCGAGTTCCGGGGGTGGATCGGCAGCAGCAGCTGCTGCAAGCTCTAGTGGGGCTAGTGCAGCTGGGGCCGCAAGTTCTGGTAAGAAAGGTGGATCAAGTGCTGCTGGAGCAGCTAGCTCTGGTGGCTCTAGTGCTGTCGGAGCTGCCAGCTCTGGTGGTAAAGGTGGCTCGAGTGCAGCTGGAGCAGCCAGTTCTGGTAAGAAAGGTGGGTCAAGTGCTGCTGGAGCAGCTAGCTCTGGTGGCTCTAGTGCTGTCGGAGCTGCCAGCTCTGGTGGTAAAGGTGGCTCGAGTGCAGCTGGAGCAGCCAGTTCTGGTAAGAAAGGTGGGTCAAGTGCTGCTGGAGCTGCTAGTTCTGGTGGCTCGAGTGCAGCTGGAGCGGCCAGTTCTGGTAAGAAAGGTGGGTCAAGTGCTGCTGGTGCTGCTAGCTCTGGTGGTTCTAGTGCTGTTGGAGCAGCGAGTTCTGGTGGTTCCAGCGCTACAGGTGGCACAAGTTCTGGTGGTAAAGGTCGTTCAAGCGCAGCTGGAGCAGCAAGTTCTGGTGGAAAAGGTGGTTCCAGTGCAGCTGGAGCAGCGAGTTCTGGTGGTTCTAGCGCAACTGGAGCAGCAAGTTCGAGTAGTAAAGGTCGTTCAAGCGCAGCTGGAGCAGCAAGTTCTGGCAGAAAAAGAGGTTCCAGCGCAGTTGGAGCCGCTAGTTCTGGTGGTTCTAGTGCTGTCGGAGGAGCTAGTTCTGGTAGTAAAGGTGGTTCCAGTGCCACAGGCGCTGCAAGTTCTGGTGGTAAAAGAGGTTCCAGCGCTGTTGGATCAGCGAGTTCTGGAGGTTCAAGCGCAACTGGAGCAGCAAGTTCAAGTGGAAAAGGTGGCTCCAGCGCAGCCGGAGCAGCAAGTTCTGGTGGAAAAGGTGGTTCCAGTGCTGTTGGAGCAGCGAGTTCTGGAGGTTCAAGCGCAACTGGAGCAGCAAGTTCAAGTGGAAAAGGTGGTTCCAGCGCAGCCGGAGCAGCAAGTTCTGGTGGCAAAGGTGGTTCCAGTGCTGTTGGAGCAGCGAGTTCTGGAGGTTCAAGCGCAACTGGAGCAGCAAGTTCAAGTGGAAAAGGTGGTTCCAGCGCAGCCGGAGCAGCAAGTTCTGGTGGCAAAGGTGGTTCCAGTGCTGTTGGAGCAGCGAGTTCTGGAGGTTTAAGCGCAACTGGAGCAGAAAGTTCAAGTGGAAAAGGTGGTTCAAGCGCAACTGGATCAGCGAGTTCTGCTGGTAAAACTGGTTCAAGTTCAGCCAGCGCTGCAAGTTCTTCAAGTAAGGGAGGAAGCAGCACTTCTGGTGGCGAAAAAAGAAGCAGTTTTAGTTCAGGAAGTAAAAACAGTTGGAGCAGTTCAAAAAAAACCACCTCAGGAATGGAGAAAAGTAGCTCATGGGGAGGGAAAAAAAGTTATTCTAGCTCTGAAACCGATGGTCCTGCTTGGAACAAGAGTACCGGAGAAAAAAGTGGCAGTAGTTCATCAGGAAGTGGATCTAGTTCAAGTAAAAAAGGCATGGATCATGGAATGGGTGGTTCTAGTGCCGCTGGGGCTGCTAGTAGTGGAGGTTCTAGCGCAGCTGCAGCCAGTTCTAATGGAATGGGTGGCTCTAGCGGTGCAAGCGCCGCAAGCTCAGGAGGTGGTAGCGCTGCTAGTGCAGCCAGCTCTAGTGGGAAAGGAGGCAGTCGCGCTGCTGGTGCTGCAAGTTCTGGAAATGGTGGAAGCAGTGCATCAGGCGCAGCAAGTTCCAGTTCTTCGAAAAAGATGCACTGAGAAGCGAACATTTATACATTTTTTTCTGTGGTGATTGGTTCATTAAATATATTTTTTTTAACTTCTTTTTTTACACACTATTTTCTGTAATAAATTGCAATTACTTAAAAATATGTTTTATTAATGTATATGTTACAGTGAAACTGTATTCTCAGTAAACCTTTATTCTTCTCATAGCTGTCATTGAAATTAAATTTGACCGCCCTATCTTCAGCCTTATGTTCGTCTGTGTTTTTCTTTGGCTCTCTTTTTATGAAAGGGACTACTTGCTGATTAAGTTTCATTGAAGCAAACCAAAATTTTAGGCCGGCAAATCATCGACTTGGGCCAATAATTTCAATGATTGTGACCAGTGAAATCATGTTGTCATACAAATCTATTACTTGATACATTTTCACTGTAACATATACACAAAAAAAAAATTACAATTTTACGAATATATCGATTGAATTGGCATTAACTTGGTAGAACTCCATTAGAACACGATGAAACTTTGGGCATCTTCAGGGATTTCAAGTGCACGAATGAGCTTGAAGGCCGCATGGGTAAAACCAGGGCTGTGGAGTCAGAGTCGTGAAGTTACGGTATTTTGGCCAGAGTTGGAGTCAGAGTCGACGCGGCGGTTTGGCTGGGGTCGTACTCAGAGTCGGAAATTTTGGAATGTTCAAAAAAATTATTTATCCAAAAAAATATATAAAATTTGGCTATCGGCCGGATTGGTTGGTTGATATTTAATTGAATTTACAAAAATAGGAAAGGTAGGAAAAAAGTGACGAAATTCAGCCTTTTAGTCGGAGTCGTGTTTTTGGTCAATGCTGGAGCCAGAGTCGTTTTTTTTTAACTTCTCCACAACCCTGGGTAAAACTGATTAAATAATCGTTATTTTTGGTGCGTATAAAATTGAAAATTTTATATTGTTCTTCCATCGTCCGTAAAAAGTTCTGAAGAAAAAAGGTGATTGATATTTGTCATTAAGGGCCACATGATATGAAATTGAAGTCCGCATGTTGTGCATAACTGGCCAAGATGGAAAAGACTGGATAATTCTTGAGATTACAAAATCAACAAGACATCAAAAAGACAAAATCAACACCATCTGTCAAATATTTTTCGAACGAATATTTAAATATGAACCGTGGTTTCAAACCAGATTCCATTTTGTAATTCATCTAGTGTTTCGAATTAACGTTGACAGATGTCTCAAAACTTAAGTGTTTTTAACAGGTCTGTGGAGTCGATAGATTCGGCGGTAGACTTGTGGAAGTTCATTTTAATATAAAATAACTTTTATTGTTCCACGTATTATGGTACTAATTGTGACATGTGTTTCGCATATTTTCAGGGCATCTTCGTACCTACATACTATCGCAAAGTTTGCTTAAGTAATAAAGCAAGATTTATTCTAATATTTTAAAATGATAAAATTACAAAATGGAGTTTGGGATTTTCCCTTTTTACGGGAAGCAAGGAGGGAGTTATAGAATCAAAACAAAGCAAGCAAATAATTATAACATTAATGACGTTAGTATCAAAAAATATTAACTAATGAGATGCAATCAGTCAGATAGAGTTGAGTTAACCCCTTTAAGGAAATAATGTAAGCAGTGGCGAGTAACCTGTCCTATTTGGGATAATATTGAGACGATCTAGATTCGGGTTCCCTCGTTAAATGAGAGAGAACCTGCATCCGTCATTCGGGGAGAGGAATTTAGGGATCGGAGAGGGAGAATCAGGCTGCTCTTAATAAAAACGATCTCAGAATGTCAAACAGTGCGATTAACACACACATTTAATTAAATTTTGTTAAAGAAACACAAAGAATTTACACAAGTAGTTATATTTTAAAACACAAATATGATTATACATTTGCGATTCGCGATACCGATATCAGGATTGAAAAACGCTGTTTTAGGTTTTAGGAGGAGGAGATTGAGAGTCTGATGGCTACTTGTCCAATACTTGCATTATGGGAGGCGAACCATCGACCAGGTTGTCAAGCTTTATATAGCTAACAAGTGCTTCTCAAAGCTCTAGTCTCTGACTGGGGGAGGATTGAGAGCAGGAAGGCTACTATCCAACACTTCAATTATGGGAGGCAAACCGTCGACAAATTTAGAAGCTTCATATGGCTATTTAGTACACACTCTAGGCTCTGTCAACCCTGACAGGCCGATTGAATTTAAAACCGGCTATTATCTGCCCCTTATCGTCCGGTTGTAGCGGATGATGCCTCCTTTGGCCGCCGTCCGAATGGAGCAGAAGTGCGTCCGCGGTACCATTTTTAGAGGAGTCCGCAGTCCGGGCGTAACAGAGACAGCAATAGTTAGAGCGAGGCGGCTGTGCGTATACATCCCAGGTGTCGCTGCGCCGAGATGTCGCTTTTACACACTTTAACAAATTACTCTATATTGAATCGCTATAGATTTCAATATAGAGTATTATTAGACTGAATTTATTTCCTGATATCGACTTAAACTCATAGACTGAGGTGAAAAATAGATCGTTCGAGAGAGTTCTGATGACCTCCCATATAGGGCGGTGTCAATATTTAATAATACTTATTTACTGTAAGCTAGCCAATAAGGAAGACTGGTTGCAGGAATAAAGAATGAAACATAGTTAAGTTAAGAATACCTGGTCAGAGGCGCAGTGGTCAACATCGTTGGCTTCAGTCATTACAAGCAGATTTTTCAGTCGAAAAATCGATCGTGTTCGGAAGCAATGTTGATAAAAGTCCCTTCCCACTAGGGATTCCAATCGGTTATTCGAATATTCGATATCCGGATATATTCGGCCTTTTATAAGCTATTCAATATTCGGATATTTGGGAAAATATCCGGATAGTATTCGTATTCGAGGAAAGATCACATCACGATTTCTCCACATTTAAAGAATAATTATGAATATCCCAGGTAGTAGAAAGTCTGGGACTCACGGTTGTACTCGGTCAGAACCAAGTGCCACTTATTCAACGCATGCATACTGACTATGCTGCTTTAGGGTTGCGAGTCTTGGCAGATCACAAAAGAATAACCGTATACTGTGCTTCGAAAACAGATGCCTGCGGTGAATATTAGGAGTACGGTGGTTTGACTTTGTCAGGAACACGGAGGTAAGAGAGCGGACAAACCAGCCCCTTATTACGTCCAAAATAAAAGGGCAACGATGGACTTGGCTTAGACATGTGCTGCGGATGCCCCAGGGGAGCCTGAATCCCGCCTGCTTCTTTTATCAACCTGATGGATCCCGATGACCATCCATAGGATGTACTCAGGGGAACTAAGGGACGCTGGGATGACCTGGGAAGATGCGAGGAAGTTGGCGGGATACAGAGAATCTTGAAGGCACCGTGTGGCGGCCATATGCTCCGAATAGGGAGCGGATATGGATATTTTTTTTTGCCACCGCCCACCTCGGGTGCTATCAATATCTTATCATGATAATTTATTTTAATTAGCCGGCTAGGAAAAAAACCTTTATTGCCGTAATTTCATTTGTTATGCAGCTGCAAATTTTAAATATTGTAATACAATGGAACGGTATTGAAACGTGTATTTTTTTTTTGTCTCTATCTAAGATTTTACAAAATTGGGAAAAGATTTAGTCTTAAATTATTATAAAATGTATATATGTAAGTGAACAAGGATATAATAATCATGCAAAATCTATATTTGCGTGCAGTTATACGATTATTTATTAAAAACTTAGAAATCGAGACCACTGTCGGCTTGCAAAAGCAACTGGCAATTTCTTGTTGATTAAAATACTAGTATTGCTACCCGGCGTCGCTCGGAATAATGGACCAATAATTATTTAATGTTATATCATTCGACATAATTACATCACAAAATTTAACATCCAAAATAGAGTTAAAATAAAATCACAAACTTTATTTAATTTGATGACAGACCCATTCTCGCCCATTAAAATGTCAAAATTCAAGGAAAAAATCTAATTTGCTGTCAAAGTAATGTCAAATAATACCTTCACGTAAATAATAAACATTATTATTAATAATAAAAGCCGGGAAAAGTTCAGTAGAAGACTAATTTATTACATTTTGACTAATTTCGCCGATAAAAATTCAAACATATTTTCTTTCATATTTGTTGTTATGGCAACTTAATGACCAACAATGCAAAAGGGAATTATAGACCCACAGACATACATACGCGATAGTAAGTCTGAAGATGCCTCTGAAAGAGGCGAAACACGTGTCACAGTTAGTTACACAATACGTGGAATAATCAAAGTTATTTTAAATTTTATATACATACGCCGTTTCGGTTTTTTTTTTTTTTAATAAAAGATAAGAAAATATGTGGCATTACAGCTTACGCCAATGCGCCAAATATTCTTAATTGTGAAAGTCATACGAGATTAACTCGATGATAAATAATGAATCAGTTGTGCACAAAATCAACGATAAATAACATACACCCAGCCCAAGATCTCTTTTTTTCAATTGAAAAAATCTGACATTGCCGGGAATTGAACCCGGGTCTCCAGATCGCCAGAACAAAGCTCTTGCCACTAGACCACAGGGACCGACACGGTTTTATATATAAGATATTTCCAATACCATAATTTTAATACTGTTGTACAAAATTTTAGCCATGTCAAAACCATCCGGATATCCGAATATATGCGGATAGCTTAAGTTTTACTATTCGATATCCGAATAGTTGATTTTGACAAATAGTTGGAATCCCTACTTCCCACCCTTCCGATCCCACAAAGCGGTGCGTACCGAAAGCCATCAGCTCATCATTATTAAATCCTTATTATCTTCGAAAAAAGAGTGGCTTAACAACTGAGTAACAAGCAGTTCTCATAAAAATAAACATGTTGAGCTAAAATACCCAGATTAAAGTTCTTAGGATTACGCCAGACCAATAACTTAAACTTATTTAAATTTTTCCATGTGTCGTTGGTATGGTTGAACAGAGAGGGGATGTATGGGTTACCCTGTCTAGCCTAGGTATATAAGCTATCTCTAATACACGTTTAAAACATAGTTCTGACGTAGGCGTAAGCCGAAATAGCTATCAACAAATATATAAAATAATTTATGTAGAACTAAAATACATACGTTCTACCAAGTAAATGGCTACTCGATCAATAAATGATTTCATGTATTTCTTGAGGAACTGAGTAACAAGAAGTTCTAGTAGAAAATCATGATGAGATAAACCTTGTGACGAGTCTATATGCTCCAAGTAAGGAGCGGACAAATTGATTGCATGTTATCTTGAGCAACTGAGTTACAAGCAGTTCTCGTAGAAAATCATGTCGAGATTAACTCTATGACGAGTCTATATGCTCAAAGTTTGGATCGGACAAATTGATTTCATGTATTTCTCGAGCACCTGAGTAACAAGAAGTTCTCGTAGGAAATCATGTCGAGATAAACTCGACGAGTCTATATGCTCAAAGTTAGGATCGGACCAATTGATTTCATGTATTTCTCGAGCACCTGAGTAACAAGCAGTTCTCGTAGAAAATCATGTTGAGTTAAACTCCGTGACGAGTATATATGTTCCAAGTTAGGAGCGGACAAATTGATTTATCGTGTAACTGAGTAACAAGCAGTTCTCGTAGAATATCATGTCGAGATAAACTCTGTCACGAGTCTATATGCTCCAAGTTAGGAGCGGACAAATTGATTTCATGTATTTCTCGAGCAACTGAGTAACGAGCAGTAGTCGTAGAAAATTATGTTGAGATTAACTCTGTGACGAGTCTATATGCTCAAAGTTAGGAGTGGACAAATTGACTTCATGTATTTCTCGAGCAACTGAGTAACAAGCAGTTTTCGTAGAATATCATGTTGAGTAAAATCTGTGAGGGTTCCATGTGCTCCAAGTTGAGAGCGGGAATGGTAAAACAAATAAAAAGCGATATCAAAATAATGTATAGAATGTATAACACCAGAATTTTTAAGACGAAATTTCAAATAACAATTTACGATAAACATGTTATTTATTCAGGTGCTGTTGGTCGTAAAATAAATATCAATTTGAATAATTAATTATGGTTAATTGTTTATTTAAAAATTCAATAATAAATCATTAAAAATACAGTTTAACAATAAATAGAATTGCATTAAAACAGATGCTAATATTTCAAAGTGTTTTTGGTGAAACAATTATTTTCATCTAATGATAATGTAATTGAATTTGAATCGTTTGATTTTTTTACTTTTCCATGAGTTTTATTGCCAACGACACGGGTTTCGTCTTTTGGCGTCTTCAGGCATTTAAAGTGTACGGATTTACTTGAACTGACGCGTAGTAAATAGTTTGTATATAAACCAGGGCTGTGGAGTCCGACTAAAAAATGGTTAATATCGTCACTTTTTTCCCTAAATTTCACTATTTATGTGTATTCCATTAAATATCAACCATATTAATGCGGCCAAAAGACAAATTTGACATTTCAATGCGAAAATAAAAAGTTTAAACTTTACAAAATTTCCGACTCCGAGTACGATACAGGCCAAAGCGACGCTTCGACTTCGACTCCGGCCAAAAAGCTCCGACTCCATAACCCTGATATAAACGATACAAAAATGTTTACCACGCGTCAGTATAAATTCAATTCATGACCACAATCAGAAGCTGTTGACAAAGATCTACAACGACCATTAAAGAATGTATAGACACATACGATATCCTTCGAAAGACTGTCCTTGAAAAATAGCTCGTAGGCTGAAGGGGGGTCTAAAAAAGACCCCAGTGGTATGGCCTTATTGGTATAGACTGCAATAAAAAAATGATTGATTATGCTTTGACGTATCTTAAGACATCGTTCTATAAAAAAATATGTGAAAGTTGATGATTTTACTATTCATATTTTAAGTCGCGCATGAATGAGATAACCTGATTGTGTTCTTGATTATTCTTGACTGGCGATATCAAAACTGTGAATGCGATTTCTTATCTGCACCTTTTAGTGTAAAAAGCATCCATTTGATTTTGAATATTTGTCGAAAGAGGCACGTTCAAAACAGCCCCTATCTGTTTGATTGCATATCATTAGTTAATATTTTGATTTTGTAATGCTAACGTCATTAGTAGTATAATTATTTGTTTGCTTTGTTTTGATTCTATAACCCTCTTCTTTTTTTTTACCATGTCCGCTCTCAACTTGGAGCATATGGACTCCTTACGGAGTTTATCTCAACATATGTTTTTCTAAGAGAAATGCTTGTTACTCAGTTGCTCAACCTCTCTTTTTCGAAGAGAGTAGGAAAGGATACGAGGACTACGACAGGACTAGTGATTAGCTAATCGCTGTCACTATGCGTCGCTTTTTGGGATTGGAAAGTTTGGTAGGGATTTTCAACAACACGAACACCCATGCCTTTAAACAGATTTATCAACTGGAAAAATCCGCTCGTACCGGGAATTGAGCACGGACGGTCCGACACGCAAGACAAAGCCGTTGCCATTGCGCCACGGACCAGATCAACCCCCTCCTTGCTTCCCGTAAAAAGGAAAAATCCCAAATTTCATTGTGTGATTTTATAATTTTAAAATATTAGAATCTATTTTGCTTCATTACTTAATCAAACATTGCGATTGTGAGTCCGAAGATGCCTTCGAAAACACGCGTCACAGTTATTAGCACTATACGTGGAATAATCAATGTTATTTTAAATTTTATATTAGAATTTATTCTATTCAAAATATGATAACATTTTCAAATGATTTTTATTTAAATAAATATCTTGTAGTTCTCCTTTTTTCAAGACCATTTAGCTGAACAGCTATATATACGACATGGTGATACATTCATAATAATATCCTCGTTATGACAATCAGCGTTGCTACCGCTGAAAGGATTTTTTCCACATTACGACGCATAAAAACCTGGCAAAGGAATCGTATGAGTTCGGAAAGATTATAGGCTCTGACTTGGTAACATATCCGCTGGAAAATGGATAATTTACTTACATATTTTTTGGGCCGATTTGCAACGTCAAAAAAAACTAAAATTTGACTTGAATTTTATAATATTTGCGATTTTTCTCTGGGATTTAATTGTATTTTTTTTTAAATAAAACAATCAATGATAATAGCAGGGCTGTGGCGTCGGAGTCGGAGTCATGGAGTCGGGGGTTTTTGGTCATAGTCTTTTTATTTTTACATTTAATATGTCAAATTTGGCTATTAGCAGGATTGGTTGGTTGATATATAATTGAACACCTACCTGTGCGTCATTAAAATACAATATCTGGTGAAAACATTGCTGCTGTGACGTAATGTACAGGAAAACCCAAGGCGTTTATTTCTCGTTGTTCACAAGAACGTGGCTTTTCTGCGACTTCAACTTGGCGAATTTTGAATCGGGCCTTATGTCTGCACCCGTATAAAATCCAACTAACCAAGGAACTTCAGGTAAACGACCACAGATAACCCCTGATTGGGTTCTGGAGCAGTTGGAAGTTTACCCAAATGGCCCATTTTATAATGAATGGATATTGGCAGACATTTGATGCTATATTCCATATTTAATGCCGTAAAATATACTCACAAATGAAATTAAAATTTAGTCGAAATCTCACAAACAACTTGTTTTGATTATCTTTTGTCATCTGTAAAAAATAAACGTGACGTAATAAGTCGTTTTTTTGGTCAATGTTGGTGTTGGAGTCGAACTTTTTTTACAGACTCCACAGCCCTGGATAATAGTCATCAATTAAATCACATGATTTGGTGCGGAGTCATTTAAAGCGTAGGTTCATGTTTTCATCTTTCAAAAACGCGTTGAATGGCCACCTTTTTTAATGTATAATTTAAGTATCATGTTTATTTTCAAATTTAATGGCCACCTCCTGGCACAATTTCTGGATCCACCACTATCCCTTCTTCTCTGTCTGGTATGCCAACTCCGGGTCAGGACAATAGAAGAAAAGAAGAAGACGACTCCACGACTCCTAGAGAACTTCCAGAACGTCTGGGACACTTAGGATTGACGTCCTCATGAGGGCATGCATTTTAAGGATTAAAAAAAATCACTTATTTAATTTCAATAGTACATTTATTTCAATTTATAAAACATATACACTTGGGTATGAGGCCCAATAACACGGTTATATGGTTCCACAAAAACGCAGTGTTATACAAATCCGTGTTATACAAGGGTTGAAGTTAAATATTGAAGAAATAAAAAAAATATCATTTTTAAAAATTTTTATTTTACTTAATTTTTTTAATCTTTTAAATGCCAGCATGTATGTGCATATATGGCGGTACCTTGCACGCCACGAATTTTATTGTAAAAATAAAACGTTCTAAATGTATATTTTTAAATGTTTGTTTGTAAAAACTTGCCGATTACAATGCGGTTGTGCCGTCATTTATCCATAATAACAAAATTAAAATATTTATGACTCATCAGTTACAATTGATTTTAGTTAGTAAAATCTCGCTTAACCATCGTAGGACTATCCTTGAAAAATGACTCTCAGGCCGAAGGGGGTAAAAAAAGACCCCAGTGTTTTTGCCTTATTGGCATAGACTGCAATAAAAAAATGATTGATTATGCTTTGTAGTATATTTATTTATACATCTATCTGAAAAAAAAATCATATAAAAATCCCTATTTTTCGTATAATTATTCATATTTAAGTCGCGCATGAAAACGACGACGTTTCCACTCCTAACGGCTATCGCGGATTAACAAGCCAATAACCGTGCACGAAGTCATATTACCTTATCTCTTATCTTATCGCTTATGGTCTTTTATTGTTGCCAGATATAAAACACTCCGTCCATGTTATCTTTGACTCACTATGGTCACGTTCTCTTATCGCTTATGGGCTTGAAATTTTATGTTAGCGCTTCCCAGCAATTACTAACATCGACAATTAGACTGAAAAATTCCGACTTCTTCTCTTTTTTAATCGATTACGGCGCAACTAACCAATAAATATCATAATTTTTTCAGCAAAAGGTGTAAAAACTATGATTTAAGAATACCAAAAGTTCTAGACATCGTATCACTAGTATTAAGATAGATATTTAAGGTAAAGCAGCTGTTGGAACAAAATCTATACTGCTTGGGATGGCTAGGTTAAAGCGAGCGTATAAATGGCATTTTTTGTATGATTGGCGTGCCGTTCGTGGAAAATTTCGTGTCTTAAGTCGTCTGTGGCAGCTATCCGGTTAAATAAACAAAAATACATTTACATATTTATTGAAAGAAACTTTAATGACATAATAAACGATTCATTTATCATCGCTATCATTTAGAATTTTATATGTTTTACTATTTTTAGAGATCGATTCGAGTTATCACCATCGGAGGACTCTGGATTTTTTGTGGTTTTAGTCTTAAAAAATTCGGTAATAAGCAATTCAAACTACTGCTTTAATCGTATAATATATATTGAGAAGACCTTTATTCCGGCTCCCTCGTAAATTGAGAAGGAGCATCCTATCCGACACTCAGGAGAAGGATTTTGGGGACGGAGTAGGAGAAACATGGTACTCTTATAAAGAAAAGACGATCCCAAAGCGTTTTGTGGGTGCGGTTAGCATCCATTATTTAATTGTTTATAGTTAACACAGACTTTACACACGGATTTAGCACAGATAGATTAACAATACACGTTACGTTCTACAACACATAATACACGACTTTTATTATTATTATTATTGCGAAGGCGATATCTGGAATTACTAGAATCTATCCTTAGGGAGAGGATTAGGAGCTTGCAGGCCACTTTCAGGGCTTACCACAACTGTAAGACTTCTCTGGCAAGTGCGTGCTCTCTCCCTGCTACCCAGTCTCTAACTGCTGTATGAAAACAAACGGTTACTTTAGAAAGAAAAAACAATGGCCGTTTCAAAAATCGTTAACACGTGCGCCCGCCGATAAGGGATTATTTATCGCCTAATGAACTTTTTATGAAGCACATTGTCGGGCGTCAAGAGATAAGAGAAATTAAAATAACTCTATATTGAATCGCTATAGATTTCAATATAGATTATTAAAAGAACGAATTTATTTCCTGATATCGATTTAAACTCATAGACTGAGGTGAAAAATAGATCGCTCGAGAGAGTTCTGATGACCTACCACATAAGGCGGTGTCAATATCTTCGCGTATTTCCTTATAAGGGTTCAAAATATTTTATAATTCACTCTTGAATTTCGAACATCTTTCATTATAGGATCATTTTCAAAAAAAAAAATCTACTTGAATAGCCAATTCCAAGCCGTCATTTATTGTTTTTAATGTGAAACATGTCGCTACTTTGCTGCAACTGCTTTCGGTAAATTATGGATATATGGTCGCGGGACAGAATCCCAATCCTATCGAGCTAAGCTCAAAAAAATTATACATACTGGCTTATAATTTTATATTTTGACTTTATTCTTTGAGTTCTTGTGGATTATTATAAAATATGGAATCAAAATGATTAGATCTGAAGAAAATTATTGATTATTGTATGAGTTCTGAAAGAAGAATTTGTTTTTTAATATTAGCCTATAATAAAATTATTCTTTTTATTTCAAACAAATAAACACAATATAAAATTTAAAATAACTTTGATTATTCCATTATTTAATGTGACACGTGTTTCATTCAGACATTTCGTCAAAGATAGTTAAGTTTTTGCCAGACAATATAGAACCCGCGTTTTGTCCTAAATAATTTAGGAAAATTTTTATTGAACAGTAAAGATCGCGTAGATTCATCGTCACAGAGTGGTATCTATCGACTCTCTTGTGGAGTATCCAGCCTCTTATGTTGGACAACACTGAATTTAATATTAGAATTAAAGAACATATAAGATGTCTAAAGAGTAATAAAATTTCTGAGTTTGCCAATCATTTAATAGAAAACGACCATAATTTTAATCAGACTATAATGTAATATATACACGAAGAAATACAAATAAAGATGAACAGTCTAGAATTTTTAGAAATAAATAAAACCCTTAATAAAAAAGATATATTATTAAATAATATTCATAACATAAAAAACATTATTCAATTAATCATAACCTAACTGGTTGATTGCAGCTCATTAGTTTAAGTTTAAATTTGTAATGTTTAACATCATTATAAATATAAATATTTGTTTGCTTTGTTTCGATTCTATAACCCTCTCTTAAAGTCCCTTATAAAGGAAAAATCGCAAACTGATTGATTGCACCTTATTAGTATCATTATGTTATTGCATTGTTTTGATTATATCACCCCTTCCTTGTTTCCTTTAGAGGAAAAAACCCGTAATCCATTTTGTAATGTCATAATTTAAAATGTTATAATTTATCTTGCTTCATTACTCAAGCAAACTTTGCGATAGTAAGTCTGAAAATGCCTCTGAAACAAAAACACGTGTCAGTTACACAATACGTGGAATAATCAAAGTTATTTTTAATTTTATATTAAAATGAACTTCCAAAAGTTACCGGTCCATCGTGGTGTCTTTATCTGTATAATATTATTATTTGTGATCATGGTTGCATTTTTGCTCCTGTAAATTAAAACAACTCGATTTCATACTTATTGCGAAATATTCTTTACGATCTTCTATTATAATAAATTTAAAAATTAAATACCAAGCATTTCATAAAAAAATCTTAAGCCTTACATTCATTTCATTTAATGTGCTTATTTTTCATAAATCATTTCAAAAATGGTGTCCCGTGACCATATATCCTAAATTTACCGAATTTTTTACCTTTCCATTGGTTTTGTCCATGTGAATATGGGTTATATAAAACACTGAATTAAAATAAAATGGAGTTCATAAAAAAGGTCAGTAAAAAATCTATAATTAACATTTAAAGTCTTTTAATATACAATACATAATATATACACGAAGAATACATATAAAAATTCTCGGTACTTTTATAAATATAATAATACAATAATAATAAATAAACATACATAAAAAATACAATATAATACATAAATATTAAATATCAACTCCATATAATAAATAGATACATATATATATAAATATTCCCATCACCCCTTTCGGATATATATCATATTTTAATCAAATGCCATAAAGCAAGTTTATTTAAAACAGCTGTTCCACAGCCGAAATGATTTTTAAATAAATACATAATAAACATACATAAAAATATATAAATACATATTGATAAAATTGTCACACATTTTTCCATTTGTTGCTTTCATTTCGTTTACTTCCACTTTTTGCTATCGGGGGAAAATTTCTGAAACAAAAGAAAAAAGTAATTCATCAATATACGGAGTACAAATAAATAAAAATTGCCCCGTCCGTGGTGCAGTGGTCAACGTCATTGGCTACCGTGTTGGACCACCCGGGCTCAGGAGCAATTGGTGTTTGTGTTGTTAAAAATCCCTTCCCATCCTTCCGATCCTAAATAAGTGGCTTGAAAATAAGTGTTATTATTCTTTATCCTGATGGTGACAATTAGCGTTGCTTCCGCTGAAAAGAGTTTTTCCACATTACGACGCATGAATACCTGACAAAGGAATCGTATGAGTTTGGAAAGGCTATAGGGTCTGGCTTTGTATGTAATAAATATATCTACTGGAAAATATATATTTTACTTGATTCTGCTCAGACTTAATGGGTGTTTGTGTTGTTGAAATCCCTTCCCAACCTTGCGATCCTTAAATAAGCTACTTATAGTTAAAGCGATTTGCTAACCGCCACTCCTAGTATCATATCAGTACCGGCTATTTTCTAAGAATACTGGTTGTAAGGACAAACAGTTCTCGAAGAAATATGTGAAAGGAACTCTGTGAAGAGTCCACAAGCTCAAAGTTGGGAGCGGTATAAAACAACAATATTATTTCAGTCGATAAATCGATTCTGCTCAGAAACAATGGGGGTTTGTGTTGTTAAAAATTCCGTCCCACCATTCTGATCCTAAAAAGGGGAGGGGGTGAGAGCGATTAGCTAACCACAAGTCCTGTCCTAGTCCTAGAATCCTTTCCATCCCTACCTTCTTCGAAAAAGAAAGGTTGAGCAAATGAGTAAAAAGCAGTTCTCGTAGAAAGAAATATGTTGAAATAAACTCCGTGTGGAGTCCATATGCCCCAAGTTAGGAACGGACATGGTTAATAATAGGTACTACATCAACCGTAGAAAGGAAAAAAGATGTAACACATTAAAATTTGAACCGTTTGAATTTTGAATTTTTCCTCGAGTTTTGTCCGCGAAAATAAATAAATAATTAAAAAAATTTTGTCACAATATAAGATACATATGAATAAGTTTAGATCCCCATTTCAACCGATGAAAAACTGATGCACAACTGATGAATAACTGCTCAAAAGTTAATGAAAAATTAATGCTCGCGATTAGAAAATTTTTCAGCCAATTTATTATCAAGATTTGAATTGCGATATATATGTAACAGTGAAATTGTATTCTCAGTGAAAATATATACTTTTCCAAGCTGTCATTGAAATTAAATTTGACCGCTCTATCTCCAACCCTAAGTTTGTCTGTGTTTTTCTTTGGTTCTCTATTTATGAAAGGGACTACTTGCTGATTTTGTTTCATTGAAGCAAACCAAAATTTTAGGCCGGCAAATCATTGGCATGAGCCAATAATTTCAATGATCGTGACCAGTGAAATCATGTTGTCATACAAATCTATCACTTGATACATGTTCACTGAGAATACAGTTTCACTGTAACATATATATGTTGATTTAAATATATATGTTGAATAAAGTTAGAAGATATTCTCACATTTGCATGGTGGTTTTCCTCCCGAAGAGCTGCTTGATGAACTTCCTGAAGAGCTGCTAGAGCCTCCTTTTCCACCTGAGCTGCTTCCCGAGGTACTTCCAGAAGAACTACTGGAGCCTCCCTTTCCACCTGAAGAACTGCTTGATCCACTGCTGGAGCTGCTGCTAGATCCGCCTTTACCGCATGATCCACCTCCAGATGAGCTTCCAGAAGAGCTTCCTGATGACGAGCTCGATCCTCCTTTTCCGCCTGAGCTACTGCCTGAGCTACTTCCAGATGAGCTGCTGGATCCACCTGATCCAGATGAGCTTCCAGATGAGCTACCAGATGAAGAACTTGATCCTCCATGTCCGCCAGAACTGCTGCTTGATCCACTTCCAGATGACGAACTCGAGCCTCCTCTTCCACCTGTAGAACTGCTTGAACCACTTCCAGATGAGCTGCTGGATCCACCTGATCCAGAGGAGCTTCCAGATGAGCTACCCGAAGAGCTGCTTGATCCGCCTTTACCGCATGAACCACCAGATGAGCTTCCAGAGCTGCTTCCTGAAGAACTGCTTGATCCTCCCTTTCCACCGGAACTACTGCTGGATCCACTTCCAGATGAGCTACTGGATCCACCTGATCCTGAAGAGCTACCAGATGAGCTACCTGATGAAGAGCTCGACCCTCCTTTTCCACCTGAAGAACTGCTGGATCCACTTCCAGACGAGCTGCTAGATCCACCTGATCCAGAGGAGCTACCAGATGAGCTTCCAGAAGAGCTGCTTGATCCACCTCTTCCACATGAACCTCCACCAGATGAGCTGCCAGAACTGCTTCCTGAAGAACTGCTTGATCCTCCTTTACCACCGGAGCTACTGCTAGATCCACTTCCAGATGAGCTGCTAGATCCACCTGATCCAGAAGAGCTTCCAGATGAGCTTCCAGATGAAGAACTTGATCCTCCATGTCCACCAGAACTGCTGCTTGATCCACTTCCAGATGACGAACTCGAGCCTCCTCTTCCACCTGAAGAACTGCTTGAACCACTTCCAGATGAGCTGCTAGATCCACCTGATCCAGAGGAGCTTCCAGATGAGCTACCAGATGAAGAACTTGATCCTCCACGTCCACCAGAACTGCTGCTTGATCCACTTCCAGATGAGCTGCTAGATCCACCTGACCCAGAAGAGCTTCCAGATGAGCTACCTGATGAAGAGCTTGATCCTCCTCTTCCACCAGAACTGCTGCTTGATCCACTACTGGAGCCGCTGCTGGTGCCTCCACCACCGCTTGGATAAGTTGGTCGTGGTCTTACTGTGGTCGATTCTGGTTCAGGAGTAGTAGTCTCGGGGCAAGGTGTTGTAGTTGTAGTTGTTGTTGTTGTTGGACAAGGTGTCGTTGTAGTTGTTGTTGGGCAAGGTGTCGTTGTTGTTGTTGTCGGACAAGGTGTCGTCCCTGTTGTTGTTGGACAAGGTGTTGTTGTTGTTGGGCACGGTGTGGTTGTTGTTGGGCAAGGTGTGGTTGTTGTTGTTGTTGGACACGGTGTGGTTGTTGTTGGACACGGTGTGGTTGTTGTTGGACAGGGTGTCGTTGTTGTTGTTGTTGGACAGGGTGTTGTTGTTGTAGTTGTTGGGCAAGGAGTCGTGGTAGTTTCCGGAGCGCAGGTTGTTGTTGTGGTTGTGGTTGTTGTTGTTGTTTTTTTCGTGGTTATTGGTGCACCACCGCCTGAACTGCTACTACTGCTGGAGCTGCTAGTGCTGCTGCTTGACCCACCTGACCCACCAGATGTGCTCCCGGAAGTGCTTCCAGTTGAAGAACTCGACCCTCCTCTGCCTCCGGAACTACTGCCTGAGCTACTTCCAGATGATGAGCTTGAGCCTCCTCTTCCACCCGAAGAGCTGCTTGATCCACTTCCAGATGAGCTGCTTGATCCACCTGATCCAGAGGAGCTACCTGATGAGCTACCAGAAGAGCTGCTTGAGCCACCTCTTCCACCGGAGCTACTGCCAGAAGAACTTCCAGATGAAGAGCTTGATCCTCCCTTTCCACCTGAAGAGCTGCTTGAACCGCTTCCAGATGAGCTGCTGGATCCACCTGATCCAGATGAGCTACCAGAGGAGCTTCCAGATGAAGAACTTGATCCTCCCTTTCCACCGGAAGAGCTGCTGGATCCACTGCTGGATCCACTGCTAGAGCCAATGCTGGATCCTGGAGTGCCGCACATTCCAATACCAGGCGGTAAACCGGAGCTACCGGAGCTACCGGAGCTACTGCCAGATGAACTACTTGATCCACCGCTTCCAGAAGAGCTTCCAGAAGAGCTTCCAGATGACGAGCTTGATCCTCTTTTACCCCCAGAGGAGCTGCTGGATCCACTGCTGGAGCCACTACTTGATCCACCAGAGCCGGAAGAGCTACCCGACGAACTTCCAGACGAAGAACTTGATCCTCCCTTTCCACCAGAAGAGCTACTGGATCCACTGCTGGAGCCACTGCTGGATCCACCTTTACCGCATGATCCACCTCCAGAAGAGCTACCAGAGCTGCTACCGGATGAACTACTCGACCCACCGCTTCCGGAAGAGCTACCAGAAGAGCTTCCAGATGATGAGCTTGATCCTCCTTTACCTCCTGAAGAGCTGCTGGATCCACTGCTGGAGCCACTACTTGATCCACCAGAGCCAGAAGAGCTACCAGAAGAACTTCCAGACGATGAGCTTGATCCTCCCTTTCCACCAGAAGAGCTGCTGGATCCACTGCTGGAGCCACTGCTGGATCCACCTTTACCGCATGATCCACCTCCAGAAGAGCTGCCAGAGCTGCTACCGGATGAACTACTCGACCCACCACTTCCAGAAGAGCTACCAGAAGAGCTTCCAGATGAGCTGCTGGATCCACCTTTGCCTCCAGAACTACTACTGGAACCAGATCCAGAACTACTGCTCGAACCACCAGAGCCACTGGAGCTACTGCTTCCAGAGCTGCTCGAACTGCTCGAGCCAGACTTTCCGCCGCATGGCTTTACCGTCGGGCATGCATTCAAACTCTGGAATTTTAAAAAAAATTATCATTTAACCCTTAAATACATGATTTTTTGTATTTTGAAAAAAAAAATATATTCCTATTCCTTTAGTTATCTTAAATAAGGGAAAAATAATAAAAAAAGGGTGCGTGTACTTATGTACGCACGTCTTTGGCATCATTAAAAAACAATTTTTAATTGCATGCAAATAATTAATTACAATAAAATAATAAAAGGACTGGAGAAGGATAGTCAACACAGTCAATAAAGCTCAATTTAAATTTGAAAAATTGAATAAATAAATATATATTTTCTTACATTAAGTGTAACATAAATTCTCTCATTATGCGAAAGTTTTTTTTTTAATTTCTTAATTTTTTTTTTTTTTAATTTAGAGAATAATAAATATATTTAACATAATTTGTACTAAATATCAGATTCTTTTTTTTTTATTAATTTTATATTCACTTTTCATTGTTATCGCAAATTTTGAATTAAATTTTATTTCTTTATTTTGTAAATAATTTATTAGCCAATAATAAATATTCAACATTAACAATTTAATAATATTGAGTATTAATTATATTAAATAATGATATTTTAATTTATATCAATAAATAATACATTCGGATAGTTAACCTCAATTATATTGACAGCTTCAACCTGTGAATTTTGTGTGTGACTAACTTCAATTTTAAGCAATTTAACATGCATGACTAACTTCAGCCTGTGAATTTTGTGATTTTTTGAATGTGATGGTGATGCGCGCGCATCTTAAAATTTCACTCTCATCATTTTTGCATAACGCGCCCATAAGAAGTATAACTTCAAAAATAAAAAAACATTTTTAAGACATATTTCAATACAAAAACCGTTTGTACTCGAATGAAGCCACCATGCATTTAGGGTATAAATGTGCAAGCAGTGGCGGCTGGTGACGGGGTGTTGGGGAGTGCAAAGGAAGATTCAACCATTTTTGCAAGAGTTCATTCATATTCATTGGATTTTAAAACACTTCTATAGCATGGACTTTCAATTCAGATGTTCGCAATACCAACTGTTTCTCTTCCGTAGTACGGAAAAATAGTTGAATCTTCCTTTTGCACCCCCCAGCACCCCGTCACCAGCCGTCACTGTGTGCAAGTATATTGAACATAGTATAACATTTATTTTTTAATGTTTATCTCGGATTTTTCTTTAAATTATTGTTTAAAAATAACTAAAATATGGAATGGAGTATTGTCAAACATTTTTTTTCCATGAATCACAGCACAACTCCACATTTTTTCAAAAATACTTAAGACTTTCCATTACAATCTGGCCCAATGGCGCCCAATGGCGAACCCAGGTTGTCAGCGACAAAACTCATGGAAATGTATAAAATTCAAACCTCAAACATGTTATTGTCTCAAGGTTCCTTTTAAATCACAATCAATTCAAAAATATGTTTATTTATTCAAATGGAATTATTAAAATAAAAAATAAATCAATTCAAATGAACTATTCCCGTTCCCATACTTTGAAAAGGTCCTAACTGACAATTTGGCTAAAAATACCCGATAATTATAAGTAACCCACTTAATGCGGAAAGAAAAATAACAATGTATTTTAGTTCTACATAAATTATTTATATATAAACTATAATTCTGACGAAGGCGTAAGCCGAAACAGCTATCAACAAATATATAAAATAATTTAAAACTAAAACATGTTATTGTCTGAGGGTTCCTTTTAAATCACAATCAATTCAAAAATATGTTTTTTTATTTTGACTTTCCATGAGTTTTTCGCTAAAAAAATAAATCGCCTTTCGGCATCTTCAGGCATTCCAAGTTCCCGTATGTACTTGAACTGAATAACTAAAATACATGGTTATTTTTCTTTCCGTTTTATAATGGAGTTCTACCAAGTAAATGCCTACTCAATCAATAACCCACTTAAATTCACTAAAACTCATTTAAATCGACTTTTCGCTAATTCATATAGATTACGTTAATATCAAAAAGTCTTAGTAATCTAGTTTTATTTTTGTTTTTGTGTAAAATCAATACAAATGTTCGATGTATTCGGCGGTAACTTTGTGAAAGTTCATTTTAATATCAAATTTTAAATAACTTTGATTATTCCAAGTATTGTGCTACTAACTGTGATACGTGTTTCGTCTCTTTCAGAGGCATCCTTGGACTTACTATCGCAACGTTTGCTTAAGCAAGGAAGCAAAATTGATTCTTATATTTTTAAATGATAAAATTACAAAATGAAGTATTAGAATTTTACTTTTTACGGGAAGCAAGGAGGTTAGGTCAGGTTAGGTTAGGTTAGAGAGGAGAGGTTATAGAAGGAGGGGCTATAGGGTATGGAGTTCGAGATTTTTCCTTTTTACGGGAAGCAAAGGAGGTTAGGTTATGTTAGAGAGGAGGGGTTATAGAATCAAAACAAAGCAAACAAATAATTATACTACTAATGACGTTAGCGTTACAAAATATTAGCTAATAAGATACAGCCAATAAAAACTGTTTACTACGCGTCAATTTAAGTATATCTGTGCACTTGAAATGACTCATTATAAGGGTTTTCAATCCCGGGATCCTGATGATTTTCAATACCTGATGAATCCCGGGATTAAAAAAAGAATCCTGAAATTTTCGGAATTGATTTATTTACCAAACGATACTAATAATACATGTACTTGTACATGTCACCTTTGAAATCATAGATGCTCGTGAAAAAATAATTATTTGCGCTAAGCATTTATGACAGCATCGAATATAAAATATTGCGTAGAGCTTAATTTAGAGAACGAAAAATATCAAGTAACATAAATGGAATTCAATTGATCCCATCATTCTGGATGGTAATGGATTCGTCATCAATCAAAAACATCTGATCGAACGAGACCGATACTCTCGAGCATTATTTTTCCATATGCTCCAATATGGGAGCAGACATGGTTAAAAAAATCACATCTATAGTACTTATTCCACACGAATTTATTAAGATCAAGGCCGGTTTCGTACATTGCGAGACAAATATCAGCATTTTTATGAACTTATTCCACATACATTATATTGGACCACGAACGGTTTTGCTCACAGCAAGAATTGTCAACATTGAATTGTCATCAAAAAAAAAATCAAGCTCACATGTATGACCACCAGGCAAACGACTTGGAGCAGTTCGCACTTAATAGGCATGGTGATGCGAACCGTGAATGCGACTTCTTATCTACACCTTTTAATGTTAAAATCATCCATTTTATTTGGAATGTTCGTTGAAAGAAGCGTGTTTAAGATAAAATAACGTTATCTTATCACGTATGCGCAGTGAAGTTTTAATCCTGGCAATTGGTAGCGTCAATATAAACAGTTTTCAGCCAATAATAATCTGATTTATTTCCTTTTTTATTTAATTGCGATGAAGCTAGTTTATCAACATTATATTTGTTTACTGCAAAGAGATGTAAAAAACAAAGAATTATAAATATATATTTTGGAGAACAAGTTGGTTGTCCCATCACCCATCCGTTATGTGTGTGCAGCCGTTTTTCACAGCCGCCTTCCATAACGCTATACGATCAAGAAAAGAAACGAATTTACTCCTCACTTACTTGGCCCGAGACCGAGCTGCACGGGACTGATCTTTTAACCATGCACTAAGGTTCTTAAAGAGAAGAAATAAAAAAGAAAATGTGTCTTGCTCAGCCACTTTGTTAGAGTGATATTAAGTATCTTATGTATCTGTATACTGAGAATCCGTGGAGTTTAATCTACTTCGCGTTGAATCTGAAGAGGAATCAAGATTATCACGTTCTCCATATGATGTTGCAAATTTATCGAATGCCTCAAAATTGGCCTTGGTTGAGATCAGGTCAGCGTGGCATATTGGGCCCGTATGAGGACGGACCGCAGCAAACAGCTCAGCTCGTTCGGCATTCATCTCGGGGCAGTCCCACAGTACGTGATTAGCGTCCTGGTAGTCGTGTCCACAAGTGCAATCCGGCCATTCGACCAACTTGCCCAACCCAAATAGTTTGCCGTTGAATTTGCCATGTCCATTAAATACAAAAAGGTTACACATTGTATCAATAATTTTAAGATAGATATTTAAGATAAAGTAGCAGTGGTTGTCGACTGTTTCACCCTCAGCCAGGCAAAAGTTAAAAAAAAACAAACTCACATGAATGGCCACCAGGCAAACGACCAGGAACAGTCCGCACTTAATGGACATGATGATGCGATCCTTGATTCCTCGGCGGAGTAAAGGACGAAGATCAACCCTCGGTTAGGCGATCTGGTGATTGACAACTCTTGGCTGAGATTCCTCGCTTATAAAGCAGTGCCATTCTGCTTGATCAGATGCAATCTCACATTTTTAATATTTGACTAGACGCATTTAAAGCGGTCGCATATAAACATTTGAACAAACGACTTTAATGTGCATATCGTGATTTATTGTATTTTTCAGTTATTAATAATATAATAATAATCAAAATTGATCAAAATCGTTGGCAGACTTTCATTATTTTCATCGAGCCGAGCGATGTGGACTTTGGTTACCACCGCTAGAAAAGCCTTTCCACCATGGCCTTTCTCAATTATTACACCCCTCTAGGAAGCAAAGAAACTTAAGTCGTATACTTACGTAACTTTGTAGAAGTTCATTTAAATATAAAATAACTTTGATTATTTCACGTATTGTGTAACTAACTGTGACACGTGTTTCGCCTCTTTCAGAGGCATCTTCAGACTTACTATCGCAAAGTTTGCTATATTTATTTGTTTGCTTTGTTTCGATTCTATAACCCCTCTCTTGCGTCCCTTATAAAGGAAAAATCCCAAACTGATTGATTGCACCTTATTAGTATCATTATGTAATTACATTGTTTTGATTCTATCACTCCCTTCCTTTTTTCCTTTAGAAGGCATAAAACCCGTAATCCATTTTGTAATTTCATAATTTAAGATGTTAGAATCAATCTTGCTTCATTACTCAAGCAAACTTTGCGATAGTAAGTCTGAAGATGCCTCTGAAAGAGGCGAAACACGTGTCATAGTTAGTTACACAATACGTGGAATAATCAAAGTTAATTTTATATTAAAATGAACTTCCACAAAGTTACCGCCGAAACCATCGAAAATATCTCATTAGTAGGTTATAATTAGTATAATTTCTTTGGTTACCGCCGTGAGAAAAACTTTTCCACTTTATTGGTTGGGTCGGCATTTGCTTGGTGGAACTCCATTATAATACAGTGAGAAAAATAACAATGTACCGGTAATTCGCGGATAATAGAGATTAGTAGGTGAATGGAGAAAAAAACAAGGATTGAACTTCAGCACAACTTTACTAAGTATACAATAATTTATTGATTGAGTAGGCATTTACTTGGTAGAACTCCATTATAATACGGAAAGAAAATAATAATGTATTTTAGTTCTACATAAATTATTTTATATATTTGTTGATAGCTATTTCGGCTTACGCCTTCGTTAGAAGAACTCGAAGGCGTAAGCCGAAATAGCTATCAACAAATAAAGGGTATTTCAATAGGGACGCTCAAAATATGTTACTATGTCCCGCTGAGTAGATTATTCATTGTTTAGTGGCCAAATTTGAGTCAACCAGTTTGGTAAATAATCGGCCAACACCTACCTGTACGTCATCAAAATACAATATCTGGTGAAAACATTGCTGTTGTGTGTGAATGTGTACAGGAAAACCCAAGGCAGCTTATTTCTCGTCGTTCACAAGAACTTGGCTTTTCTGCGACTTCAACATGGCGAATTTTGAATCGGGCCTTATGTCTGCACCCGTATAAAATCCAACTAACTTCAGGTAAACGACCACAGACAACGCCAGATTGGGTTCTGGAGCAGTTGGAAGTTTACCCAAATTTGTCAAAAAAGTCAACTTTAGCGACATGGCCCATTTTATAATGAATGGATATTGGCAGACATTTGATGCTATATTCCATATTTAATGCCGTAAAATATACTTACAAATGAAATTAAAATTTAGTCGAAATCTCACAAACAACTTGTTTTATTTACATTTCAAAACTAAGCGTCCTTATAAAAAGACCCTATATATAAAATAATTCATGTATAACTAAAATACATTGTTATTTTATTTCCGTATTGTACAATAATTCCTTACAATTACTATAATACTATCTCTCGAATGACAGAACCAAACCAATTAAATGAATGGCCAAAATTGAAAGTGACGTGTTTAAGTTCGACGCCTGTGCATCCTTACTTTTTGACTCCTTACACACTTCTCTTTTATTGCACGAAAATCAAAATCAATCATGTTATTTTTGGTTGCTAAATACCGTGAAACGGAATGAATGGAGACTTGTATAGAATAGAGGTTCATATATTCCAATAATTACAATCTGTATTTTTGTCTCTATTCACCCCGATTCAATATGAATAGAGACATCGAAAAAAATGGACCGTGTCTTAATAACGATAATGAATATTTAAAAAATATTGTCATGAATGTGTAGTAAGACCATATAAACAAGTTTCAAGCCATTCACATTTGAATTATGTGGCGCAGGTATGAAGATACATAGTCGTGAAGGGTAACAAGTGTCTCTATTGACCCCGTTTTACGGAAATAATAATCAAAATTGATCAAAAGCGTTGGCAGAATTTCATTATTTTCATCGAGCCGAGCGAGAGAGTCACGCTTTTTCATTTTTTCGAAAATTCATATCCACTCCAAATGTGCAGTATGTGGTCTTCTTATGGAGGTATTTTCATATTTCTGTGTGCTGAAAGAATAACTTAACTAGGAGAGGTGAGTGGTATTTTTTCGACAGCAAAAATACCCAATGCTTTGACATTAACCTTCGTAAAACTATCCTTGAAAAATGACTCTTAGGCCGAATGGGCGTAAAAAAAGACCCCGGTGTTTTGTCATAGACTGCAATAAAAAATTCATTGATTACGCTTTGACGTATATTTATAAATCTTTCTGAAAAAAAAATCATATAAAATTCTCTATTTTTCCTATAATTATTCATATTTAAGTCGCGCATGAAAACGACGACGTATCCACTCCAACGGCTATGGCGGGCTAACAAACCAATAACCGTGCACGAAGTCGCATTACCTTATCTCTTATCTTATCGCTTATCGACTTTTATTGTTGCCAGATATGAAACACTCCGTCGATCTTATCTATGACTCACTAAAGTCACGTTCTCTTATAGCTTATGGGCGTGAAATTTTATGTTAACGCTTCCCAGCAAATGCTAACATTGACAATTAGACTGAAAAATTCCGACTTCTTCTCTTTTTTAATCGATTACGGCGGAACTAGCCGATAAATATCATATTTTTTTTTCCGCAAAAGGTGTGAAAAACTATGATTTAAGAATACCAAAAGTTTAGACATCGTACCACTAGTATTAAGATAGATATTTAAGGTAAAGTAGCTGTTGGGACAAAATCTATTCTGTTTGGGATGGCTAGGTACATAATAAAGCAAGTTGATTCTAACACAGTTAGCCCAGATTCAACGTTTTTCAATGGATCATAAAAAATAAATGATCAATGCGGGAAACGGCAAATGCGGGAAAATTTAAAATACAAAATAAAAAAGTTAAGCTTTTAAAAACACTTTCATATTATACCAATAACCTTCAATTTTAACAAAGACCTTTCAAATTCAAATATCTTTCTAGTCGATTCATTTACATCTCTATATATATAAAAATCTCGACAAAAATATTTGTCGCCAAACTCCTTTGAAACGGCTGGACCGATTATTATGAAATTTTGTATGTATATTTTTTAGATATCAGAGAAGGTTGTAAAGTATATTTCATACCGCTAAATGAAGAATGTCTCTATCAAGACGTATTTTCATATTTCTGACATCTGTCATTATTTTTTATTTTTGTTGTTAAATCACAGAAGGCGCGCGTGAAGCTTGACATTTCATACAGCGAATTAAATTTAAGCTTCGCAAATCAGTCGCAAGAGGCGCTTTTCATAATCGTATGAAAATATATCACAACAAAGTTTATATATATTTATATCCAGCAAATAGTTTAACAGAAAGCAGTGCAAGAATGCTACGCGAATCATTTTGATTCTCTTCAATAAAGCAAATGCCTTGCTGTCACGTGAATTACATTCATTTCAATGTAATTAAAATACTTCATTTTGATTTTTGCACATTTATTTTCCATATTCATTTTGAGTATTGATTTTGACTTAATAAAAAACATAATTTAATTCAGCTAATACGTTAACGCATCTATTGATTCTGAGGCGGTACGAAGTTCGCCGGGTCAGCTAGTATTCTATAATATATCCTTGGAGTGGAAAAATATTAAAGTTTTTATGAGGCCAATAAAGCTTCTGTTAATCTTATTCCCGGTTCATTATTACTTTGTTCGCCATCTCCTTCTATAGGAGGCACAGATACTCAGTAAGTGAGTCATCACCGGAAACATTACGACTATGAATCGTAAACAATTGCACACTAGCAGTGTCAGTTTTTTTTCTACGAACCGAATAGATGAGGTTGAATATGCTTATGAGAAATATTTAACAAAAATATTTGTGAACGTACCTTAATTTTTAGACGATTAAAAGAGGAAATCGAGGAACCATTAATGCGGGATTTTTTAAACATTATTCTTATGGGTGCTTCGACGGGCCCATAGAAAATGAACGAACCACGCGGGACAACGAATAACGCAAGAACGTTGGAGCGGGGTTCCACTGTATTTTAAAATGATAAAATTACAAAATGGAGTTTGAGATTTTTTGGGTAGCTAGGAAAGGGTTTTAGGATCAAAGCAAAGCAAATTTATTTTTTATTTTAAACCATGTCCGCTTTCAACTTGGAGCATATGGACTCATCACGGAGTTTATCTAAGCATAGGTTTTTCTACGAGAACTGCTTGTTACTCAGTTGCTCAACGTCTCTTTTTTAAAGATAGTAGGGATGGAAAGGATACGAGGACTAAGATAGGACTAGTGATTAGATAATCGCTGTCACTATGCGTCGTTCTTTGGGATAGGAAAGATGGGAAGGGATTTTTAACAACACCAACACACTTTCGCCTCTGAGCAAAATCGATTTACCGACTGAAAAAATCTGCTCGTACTGGAAATCTAACCCGCATGTTCCGACATGGTACTAAACCATGGAAGCCACTAGGCTTTAGTATTTATTCCACATTCAATTTATTGGATCAGGACCAGATTCGCACAAGGCAAGCATTATCAACTGATAAGATATGTACACAACCATACAGCGATATTGATTCAAGTAGATAGTGCTCGCCATGATCGAAACCAGTCCTGACCCAATAAATTTAATGTGGAATAAGTACTAAAAATGGGTTACACAAGCACCCATGCCTTTGAACAGATTTATCGAATGAAAAAAGTCGACGCCGTTGCCACTGCGCCACGGACCGGGTCCGGGAACTAAATAATTACGAAACTCAAATTAACACTAAGTGGAATAATCAAAGTTATTTAAAAAATTCTATTGAGTCGTATAGTATCAAAAGTAGAACTATCCCATATTTTTCAAAACTGAACTGATGCTCCCATCAACTAATCAGCACCAAAACGAAGCTACGAACAAGAAAGTAATTTAAAAACGCATTGAAATATCTCTTCGAGCCAAATTTGTATTCAAACTACTAATATATACAGCCAAATTTTAATTGTTTCGCCTGTCGAATTGCCTCAGGCATTGATTTGTTACATACTAACAGGGGCGAATTAAAATTATTTTACCAAGAAATTTTGGAAACTAATCGATCTCAGCTTAACAGTTTGCCAATTTTTAACGAGAAACTTCAGTTACCTAGTTCACCATTGTTGTACTCTTTTAAATAATTGTCATTTATAAATAATTCAAGCACTTAAATTCAAACATTTAAAATTTTATATTGAAATTCCATCCAGCACTCTCAATAGAAATCCACATTATACAGCGAAGTTAGTGTTAAAAAACTTTTGGTGGAAAATCATTACACCAACAAAATTAAAGCACGACCTTTACTTATTAGTTCCATTTTTTTATAATTATCAGAACTGGATTCGCTCACCGCGCGTGATATTTAATGAGTCAAAGCAGCACTGACCAATATAAAAAAATATAAGATATGCTTTATTTTTATCGATATAATGGTTTTCCACCAAGAATTCAGACAGTTATTTGGTAATTCAAGCTCTGTTTATATTCTATTTTTCAAGAAATCTTGTTCGGAATTTAAAGCTGATCGAAAATATCATTTCAAGCAGGGCTGTGGAGTCGGTAAACAAAAGTTCGACTCCGACTCCAGCATTTACAAAATCACGACTCTGACTCCAACTAAAAAAGTTTAGTCGGTCCCTGTGGTCTAGTGGCAAGAGCTTTGTCCTAGCGATCTGGAGACCCGGGCTCACTTCCCGGCAAGGTCAGATTTTTTCAATTGAAGAAAATAGAGATCTTGGGTTGGGTGTATGTTATTTATCGTTGATTTTGTGCACAACTGATTTATTACTTATCATCGAGTTAATCTCGTATGACTTTCACAATTAAGAATATTTGGCGCATTGACGTAAGCTGTAATGCCAAATATTTTTTTTTCTTTTTTAAAAAATATTAATATCGTCACTTTCTTTCGTAATTTTCCTATTTATGTGTATTTGCCAAATATTTTTTAGTGTGCAAGTCATACGAGATTAAATCGATGATAAATAATTGAAAAATTACATACACCTAACCAGTGACGGCTTGTGACGGGGTGTTGGGGGGTGCAACGGAAGATTCAACCATTTTTGCAAGAGTTCTTTCCTATTCATTGGATTTTAAAACACTTCTATAGCATGGACTTTCAATTCAGATGTTCGCAATACCAACTGTTTCTCTTCCGTAGTACGGAAAAATAGTTGAATCTTTCTTTTGCACCCCCTAGCACCCTGTCACCAGCCGTCACTGCATCCAACCCAAGGTGTCTTTTTCAATTGAAAATTCTGACCTTGCCGGAAATTGAACCCGGGCCCACATGATCGCTAGGACTCTTGCCACTAGACCACTAGAATATCAACCCTACCAATCGCCAAATTTGACATATTATATGCAAAAATAAAAAGTTAAAACTTTTAAAATTTTCCGACTTCGAGTACGACACCGGCCAAAACGCCGCGGCGACTCCGACTCCACAGTCCAGATTTCAAGCAACTACGTAACAAACTGTTCTCGTAGAAAATCATCCGTTATTTCATTAGTTAAACTTTTATATATGTCTATATGTTCCCCATTGGGAGTCGAAATGGTTGACAAATAAAAAAAAATGGTAACTACTACATCCACATAAATATATTGTGTTAAAGATCATGACCGGTTTCGCTCACCGCGAGCCACACTAATCCTGCCCTCGTCACCGTTTCCTTTTAAATCGTTATTGATATTCAGCAACTGAGTAACAAGCAGTTCTCGTTGTAAATCATGTTGAGATAAACTCCGTGAGGAGTCCATATGCTCCAAGTTAGGAGATCATGGATAAAAAAAATAAAGATTAAATTAAGTTAATTAAGGATTTCAACTGAAGTTGATTGATGGAATTTCAATATCATTAAACCGTAAATTTATTTGAGATATTCCTATGTTATTACATTTTTAAAATCACAATAATTATAACAAACCCACTTAATTTATTGAAACATTTTACATTTGAAAAGCAATTTAACTTGGTGATCTAATTCTATTTTTGTATATAAACGATACAAACTGTTTACTACGCGTCAGTTCAAGTACATCCGTGCACTTGAAATGCCTGAAGATACCGAAAGGTGAAACCTGGATCGTTAGCGACAAAACTCATGAAAAGTACAAAATTTAAACAATTCAAATTTGATATTTGAATTCCATCAAGCACCCTCAGTTGAATTCTCATAGTTTTGATTGCGCCAGTCTGTAATGAACATGAACGCGATCAGGTTGTCTCTTTCATGCGCGACTTAAAATATGAATAATTATAGGAAAACTATCGATTTTTTATAAAACGGTGTATGAAGATACGCATTTATGCCAATTAAGCCATACCACTGTGGTATTTCAAGATCCCCTTTGGGATCACGCGTATTTTTTCGGCGACCGTTTCTGAAGGTTAAGTAAAAAATGCAGAATAACAATTGGAAATATAATATATTTTAAGATCCATATACAATAAATGTTTCATATGAAAACAATTCTTATAAAACATAATAACAACAATAAAAAATATAATAAGATATACTACATATATATATATAAATATTTAACAACAACTTTAATAACAATTATAATATATAAATATATATTTATATACCCATCACCCTTTACTGATATATAAATTTATTTGGTCAACTGCTCCGTGGCAGCCATTTTGGACTATTCGTTTCTACAATGGCTCTTGAATAGCCTGAATGTATTTATTATAATATATATATATCAAACACATATTCACACGTTTTTTTCAATAGTTTATCTTGAATATCAAGAATCTGCTATCAAATCATTTCTGAAACAAAAAAGAAAAAATAATTATTAGAATATTATTCTTTAACCTTTGAAATAAGGTCTCCAATAAAGAACGTGTCTACCGAAAGGGGGTTTAAAAAATTCCCGTTGTGCATTGATGACAGCTTCGAATACAAAAATCAATTGACAAAAATTTATGGTGATAAATAATTTTAACTCTTGAAAGACGGTACCTTAAAAATAGTACGCGATCCGAAGGGGGTCTAAAAATACCCCAGTGGTATAGCTTTATTGGTATAGATTGAATTAAAAGAATGTTATAATATTCTTATACGTATCTTTATACATTGTTCAAAAAAACAATATATTAAAATCGATAGTTTTCCAATATTTATTCATATTTTAAGTCACGTATAAAACAAATAACGTGTGTGCGTTGATGTTCATGACAAACTGACGTAATCGGAATTTTGAGGGCGAGCGCTCTTCTACGTCTTTTAATTTAAAAAAAGCATCCATTTCATATGTTAGTTTGACTGAAGCATGTTCGAGATAAGATAGCGTTATCATATCGCGTATGGGCAGTGAAAATTCAATCCTGGCATTGTGACGTTGTAAAAAATTTTCGGCAAATAATAATTCTTTTTTTTTCTAACATAATTGCGACGAATATTTGAGTGAGCAAGTTGGTTGTCCCACCACCCTTCCGTTGTGTATATGCAGCCAATGTTCAATGGCCGCCTTTCACAACGCTATCTGCATAGAAAAAGGAATTAACCCCTCACAGTCATGACCCGAGCAGATCTGCACGGACTGATAAAAAATAATACAATTTATTGAAGTGACTAGCCCAGCCACTGAAATCAGTTTGATACAAAGTAACCTGTGCACAATCTGTATACTGAGAGCCCGTCGTGTTAGACCAGTCAATTGACAAGTGAAGAATCGAGATTATGTCGATCCCCGAATAAATTTGCAAATTTTTCAAATGCATTGAAACTAGCGTGGCCTATTGGACCCGTGTGAGGACGGGCCACAGCAAACAGTTCTGCATTTGGGGTCAGTCCCATAGGATGTGATTGGCATGCTAGTGGAGGCGCCCACAAAGTCCACTTAAAACCAACTCAGCGCGAAGAGTTTTGCATAGAACTTGCCATGGCAGGTGATACTGGATAGGAAGAAGTACTCTGAAAGGCTTTAATTTATGCGAATGCCTATTCTAAATATTTTGAATGAGAAATCATGGACTGTTGTTTGGAAAATCACTACAAAACTGCAACTAACTATGACGATAACATTGAAAATTTACGTTTTATACGAGGTGCCTCATTGAAAGTTCCAAGAAACCTTCCAAAGAGATAATATCACCAGTTTTAAGACGTGGATTTGAAGTATAATTCACAGCTTCATTGCTTAGAAAATTGGTGATGCTAATGGGTACCGTAAAACGGAGTCAAAAGATACACTTTTTACCCTTCACGACTATGTATCTTCATACCTGCGCCACATAATTCAAATGTGAATGGCTTGAAACTTGTTTCTATGGTCTTACTACAAATTCATGACAATATTTTTTCAATATTCTCTATCGTTATTAAGACACAGTAAATTTTGTTCGATGTCTCTATTCACATTGAATCGGAGTGAATTGAGACGAGAGATGGTAAATCGAGACTTGGCAGGTGATGCACAGGCATCGATTTAAACATTTTTGTTTCAATTTTGGTAAATTATTTAGTTAGTTTGGTTTTGTCATTCGAGAGATAGTATTAAAATCATTGTAAAGAATTATTGTATACTTAGTAAAGTTGAGCTAAAATTCAATCCTTGTTTTTGTCTCTATTCACCTGCCAGTCACTATTTACCCCAATTTACCGGTTATGACTCTATGATTGCTATCCTGATTTTAAATAATCATGCGTTATACTTACATTACATCCCGCACTTTTTGGCCTTTGAGGAGGTTGAACTGCTGGAGCTGCTGCTTGATGATGAAGTAGACGATCCGGTTTTGCTGCTTGAGCTACTTCCAGAAGAAGTGGTAGAGCCTGTCTTTCCACCGGATGAGCTGCTTGATCCACTGCTCGAAGAGCTGCTTGAGCCGCTGCTTGAGCCGCTGTTTCCGGAAGAACTACCAGAAGAGCTACCCGAAGAAGAGCTTGATCCAGACTTTCCACCAGATGAGCTACCAGAGCTACTGCCGGAAGAACTGCTTGAGCCAGTGCTTCCAGAAGAACTGCTTGATCCACTGCTTGAAGAGCTGCTTGCTCCCTTTTTCCAACCAGATGAGCTGCCTGAAGAACTGCTACTGCTTGAGCCACTGCTTGAGCCACTGTTTCCGGAAGAGCTACCAGAAGAGCTTCCTGATGAAGAGCTTGATCCTGACCGTCCACCGGATGAGCTGCCAGAGCTGCTGCCAGAAGAACTGCTTGAACCACTGCTGGAGCCACTGCTTCCAGAGGAGCTACCAGAAGAGCTTCCTGATGAAGAACCTGAACCTGACTGTCCACCGGATGAGCTACCAGAAGAACTGCTTGAGCCACTGCTTGAGCCACTGCTTCCGGAAGAGCTACCAGAAGAGCTTCCTGATGAAGAACCTGATCCTGACCGTCCACCGGATGAGCTGCCAGAAGAACTGCTTGAGCCACTGCTTGAGCCACTGCTTCCGGAAGAGCTACCAGAAGAGCTTCCCGATGAAGAACCTGAACCTGACCGTCCACCGGATGAGCTACCAGAAGAACTGCTTGAGCCACTGCTTGAGCCGCTGCTTGAGCCACTGCTTCCGGAAGAGCTACCAGAAGAACTGCTTGAGCCACTGCTTGAGCCACTGCTTCCAGAAGAGCTACCAGAAGAGCTTCCTGATGAAGAACCTGAACCTGACCGTCCACCGGATGAGCTACCAGAAGAACTGCTTGAGCCACTGCTTGAGCCACTGCTTCCGGAAGAGCTACCAGAAGAACTTCCTGATGAAGAACCTGAACCTGACCGTCCACCGGATGAGCTACCAGAAGAACTGCTTGAGCCACTGCTTGAGCCACTGCTTCCGGAAGAGCTACCAGACGAGCTTCCTGAAGAAGAGCTTGATCCTGAATGTCCACCAGTTGAGCCACATCTTCCACCATTTTCTTCTGTTGTTTCCGGGGCAACAGTAGTTGTAGTGGCTTCTGTTTCAGGTGCAGCAGTAGTTGTAGTGGCTTCTGTTTCAGGTGCAGCAGTAGTTGTAGTGGTTGTTTCAGGTGCAGCAGTAGTTGTAGTGGTTGTTTCTGGGGCAGCGGTAGTTGTGGTAGTGGTTTCTGGGGCAGCGGTTGTGGTTGTTGTTGTTTCTGGTGCAGCTGTAGTTGTGGTTGTTGTTGTTGTAGGTGCAGGCGTGGTTGTGGTTGTTGTCTCAGGTGCAGCTGTAGTTGTGGTTGTTGTCGTAGGTGCAGCCGTGGTTGTTGTAGTTGTTTCTGGGGCAGCGGTAGTTGTTGTGGTTGTTTCTGGGGCACAGGTAGTTGTTGTGGTAGTCTCTGGTGCGGCGGTGGTAGTTGTTGTGGTAGTTGTCGTTGTAGTTGTTGCTGTGGGTGCTGATTTTACGTTCTTTTTTGTCCAGTTTGAGCTAGAGGAGCTGCTGGAAGAACTGCTCGAGCCACTATTTCCGGAAGAGCTACCAGAAGAGCTTCCTGAAGAAGAACTTGATCCCGACTTTCCACCGGATGAGCTACCTGAACTGCTGCCGGAAGAACTGCTTGAGCCACTGCTTCCGGAAGAACTTCCAGAAGAGCTTCCCGAAGAAGAACTTGATCCCGACTTTCCACCAGATGAGCTACCTGAACTGCTGCCGGAAGAACTGCTTGAGCCACTGCTTCCGGAAGAACTTCCAGAAGAGCTTCCTGAAGAAGAGCTTGATCCAGACTTTCCACCAGATGAGCTACCAGAGCTGCTGCCGGAAGAACTACTTGAGCCACTGCTTCCCGAAGAACTAGAGCTTCCTGATGAAGAACTGGATCCAGATTTTCCACCAGATGAGCTGCCTGAGCTGCTGCCAGAAGAACTACTGGAGCCACTGCTTCCAGAAGAGCTACCAGAAGAGCTTCCCGAAGAAGAGCTTGATCCAGACTTTCCACCTGATGAGCTACCAGAGCTACTGCCGGAAGAACTGCTTGCACCATTGCTACCGGAAGAGCTGCTTGATCCACTGCTGGAAGAGCTGCTTGCTCCCTTTTTACCACCGGATGAGCTGCCAGAGCTGCTGCCTGAAGAACTGCTTGAGCCACTGCTTCCCGAAGAACTAGAGCTTCCCGAAGAAGAGCTTGATCCAGACTTTCCACCTGATGAGCTACCAGAGCTACTGCCGGAAGAACTGCTTGCGCCATTGCTACCGGAAGAGCTGCTTGATCCACTGCTCGAAGAGCTGCTTGCTCCCTTTTTACCACCGGAAGAGCTGCCAGAGCTGCTGCCGGAAGAACTGCTTGAGCCACTGCTTCCCGAAGAACTAGAGCTTCCCGAAGAAGAGCTTGATCCAGACTTTCCACCTGATGAGCTACCAGAGCTGCTGCCAGAAGAACTGCTTGAGCCATTGCTTCCCGAAGAGCTAGAGCTTCCTGATGAAGAGCTGGATCCAGATTTTCCACCGGATGAGCTGCCAGAGCTGCTACCAGAAGAGCTGCTTGAGCCACTGCTTCCGGAAGAGCTAGAACTTCCTGAAGAAGAGCTTGATCCCGACTTTCCACCCGATGAGCTGCCAGAAGAGCTTCCTGAAGAAGAGCTTGATCCAGACTTTCCACCTGATGAGCTTCCAGAAGAGCTACCTGAAGAAGAGCTTGATCCAGACTTTCCACCGGATGAGCTACCAGAACTGCTGCCGGAGGAACTGCTCGAGCCATTGCTACCGGAGGAACTACTTGATCCACTGCTGGAGGAGCTGCTTGCTCCCTTTTTGCCACCGCATGTGCTGCCTGAGCTGCTGCCAGAAGAACTGCTTGAGCCACTGCTTCCTGAAGAACTAGAGCTTCCTGATGAAGAGCTGGATCCTGACTTTCCACCTGAGCTACTAGAAGAGCTTCCTGATGAAGAACTGGATCCCGACTTTCCACCTGATGAGCTGCCAGAGCTGCTACCGGAAGAACTAGTGGAGCCACTGCTTCCGGAAGAGCTACCAGAAGAGCTTCCCGAAGAAGAGCTTGATCCCGATTTACCACCTGAGGAGCTACCAGAAGAGCTACCCGATGAAGAAGTGGATCCTGACTTTCCTCCTGACGAGCTCCCAGAAGAGCTTCCAGAAGAAGAGCCTGATCCTGATTTTCCACCTGAGGTGCTGCTGGAACTACTTGTGGATGAAGAGCTCGATCCCGACTTGGTACCTGATGAACTGCTGCTGGAACTACTGCTGGAGCTACTGGATGTAGAACCAGCCTTGCCAGCGCATGGTTTCACTGTTGGACATGCGTTGAGGCTCTGAAATGGAGAAACATATTACATTGATTATTTTGTTCACACCTAGATGGTTATATTTCAAAGCATCTTTTACTCCGATTTTTTCCGGGTCGTTAGCGACAAAGCTCACGAAAAAAAACAGGCTTTACGATGACAGCTTAAATTAGTTAGTAAGGTTACCACACGGCTTTACGCGATATTTCACTCGTTCAGCTCAAAATCATTCGTGCATTTGAAATGCCTGAAGTTATCAAAAGATGAGACCCGAGCCGTCAGTGCCAAAACTCAAAAATAAGATAACTAAATCGACGACGATCGTTAAAAGTGGCTCAACGTGATTTTTCACTCAGTTTTGTCAGCTAAGCAACATTGAAATGTACTTGAAATTCCCGAAAATATCAAAAGTGGAATTCCGGGTTGTCAGCAACAAAACTCGTTTTGACGATCTGACCCATCCACCACCCGCCACGGCCATGGGTATGGTTTTAGCAGACATTTCCCGTGGCGTTACAACGTGAGGCGTTATACAGTTTTTAGCTTTGGAATTGTCCTGGGAGCAGTTACTCGGGACTTGATTAGCTTGCGCTAAAGTGTGCTTGACTGCCCCTTATCTGCTATGGAGAAGAAAGGTTGGTTTCTCTCACCACCGCCCGTTGTGTATATGCAGCCAATGTTTCATGGCCACCTTTCAAATAAAAAAAAGAATTTACCCCTCACATTCATGGCCCGAGCAGATCTGCACGGGACTAAGCTTGAAACATGCACTAGTGTACTTAAAAATAGAAAATGAAATAAATTGGAGTGGCCAGTTCAGCCAATGAAATCAGTTTGATGCAACGTATCCTGTTTTTAATCCGTATACTGAGAACCCGCCGTGTTATGCGAGTTTATTGACTCTAATTTTTCAAATTCAATGAAGTTAGCCTTAGTTGCAATCAAGTCAACGTGGCCTATTGAGCCCGTGTGAGTACGGACCACAGAAAACACTTTTTCTCGGTTGGAATTGATTAAAGGGCAGTCCTATGGCATGTCGACACTTTATTTTGAAAAGTTTATAATTGCTATTGACAATATTTTGAGATATGAGCGTTTGAAATTTCGATTGATTAAAATTCACTTGTAACAATGAGCAAAAACAAATGTTTAAAATTTCTTATTTTAAGCATATTTTTTCACAACTCATGCTGAAAAATGATGATCTTAAAGATCTTACAATCTTAGAAATTTGTCAAATAAATTTAGAAAAAAAAGTGTGCAGATGCAGTGCAACTTCGGAATTCTGCCAACTCCGGTATTCAACCATAGGCAATTCTGAAATTCACATATATGATAGAATGCATTTAATACAAGCTTTTCCGACCAAAAAATCATTTTAGGGCAAAAATGTCAATTAGAAACTTTTCAAGAAAAGTGGCTGAGTGAGGTTACCCCACGGTTCGACACGATATTTATCAGAGGAGACGCAAACTTACATGGATAGCCACAAGGCAGATGACGAAGAACAGGCCGAATTTGATAGACATCTTGGAATAATCACTGACGTCTTGGCAATGCAAAAGGTGAAAGACCAACTCCTGGTAAGCTGATCTGGTGATTGACGACTTTGCAACGGGACGTAGCGCTTATAAGCCGGTCCTTTCATTGATTGATCAGTTGGAGTTTTGTCAACTAATTGTTTGACAAGATATTCAAAACTCGGTATGTTGTCGTAGAAATATTTGAACAAACGACATTGGATACTTTTGTTTTGTGTTCATTCGAATGATTTATTACCCTATGATGCCTATTGTCAATCAAATTTCGCTTAATTACGAGCAGATAAAATACTTATCATCATCATCATCTTTATTGAATATTTATTTCGGCCTCTGCAATGCCAAAACGAGAATTTATCAAACTTTTTTTTATATTACGGTAAGAAAAATAACAATGTATTTTAGTTCTACATAAATTATTTTATATATTTGTTGATAGCTATTTCGGCCTACGCCTTCGTCAGAACTATGTTTTAAACGTGTATTAGAGATAGCTTATATACCTAGGCTAGACAGGGAACACTATACATCCCCTCTCAGCTCAACCATCCCAACCCCTCATGGGAAAATTTTTAATAAGTTATTCATCTGGCGTAATCTTGAAGTGAACGTTAATCTGGGTATTTTTGGGTTATTATTATCGTGTGAACCAACTCAAAATCCGCAATGTCTCGAGTGAATCCATTTTAAATTGTTTTTAGTGTTCACTGCTTGTTAAAGGCTTTAGAAGCGGTGATGTTGGAAATTAATAGGTATAATCAATCCAATGACATTCTTAATGAACAGATTACAATCAATCTGATTACAATCATTTTGTTCCATTTTTTAAGATATTTAATATATTGATAATGGCTGCATTGGATTAAAAATTTTCAAGACTGCTGTTCTTGCACCCAAATTGATAAAATTTGTATAAGGAAAATTTATAAATATAGTACAATACCCTACGCAAGCTACCGAAAATTCCACTGCGAGCTACCGGTAGCTCGCGTGTGACCTTAAGGCAATTGCTGGTCAAGAACAACTCAATGAAAAATTTATGTTGTGTCAAACTCAATTGAGAGTCCACATGCTCCACATTAGTAACGGGCATTGTTTATGAAAATATATTTCAAGATGAAATAGAGCAATGAATGCAATATACATTTTTTGTTGAGTTAACCTTCGTAGGACTATCTTTGAAAAATGACTCAGGCCGAAGGGGGGTAAAAAAGTGTTTTGGCCTTATTGGCATAGACTGCAATAAAAAAAATATTGATTATGCTTTGACGTATATTTATACATCTTTCTGAAAAAAAAATCATATAAAAATCCGTATTTTTTCTATAATTATTCATATTTAAGTCGCGCTTGAAAACGACGACGTTTCCACTCCAACGGCTATGGCGGACTAACAAGCCAAAAACGGTGCACGAAGTCACCTTATCTCTTACCTTATCGCTTATCGCCTTTAATTGTTGCCAGATATGAAACACTCCGTCAATGTTATCTATGACTCATTATGGTCACGTTCTCTTATCACTTATGGGCGTGAAATTTTATGTTAGCGCTTCCCAGCAATTGCAATTACACTGAAAAATTCCGACTTCTTTTCTTCTCTTTTTTATCGATTACGGCGCAACTTGCCAATAATTATCATATTTTTTTTCTGAAAAGGGTGTTAAAAACTATGATTTAAGAATACCAAAAGCTTAGACATGGTATCACTAGTATTAAGATAGATATTTAAGGTAAAGTAGCTGTTGGGACAAAATCTATACCGTTAGGGATGGCTAGGTTAAATTCAATTAAGAGTTCACTTGCTCCACATTGGTAGCAAGCATTGACTCGTCAATGACCATGTATTTCAAGATGAACCAGGGCAATGAATTCAATATAAATTTTTTGTTAAGTTAAACTCAATTAATAATCAAATGCTCCACATTGGTAACGGACATTATTTAGTCAACGAACATATATTTCAAGATAAAATTGGGCAATGAATTCAATTTTATATTTCTGTTGATTTCAAACTCAATAGATAGTCCACATGCTCCACGGTGGTAACGGGCATTGCTTATGAAAATATATTTCAAGATGAATTAGAGCATTATATCAAATTTCTGCTGAGTTAACCACAATAAAGAGTCCACATGCTCCACATTGGTAACAGACATTGTTTCGTCAATTAGCATATATTTCAAGATGAAACTAGGTAGTGAATTTAATATAAATTTTCTGTTGAGCTATACTCAATAAATAGTTCACAAGCTCCACTTGTTTTTCTCAATGAACATCTTTTTTTAAGATGAAACAGGGCAATGAATTCAATATTAAAGTTTTGTTTAGCTAAGCTCAATTAAAAGTTCACATGCTCCACATTGGTAACGGGCTTGCTTAGTCAACGAACATATATTTAAAGACTAAATATGACAATGTTTACAGTATAAAAATTATAATTCCAAGTATTGTGCAGGAAAAAATGACACGTGTTTAGTCTTTTTGAGAAACAACTCCTGACTTGCTACAATAAGGTAACTTAACACATTGGCAACGGGGACGATTCAAATTTGATATTGAAATTACACTAAAAACTTCAGTCAACATACTTCAGTCATTGTGAATTTTGGCATTGTTAGCCAAATTGATAACACCTTAGCGTGAATTAAATGGCATCAAATTGCGTCAAAATATAATTTTAAAAGTGAACGAAAAATCAAAACAGAATTCAATAAATGCCTGATTCAATTAATTTTTGTTGAATAGTGTTCCATATTATTGTTTCTACAAACACAGATATTGTAAGAAACTTTTGATTCATAAATTGGTAAACATGTGTGTCTGGAAAATGAATAGATTTTCTTGAATTAATTACCAATTTTCTCGATGTGATTTTGTAAATTTTCATGTGTTTTATCACTAATGACACTGGCATCACATTTCGGCATGTTTATGCATTTCAAATGCACGAATTGCCAGTACAGAAATTGTAATTTTCTCAAATTTTGTACACGAGTACTCTACTTACTTTTTCGTCTCTACCTATAGAGGGTCATCGAGAAGAATGGCTCTTGGCCTATCAATATTTCAGCTTAATTTTTCGTATCTAACTATGGAGTGTCGTTGGTATGTCGCGGCTGAGTAAAATTGATAAAATAAGCCGCATTAGGAATCCATGTGCTGCACATCACGAGCGGGAATGGCTTACAAAATACGTTGCAAACAATTTAAATTGAATTATATTAAATTTGGATCGTTTGAATTTTGTACTTTGCCACGATTGGCGTTAACTACCCGGGTTTCGTATTTCAGCATCTTCAGACATTTCAAATGCACGGATTACCTGGACAGAAATTGTAATCTTATTAAATTTGAATGAAGTACTTTGCCGCGATTGGCGCTGACTACCCGGGCTTCGTATAACATATTAACACTTTGTTTACGGGGTTTTAATTACCATAGTATTTACGATACAAATTTATGCACACCGTAAGCAATGGGTTAAATCAGGGCTGTGAAGTCGGAATCGTGGAGTCGGATGCTTTTATCCGCAGTCGGAGTCGTCGTGGGTCTTTGGCCGTTGTCGTACTCGGAGTTGGAAATTTTTAAAAGTTTGAACTTTTTATTTTTGCATATAATATGTCAAATTTGGCTTTTGGCCGGATTGGTAGCGTTGGTATTTAATTGAATACACATAATTAGGAAAATAAGGGGAAAAAAAGTGACGATATTAAACTGTTTTTAGTCGGAGTCGGAGGCGAACTTTTTTTGACCGACTCCACAGCCCTGGGCTAAATCCATGTGAAACAGAATTTGCTTGGAAATGAAAATATATTTTTACAAAGGTTATGTTTTTTCACATATTTGAACGAAACATTGTTTGATCGTCTGTTTGATCGAGCAACTGACAAACAAAATTTAAAATCGATTCACTCAAAACCAGTTTCTGAATTATTTAAATGCAAATTTAAAATATTTATGTCAACAAATGTAAATTAAAAAAAAAAAAAATTCTTAATTATTTATTTTTGATTTTTCTGTCCTGAAAACGAAAAATAAATACGTTCGATGGATTCGGCGGTAACTTTGTGGAAGTACACTATAATAAAAAATTATAATGACTTTGATTATTCCACGTATTGTGTTACTAATGGTGACACCATTTTTGCCACTTTAGTATGTTCAATGGTTAGTACGAAGATACCTCTGAATATGGCGAAACACGTTTGAAGGGTTACACCTTACTTGATTAATTGCATCTCATTAGTTAATATTTTGTTATGCTAACGTCATTAGTAGTATGATTATTTGTTTGCTTTATTTTGATTCTATAGCCCTCTCCTTGTTTCCCGTAAAAAGGAAAAATCCCAAACTCCATTTTGTACTTTTATCATTTTAAAATATTAGAATCAATCTTGCCTCATTACTTAAGCAAACTTTGCCAAAGTAAGTCCAAAGATGCATCTGAAAGAGGCGAAACACGTGTCACAATTAGTAACATAATACTTGGAATAATTAAAGTTAAAATTTTATACGTAAAATAAAGTTTATTGTTTGGTCCGTGGTCGAGTGTCACGTCGAGTGTAACTTCGCTGGATTCAGATGCGGTGCTGTTGGGCTCGATTCCCAATCTGAGAAGCTAATTTTTTTGATTTCAGCTCGAAGCTGTGGATCATCCCCATCCGATCCTTAGGTGTGTGACGTCTTATAGAGAGTGAGTGGAGCTCAACTCAGAGAACCTTTTCTTCTATTGGTCACCAAATCTGATAAATTTGCTCCTTATACACTCTCAGCGTTGAGAAAGATGTAGTGGATAGTGAAGGTCAAAAAAAAAAACCATTTCATACAATTGAAGATTACTACTGAAAATACTTAATGTAATTTCAATATCAAATTTTATTTACTAGTTTGAATTTTGTACTTTTAAATGAGTTTTTCTGCCGATGTCCCGGGTTTCACCTTTCTGCATCTTCAGCCATTTCAAGTGCACGGACGTACTTAAAAAAAAGTCAGTCAGTTCAAGATAATCCATGCACTTGAAATGTCTGAAGATGCCGTAAGGCAAAACACGGGTCGTTAGCGACAAAACTTATGAAAAGTACAAAATTCAACGATTAAAATTTGATATTGAAATTCCATCAAGCACCCTCAGTCGAAATTCTTAATCGTTTGAATTTTCTACTTTTCCACAAGTTTCACCATCAACGTCCCGGGTGTCACCTTTTTGCATCTTCAGACATTTCAAGTGCACGAAGTAACTAGAACTGACCGGCATAAAAAAAACTTTTGACAACGTTCGCGGCTTATGAAACCGGTCCGGGTCTAGATCAGAACATTCAGATCAGTTGGCCCACTTAAGTCAATTCGTGCACTTAAAATTCCCGAAGATACCGCAAGGTGATGGCATGTATTTTAGTCCTACGGAAACTCCTACAAAATTTTCTAAAGAACTAAAATACGATGCAATTTTTTCACCGTGTTACAATGGAGTTCTACCAAGTAAATGCCAATTCATTCAAAAGATTCAAGTCTGATTACCAGGGCTATGGAGTCGGAGTCGGAACGGCATCTTGGCCTGAGTTGTACTCGGAGTCGGAAATTTTGAATTTGCATTTAATATGTAAAATTTGGCTTTTGGCCGCATTGCTAGATAGTTGATATTTAATGAAGGCGTCCGTCTGACGCCACCATTGTCGCAAAATATACCAGAAAATTATACTCTCCGTTCATTCGTATATGAGCTGGCGTACAAAACGGCTCTAACAGCTTGTCAAACTAGGTGGTCTGCATCCACCAAAGGGCGTCAAACATATCTTTTATTCCCAGACGTGACCTGGAGGCTCAAGGTGAAGAGTCTAGCGCCTGGACACTGGACTTGCCAGTTTATAACTGGACATGGCAAGTTCAACGGCAAACTATTTGGATTGGGCAAGTTGGTCGAAAGGCCGGATTGCACTTGTGGACACGACTACCAGGACGCTAATCACGTACTGTGGAACTGCCCCGAGATGAATGCCGAACGAGCTGAGCTGTTTGCTGCGGTCCGTCCTCATACGGGCCCAATATGCCACGCTGACTTGATCTCAACCAAGGCCAATTTTGAGGCATTCGATAAATTTGCAACATCATATGGGGAACGGGATAATCTTGATTCCTCTTCAGATTCAACGCGAAGTAGATTAAACTCCACGGATTCTCAGTATACAGACACATAGGATACTTAATATCACTCTAAAAAAGTGGCTGAGCAAGTCACATTATCTTTTTCCTTTTTCTCTTTAAGCACCTTAATGCATGGTTAAAAGAACAGTCCCGTGCAGCTCTGTCTCGGGCCAAGTAAGTGAGGAGTAAATTCGTTTCTTTTCTTGATCGTATAGCGTTACGGAAGGCGGCTGTGAAAAACGGCTGCACACACATAACGGAAGGGTGATGGGAGAACCAACTTGTTCACCCAAATATATAATTGAATACACCTAAATAGGAAAATTAGGGGAAAAAAGTGACGATATTAACCTTTTTTTAGTCGGACTCGTGTTTTTGGTCAATGTCGGAGTCGTGGTTTTGGTAAATGCTGGAGTCGGAGTCGGACGGACCGACTCCACAGCCCTGCTGATTACCCTTTCATACATTTAGTACAATTTGTTGATTACCTGAAATAATAATGACGTATTTGCGACGCGAATTTTATGATAATAAATATTATTGTGTTTTTTTATTCGCGATGAATTTTTCTGCCAATAAATTAACACTTTCTGTGCATAGATATTTTAGTTTTTGTGTTGAAGATTTTTCACCAAGATGTCGTATGGGAAGAAGTAAATCAATTGGTCGATGACAGGAAATCCTGTAGGCATTGCGTGGTTTCCATATCGATGGCTTAACCCTCGAAAGACCGCCGATGAAAAATAGCGTGTGATCCGACAGGGGGTCTAAAAATACCCCAGTGTAATGGATTTATTGGCTTAGATTGCATTAAAAAAAATATTTTATGCTTTTACGTATTTTTATACATCGTTCGTTTTAAAAATATATATAAAAATCGATAGTTATCCTATATTAATTCATATTTTAAGTCGCGCATGAACGGACAAGCAGATCGTTTTGATGTTCATGATAGACTGGCGTAATCAAAACTGTTTGCGTGAGCGCTAATCTACGTCTTTTATTGTTAAACGCATCCATGGAGAAGGTTAAAGAAGAAACTGCGTGAATTTTTTTACTTTTAAAATTTTTGATAAAATTTTCTACATATTTTCTTTTCTTTTTTTTTTTGAAAAAAATATTTGGCATTACAGCTTGCGCCAATGCGCCAAATATTCTGAGTTGTGAAAGTCACACGAGATTAACTCGATGGTAAATAATGTATCAGTTGTGCACAAAATCAACGAAAAATAACATAACACCCAGCCCAAGATCTTTTTTTTTTTTCAATTGAAAAAATCTAACCTTGCCGGGGATTGAACCCGGGTCCCCCGATTGCTAGGACAAAGCTCTTGCCACTAGACCACAGGGACCGACGTGCGGAGTCCACGTGCTGCACATTGGTGGCGGAAATGGTTTACAAAATACGTCGCAAACAATTTCATTTGAATTGTATTAAAAAAATATATATATTAAACCTACGTGTGAAAAGCACAAAAAGACACTTGTAATTAATAATTGTATTTGTCTTCGAACATACGGAAAAATGAATTATTGGATAATTATGAATAATTGTTATTTGCTCAAACGGTTGACTGTTTGATTAAATTAACAATGTTTACTGACGCTCGCTACGTATGTATGATCATTTTGTTGTACGTTTATTGTTCCTTCGTCAACAAGTGTTCTCGTCTCGAGATGAGCATAATAACTAGAGCACGTGTTGACGGTGTGTTCAAAGTGTGGACGCTTTTTGATTTATTATCGTTGACGACAGAGTGCCAAGGTTAATATGGAATAATTAACATGTATGTTGTTCTTGCGTAAGACTCGGGGCACCTTGGTATACGCATGTCGTTAGCACCTTACTTCGATAAGGTTCTAGCCAGGGCAGTGGACCCTTTGATTAATATTACGACTCCGACTCTAGCATTGACTAAAAACACGAGGTTTTTTTCCTACCTTTTATGTGTATTCAATTATATATCAGCTTAAAAATTCAGCCTATAGCCCACTTGACATATTAACCAGCTGACTGCCACATACGTTTTGAGAGAGTTTTCCGAGAAAGGCACGCCAATCATATAAAAAATGACGTCTTTGGACGCTCGCTTTGACCTTCGTAGAACTATCCTTGAAAAATCCGCCGAAGGAAGTAAAAAATTCGGAGCATATCGACGAGTGGTTCGATTCCCAGTACGAGCAGTTTTTTTCAGTCTTAAACCTTCGTAGGATCATCCTTGAAAAATGACTCTCAGGCCGAAGGGGGTAAAAAGACCCCAGTATTTTGGCTTTATTGGCATAGACTGCAATAAAAAAATGATTGAATATGCTTTGGCGTATATTTATACATCTTTCTGAGAAAAAAAATCGTATAAAAATCCCTATTTTTCCTATAATTATTCATATTGAAGTCGCGCATGAAAACGACGACGTTTCCACTCCAACGGCTATGGGGGACTGACAATGGAGCCGGTGACTAACAAGCCTATAACCATGCACGAAGTCACATTACCTTATCTTATCGCTTATCGCCTTTTATTGTTGCCAGATAAGAAACACTCCGTCCATGTTATCTATGACTCGCTATGGTCACGTTCTCTTATCGCTTATAGGCGAGAAATTTTATGTTAGCGCTTTTCAGCGATTGCTAACATCGACAATTAGACTGAAAAATTCCGACTTTTTCTCTTTTTTAATCGATTAAGGCGCAACTAGCCAATAAATATCATATTTTTTTCTGTAAAAGGTGTAAAAAATTATGATTTAAGAATACCAAAAGTTTAGACATCGTATCACTAGTATTAAGATAGATATTTAAGGTAAGGTAGCTATACCGTTAGGGATGGCTAGGTTAAGCGGAATTTTACAAACTTAAATCAATTGTATGAAACATAAAAATATTTTGAACACACAACGTCATCTATTGTTAATATCTTTCTATACTCAAAAATTAAATAGCTTACAAATAAACATTTAAAAAAGATATATTTAGAACGTTTTATTTTTACAATAAAATTCGTGGCGTGTGAGGTACCACCATACAAGCACATGCTGGCAGTTAAAAAGTTAAATCCAAAAATTTTAAGTTCATAATTTCCAACTCCGAGTACGACTCCAGCCAAAACACCACGACGACTCCGACTCCAGCCCAAAACTCCAACTCCACAGCCCTGGTTCTAACTGAAATTTTGGCTAACATATTCTTTTGTTAACCTTTGAAGGAGTATGGACGTACCGTAAAACGAGGTGAATAGAGGCTCTTTTTACACTTCAGGACTATGTATCTTCATACCTTCGCCACATATTGACAGCTTACTTTGAAAAGGTTTAGAGTGCTCTTGGCACTGTTTAGACTGTTTAGAGATATGAGCGTTTAAAGCTTCGATTGATTAAAATTCACTTGTAACTATTTATTTTAAAATTCACTTGTTGAGTTATAAGAAGAATTTCGGAGTTCATCTGCACACTTTTTTACTTAATTTTCTTAGATTGTTATCATTAGATCATTATTTATCAACAGAATGTTTCGATTTTTCAAATAAATATACTTGAAATACTTTCGATGGTTTCGGCGGTAGCTTTGTGGAAATTCATTTTAATATAAAATTTTAAGTAACTTTGTTTATTCCACGTATTGTGCTAATAACGGAGACACGTGTTTCGCCTCTTTAATTCTCCTTAATATGTCAAAAAGTCATTCCTAAATACATCAATTTAAAGTGCAAGAGTTTTGCGGCAGACAGTGCAATTGATTGCAGTTCATTAGTATGATTATTTGTTTGCTTTGTTTCGATTCTATAACCCCCTTCTTGCTTCCTTTAAAAGGGAAAAAAACCCAAACTAAATTTTGTAATTTCATAATTTAAAATGTTAGAATCAATCTTGCTTCATTACTTTGCGATAGTAAGTCCGAAGATGCCTCTGAAAGAGGCGAAACACGTGTAACAGTTAGTAATATAATACGTGGAATAATCAAAGTTATTTTAAATTTTATTTTATTCCTAAATTTATGTTCAGATAAAATCCATTAACAAGGAATGACTGAAGAATATGTTGCTCACAAATCTTTTACAATGAAGTAGCTTAATAAATAGACGGTTCTTTTTTCAGAGCTTAGATGCGTGTGCTATGAAAAAACCAGCATGCCCGTCAAAACAATGTTCTGGCGGAGCAAGCAGTATAGAATAATCAAAGTTATTTTATATTAAAATGAACTTCCACAAAGTTACCGCCTAAACCATCGAAAGTATTGAAATAAGTTATTTGAAACATTTTTACTTGATCATTGTTGCAGGTGAATTGAATAGTATGGTTAATCGAAACTTCAAAAGCTCATATCTCAAAGCAGGGTCAAGAGCAGTTGGAACCTTTTCATAGTGAGGAGTCGACATGTCTGTCGTAAACCACGGAAGCTCTGGCTCAGTTGTTGCATGTGAATGGAGGGCGCCGGTATTCATTGTGCTGCAAGTAGAGACTCCAATCGAATACTCAATACTCGAGTATAATCGTCCGTTTTTCAAGTACTCGGTACTCGAGTATTTTTCAAAAAAAATACGCCGAAACCATCGAAAGTACAGACTTTTTTTATGAATCATGAATCGATGTTTTTCCTACCACTAGTCTAGAAATTTCAAAGCTTTAATATTAGATAATGTTTAATTAAAAAGATTATTAGCTGTAATGCCTAATATTTTTTTTCTCAATTAAAAAAGAGTAAAATAATGCTTCTCCACCAAGAAGTGACAGTCAACACATTAAAAGTATGAGTTCGCGATGAAAGAAAGCGGTCCCGATCTTGATGAAGCGTATTTATTTCTTTTAATAATGCCTATCCACCAAGAATTGAAGAAGCTGTAATGCCAAATATTTTTTTTTCTTAAATTATCACAAAAATTATTATTTTTTCTTGAAAAAAAATGCATGGAATAACAAACATATCAATTTGATTTGTTTTTAATTTTGTAACTTACTTTGAGTTTTGTCGCTAACAACCCTAACTTCACCTTCGGCATCTTCGGGCATTTAATATGCAGGAATGAACAGTTTCATGAAAACTGAACTTTTAAAAAAGTAAAAAAATCATAATAATCAAATTATTGAAATTCCACCAAGCACCTTCAGTCGAAACAATTAATTATTATAAAAAAAAAATAATAAAACATTTTTAGTACTTTTTCCACATGAGATTTATTTCATCAGGACCGGTTTCGCTTGACCAACATGTAGATTTATTTATTTTTATTAAATGCACTTAATTTTGGGCTTTTACTTTGTTAATATTAATTCATACTTAATTGATTTTTGATGTGTTAGTTTTGCATTGCTAAGAGGTCTTGAACATTTTATTCTTAGTCTATTTTTCTTGTAATTTGCTTTAATTTATTTGCTTAGTTGATTTACCAATTGTTTGTCATACCTTGTTTTCATACTTAACTTTTGCATAAATACCACTGTTTTATTGTATTCCTTATCAGTTGATAATGCTCGCCATGAGCGAAACCGGTCCTGATGTAATAAATCTCATGTGGAAAAAGTACTAAAAATGTTTTATTATTTTTATTATAATGCCTTTCCACCAAGTATTGACAGTGAACACCTTAAAAGTAATTAATTATTATTTGATTATTTGACTGACGCTTATTTGTTTTTATACTACATACTAATGATAATTATTTGTTTGCTTTGTTTTGATTCTATAACCCCCTCCTTGCTTCCAGTAAAAAGGAAAAATCCATAACTCCATTTTGTAATATTATCAATTTCAAATATTAGAATCAATCTCGCTTCATTACTTGAGCAAAATTTGCGCTAGTAAGTCCGACGATGCCTCTGAAAGAGGCGTAACACGTGTCACAGTTAGTTACAAAATAGTGTAATAATTAAATTTGTTTCAAACTTTATATTGAGGTTTTCCTTTGTTGCTAACAGCTGGGGAATCGAGGGCGTCCATTTTCTTGTTCGATGAAACTTTTGACACTAGATGTCACCAGTGGCCTGAAATTTTTAGTCCTTTGCTTATTAACCTTTGATCGAAAAACACTAGAGGGCTTTAAGAGACATCGACTGATATCAATTTGACGGAGCATCAAGTTCTATGGCGTGTGAGCGCCAAAGTTCTTCCAGTCTCCTTCGTCTCTGAATGTTTTAAACTCTTAAATTTTGTTTCTTAGCATTCCCTTCCCATCGCTGCTGACAGAAGGGCGCGATCGCTACAGTTGAGAAGTCAGTTTACTATTGCGTCTCTACCTAAAGAGGGTCATCGAGAAGAATAGCTCTTGAACTATATCGATTCTCTGATGCCTTCTCGTCATAATTCTGCAAGCAAGAGATTGTTGGGTTATCGTGAAGGCCCACAGCCTTATGAAACTTGTTAAAAGTTTCACGAACGAATTCGCGAATAGTGGGCACACTTAAATCCCTGTGTGACAGCGGTCCACGCACGAGCCATGGAGCATCACATATTTGCCTCAATGATTATTCTGGACAGCCTGGAGAGTCTTCAGATGCTTTTGGTGAGCCCACACTGGTGTGGCGTACACCATAATTATAAATAAACCTGACTCAGTTTTATTTCCTTCTCGGGAGAGCTAAGAGTCAGGTTTCACCAGGAAAAAAAATGCTTTGTTTTAACACCTATTGTTTGTCATGTCTTTTAAGCAGGACTGTGGAGTCAGAATGATCGCTGTGTTTTCATCGGAGTCGGAAATTTTGAAAAGTTTGAACTTTTTAAATATTGATACCGCCCTTTATGGTAGGTCATCAGAACTCTCTCGAACGAACTATTTTTCACCTCAGTCTATGAGTTTAAGTCGATATCAGGAAATAAATTCATTCTAATAATACTCTATATTGAAATCTATAGCAATTCAATATATGTAGAATAATTTCAAATTTATAAAGAGACTTTTTGGCAAGACGTCTCCGGAATGGTATTGCGGACGTCTCGTTATAAATTTCTCTGGCTCTTTCACGCTTGAGAAGAGACATTTTGGCGCAACGTCTCCAGATCGGAGCAGGAGCCGATGTCTCGCTCTAAAATGTCTCTGACTCTTTCACGCCTTGAGTGCATGAGATACGAGGTATTTCATACAGAGTTCGATGGACCATAAAAAGTGGATCGGTGACATTAATTGGGGCATCACCCGGTAATTTTGGGTGTTAACGGGGATAAAATAACCGCTTTTTATTGTTATTAGTCAGTTAGAGATTGGAGAGCCTTGAGTGTGCACTTTATAGCCAGATAAATCTTGAAAGATTGGTTGAGGTAATCCTCCCAAGTGTGAGTCCTGGAAAGTAGCCTTCAAGCTCCCAATCCTCCCCCTAAGAATTAATTCGCGTTTAAGTCCTGATATCGCCTTCGAATCGTTATAATCGAGTTTTGTTTTTTTATTTAAATTCTGTGTATAACTTTTGTTTAACTTTAAAGTGAATTAAATTGTGTATGTATAACTGTGTATTTAACGTGTAATAAATAGTGTGTGTGCTAATCGCACTTGTTTAACGCTTTGAGATCGTCTTTTATTAAGAGCATCCTGATTCTCCTACTCCGATTCATAAATTCCACTTCCCGACTGTCGGACCGGAGGTTCCCTCTCATTTATCATATCTCTCATGAGAGAGCCGGAGATAAGGTCGTCTCAATATGCATATTATATATAAAATTTGGTTTTTGGCAGTATTGGTTGGTTGATATTTCATTGAATACACATAAATAAAAAAAGGAAGGAAAAAACGTAACTTTTTTAATCAGAGTCGGAGTTATGTTTTTGAACAATGTTGGAGTTGGGGTCAATGTTAGAGAAGTATTTTTTTAACGAGTTCACAGCCCTGCTTATGAAATTAACTTTTGTATAAATATCGCTGTATTTTGTTTTTAAACCATGACCGCTCCCGAACATGGAGCATATGGACTCCTCACAGATTTAACCTCAACATATATTTTTCTTCGAGAACTGCTTGTTCCTCAGTTGCTCAACCTTTCTTTTTCGAAGAGAGTAGAGATTGAAAGGATGCAAGGCTTTGAACAGATTTATTGACTGAAAAAATCTGCTCGTACCGGGAATAGAACCCGGGTGGTCCGGAACCTTAGTGTCTTAATAACGATAGTGAATATTTGAAAAATATTGTCATGAATGTGTAGTAGGACCATAGAAACACGTTTCAAGCCATTCATATATTAAATATGTGACGCAGGTATGAATATACATAGTCGTGAAGGGTAAAAAGTGTCTCTATTCACCCCGTTTTACGGTACTTTCAGAAACCAGAAAATTTTTAACAATAGCCCATATTGATTTTTTTTTTTATCTGATCGATTTAATTGAAATTTCGTTGGTGGAACTTCATTATAGAACGGTGAAAAAATAGCAATGTATTTTTTGTTCAACGTCAATCGATCACCGCTTCACAGAACATTACAGAAGGCTTATGCAATTTAACCTAAATCTTCTTGATGTAAAACCAATTACCTTTTTTATCCATGTCCACTTCCAGCGTGGAGCATATAGACTCCTCACGGAGCTTATATCGGCATGTGTTTTTCATGCGAAAACTGCTTGTCGCCTCTATTTTCTAAAGTGTGTAGGGATGGAAAAGATTAGAGCACTGCGACAGGACTAGTGGTAAGCCGATCGCCTCTTCAGGATCGGAAAGGTGGGAATAAAATGTATCTTAACCGTTCTAATGCTAACGACACACCGGTGTGTCGCATAAGAAGAAGCTCTGACATCTAAGAACTCACCGGTGAGCAACTATGTTGAAGGCGTCAAAAATTAATATTTCTCAAATTATCACATCGAATATGTATCCGAGATCTCTTAAGGCTCACAAAATGAATATAAAATTTTCGTTTTAATAGTTTTCTTAAAAGATATTTAGCAAAAAGTGTATAAAGGTTATCAGGGCTGTCAAATAGTTTGATACAATATTAACGTAAATATTATTTTGCATGTTTGCAATGTTTCAAACCAATTGAATAAATACAAATTATTCATAAAATCATAAGAAAAATTCATTTTATGATAGCCAATTGGGATGCAAAATTGACAAAATATTATGATCCCTTATCAAGGATTCGTAAATACGCTCTAAGAGCCATGTGGTATGGTAATTAACATGGTATTGCTTTCATAAGGGATCAAAGACATTTATGCCCTTAAATAACGTAAGTAGTTTTAAGGTATTGTCATGTTGTCATTTCAAAAGTGGGGAATCCTTCTAGTTGGTTACAGGTTAAACTACACAAACAACCATGGAAGTGTGGGAAGGGATTGTTGAAAACACAAACAACCATGCCTTGGTAAAGGATCGATAAATCGTCAGAATAAAAATACTCGTACAGGGACTTGAGCTTAGGAGGTCCGTCACAGAAGCCAACGACGTTGACCACTGCACCACAAAAGATGAAAATAAATTCGTCAAAAGACAAATAAATGATTCTGTTTAAATTTCTTCTGTATTTTTTTACAATATTATATAAAAGATATTTTATTTAACAATATTAAAATAAATATACTTTTATACAAAATTTGTTATTTGGTGTAAATGTTATTACATTTCTAATAAAATTATTGTTTCAGAGGATTCAAAATCAAGTCAAAGTTATTTTTTCTTATTTTGAAGGTATTAAACTAGACCAGATGTCTTGGACAAGAATGTGATGTATTTGCTAAGATATTCTTGAAGATTGATCCATTATTGATTACTTATTCTTGATCCTATAATCAAAAAACAAATCTAGCATTCGCTGCTAGATTCATTTTGGGAGGACGAACTGTTTTCAGCATTACTGCTGGATTCGCTCTGGGAGGACGAACTGCTTTCAGAAGCACTGCTGGATTCGCTGTTACTCGACTCGCTATTTGAGTTGCTACTCGATTCACTGCCAGAATTGCTGCTGCTTCCACTGCCAGAAGAACTGCTAGAACTGCTTCCAGAAGAGCTGTTAGATCCACTGTTTGATCTGCTGCCGGAAGAGCTTGAAGCTTGGCTGCCTGATGAACTAGATCCACTGTTAGATGAACTACCAGAAGAACTACTAGAGCCACTTCCTGAACTACTGGACCCACTACCGGAAGAACTGCTTGACCCGCTTCCAGAAGAACTGTTGGATCCACTGCTTGATCTGCTGCCAGACGAGCTGCCAGACGAGCTGCCAGACGAGCTGCCTGATGAGCTGCCTGATGAGCCGGATCCACTGCTTGATGAACTACCAGAAGAGCTACTAGAGCCACTGGAGTTACTGCCAGATGAACTACTTGATTTACTGGCAGAAGAGCTGGCAGATTTGCTGCCTGATGAACTGGATCCACTGCTCGATGAACTACCAGAAGAACTACCTGAGCCACTGCCTGAGCTACTGGAGCCACTACCAGAAGAGCTACTTGAGCCACTTCCTGAGCTACTGGATCCACTACCTGAAGAGCTGCTTGAACCACTGCTTGATTTGCTGCCAGAAGAGCTGCCTGATGAGCTGGATCCACTGCTCGATGAACTACCAGAAGAACTACTTGAGCCACTGCCTGAGCTACTGGAGCCACTACCGGAAGAGCTACTTGAGCCACTTCCTGAGCTACTGGAGCCACTACCGGAAGAGCTGCTTGAGCCACTGCTTGATTTGCTGCCAGACGAGCTACCTGATGAGCTGGATCCACTGCTTGATTTGCTGCCAGAAGAGCTGCCTGATGAGCTGGATCCACTGCTCGATGAACTACCAGAAGAACTACTTGAGCCACTGCCTGAGCTACTAGAGCCACTACCGGAAGAGCTACTTGAGCCACTTCCTGAGCTACTGGAGCCACTACCGGAAGAGCTGCTTGAACCACTGCTTGATTTGCTGCCAGACGAGCTACCTGATGAGCTGGATCCACTGCTTGATGAACTACCAGAAGAACTACTAGAGCCACTGGAGCCACTGCTTGATTTACTGCCAGAAGAGCTGGAAGATTTGCTGCCTGAGTTACTGGTACCACTGCTCGATGAACTGCCAGATGAACTACTTGATCCACTTCCTGAACTGCTGGAGCCACTACCAGAAGAGCTGCTTGTTTTGCTGCCAGAGGAGCTGCCCGATGAGCTGGATCCACTGCTCGATGAACTTCCAGAAGAACTACTAGAGCCACTGGAGCCACTGCTTGATTTAGTGGCAGAAGAGCTAGAAGATTTGCTGCCCGAGCTATTGTTTCCACTGCTTGCTGAGCTACCAGAAGAACTGCTAGATCCACTTCCTGAACTGCTGGAGCCACTGCCGGAAGAACTGCTTGATTTACTTCCAGAAGAGCTGCTGGAACCAACTTTCTTTCCTTTACGCTTCTTGCTTCCAGATCCACTTTCATTGCTTCCGGATCCACTTTCGTTACTTCCGGATCCTTTTTCATTGCTTCCAGATCCACTTTCGTTACTTCCAGATCCGCTCTCGTTACTTCCAGATCCACTTTCATGACTTACAGATCCTTTTTCATGACTTCCGGCTCCATGTTCATGGCTTGTAGATCCTCGTTCCTTACTTCCTGAGCCACCTTTGTGACCATGACCACGCTTACCTTTTCCTTTGCCTCTACCTTTCTTTCCTTTCTTTTCGTGACTGCCAGATCCACTTCCAGATCCTTTTTCCTTGCTTCCTCCCTTTTTGCCACCTTTTTTCCACCCCTTTTCGTGGCTTCCGGAACCACTACCCTTTTTCCATCCTTTTTGGTGGCTTCCGGAACCTTTACCCTTTTTGCATCCCTTTTCGTGGCTTCCTGAACCTTTACCTTTACCCTTTTTAACAACCGAAGAACTTGATCCACTTGAAGAAGAGCTGCTTGATCCACTCTTACTTGCAGCGTTGTTACTTGAACTGCTAGAGCCACTTGAAGCAGAACTGACTGACCCACTTTTGGAAGCACTGCTAGCACCACTACTGCTAGATCCGCTACTAGAACCGCTGCTTGCAGAACTTCCAGAGCTACTGCTAGATCCACTTTGGGCACTACTGCTTGATCCACTGGTGGATTTGCTTGCTCCACTTCCAGAGCTACTGCTTGATCCACTGCTGGATTTGCTTGCTCCACTTCCAGAGCTGCTACTGGATCCACTGCTGGAACTGCTGCTCGATCCGCTGTTGGATTTACTGCCTGCCCCACTATTCGAGCTACTGCTAGATCCACTACTGGAAGTGCTGCTCGAACCACTATTCGAACTACTGCTGGATCCACTACTGGAAGTGCTGCTCGAACCACTGTTGGAGCTGCTGCTGGAACCGCTGCTGGAGCTACTGCTTGCTCCGCCAGAACCTTGTTTTGACGGGCATGCTGGTTTTTTCATAGCACACGCATCTAAGCTCTGAAAAAAGAACCGTTTATTTATTAAGCTACTTCATTGTAAAAGATTTGCGAGGAACATATTCTTCAGTCATTCCTTGTTAATGGATTTTATCTGAACATAAATTTAGGAATAAAAAAAAATTTAAAATAACTTTGACTATTCCACGTATTGTGCTACTTACTGTGACACGTTTTTCGCTTCTTTCAGAGGCATCTTCAGACTAACTATCGCAACGTTTGCTTAAGTAAGTTAAGTCAAAAAAAATGGAAGAGATATAGAAAAAAGGAGAGATTGAGCTACTGAATAACAAGAGGACTTCGTTTTAAATTTCCATTGCAAAAACTTTCCAGAATATGCTTCACAGTGCAATAAGACATCGTTTTAAAATTAAATATGTTCTTCAAAATTGTGTTTGTTTTTAATGAGTGCCCGGTCCGCGGTGCAGTGGTCAACGTCGTTCAATTCCACGACGGACCGCCCGTGTTCGATTCCCGCTAGGAACAGATTTTTTCAGTCGATAAATCGATTCTCTTTGAAGGCAATGGGTGTTTGTGTTGTTAAAAATCCATTCACACCTTTCCTACCACAAAAAAGTTACGCGCAGTGAGAGCAATCAGCTAACCACTAGTTCTTTCCTAGTCTTCGCATCCTCTCAATCCCTACTCTCTTGAGAAAAGAGAGATTGAGAAACTGAAAAACTGACAAACTGAAAAACAAACAGTTCTGGTAGAAAAATATATGAAGGGATAAACTCCGTGAGGTGTCCACATGCTAGAAAATAGGAGCGGACATGGCTTTAAAAAAAAAAAAATTTTGGCCCGCCAAATTTTTACCTTACTTTGAAGAGGTTCTAATTGTCATTTTTCCCTAAAATGACCTTTTGATCGGAAAAGCTTGTATTTACCGCATTCTATCATATACATATGTATATCAAATTCAGAATTATCTATGGTTGAATAACGGAGTTATCAGACTTCCAAAGTTGCACTGCATCTGCACACTTTTTTTTACTAAATTTATTTGACAATGTTCCAGGATTGTCATCATTATTTCCATCATTAAGATCATTAATATTTTCGATGGTTTCGGCGGTAACTTTGTGGAAGTTCATTTTAATATAAATTTTTCTGAGTTTGCCAATCATTTAATAGAAAATGACCATAATTTTAATCAGACTAGTAATGTAGAAATATTCCACCGAGTAAATAAAAAAGGTTTAAAGATGAATAGTCTAGAATTTTTAGAAATAAATAAAACTCTTAATAAAAAAGATATATTATTAAATAATATTCTTAACAGGACAGGATGCTCACCTTTATTAACATTATTCCCCATCAATAGAGTAATCACCAAACCTAACTGATTGATTGCAGCTCATTAGTTTATAGTTTATTAGTTTGTAATGTTTAACGTCATTAGAAATATATTTGTTTGCTTTGTTTCGATTCTATAACACCCTCTCTTGCGTCCCTTAAAAGAAAAAATCCCAATCTAATTGATCGATTGATTGCACCTTATTAGTATCATTATGTTATTGCATTGTTTTGATTCTATCACCCCCTTCCTTGTTTCCTTTAGAAGGAAAAAAACCCGTAAACCATTTTGTAATTTCATAATTTAAAATGTTAAAATGTTAGAATTTATCTTGCTTCATTACTTAAGCACACTTTGCGATAGTAAGTCTGAAGATGCCTCTGAAAGAGGCGAAACACGTGTCACAGTTAGCTACACAATACGTGGAATAATCAAAATTTTATATTATTAAGATCATTATTTCTCAGCAAGAGTTGTGAAAAAATATGCTTAAAATAAGTAATTTGAAAATTTATTACATGCTCATTGTAACAAGTGTCTTTTAATCAATCGAAACTTCAAACGCTCACATCAAAAAACAGTGTCAAGGGCAGTTAGAATCTTTTCAAAGCAAGGTGTCGGAATGTTAAACGTCACTGGTTTGTATATTCTTTCATGTGCTCTAAAATTGACACAATTGTGTTTGCAGGAATAAACTATACGCTTGTACGTAATAACCGAGTAATTCAACATCTGTTCACACAAATTAACATAACAATAATATTTTTAAATTAATGTGTTGATCACAAATAAAAGAAACAAAAATTTTGACAGGTCGGCATGTCATTGATAAAATATGTCAAAAAAATAATAACTTGGAGCATATGGACTCCTCGCAAAGTTTATCTCAACATTAGTTTTTCTACGAGAACTGCTAGTTGCATAGCCACACTTGTTTCGGATAGAGTAGGGATGGAAAGGATACGAGGACTAGTGGTTAGCTAATAGCTGCCGAGGGCCGCACGGCTACTACTTATTTGAACATGTCCGCTCCCAACTTGAAGCATATGGACTCCTCGCGGAGTTTATTTCAGCATATGTTCTTTCTACGAGAACTCCTAGTTACTCAGTTGCTCAATCTCTCTTATTCGGAGAGAGTATGGATGGAAAAGATACGAGGACAAACACAGGACTTGACAAGACAAGACTACACAGACCTACGATGTATTGCATAAAAATAGGGACCGGTTTCGCTTGTGGTAAAATTTTTCAATTTTTTCGTGCAAAGCGAAACCGGTACTAATCTTTGCGTTATGTAAAATGTGTGAAATTCGTATTTTTTACCCTTTTTCCCATGTCCGCTCCCAAATTGGAGCATATGGACTCACGGAGTTTATCTCGACATATGAAATTTTCTACGAGAGCTGCATGTAACTCAGTTGCTCGACCTCTTTTAGAGGACTAGGACAGGACTAGTGATTAGCTAATCGCTGTCACTATGCGTCGCTCTTTGGGATCGGAAATGTGGGAAGGAATTTTTAACAACACAAACACCTTTTTTCCCATGTCCGACTGAAAAAATTTGCTCGTGCCGGAAATCTAACCCGGATGTTCCGACATGGTACTAAACCATGGAAGCCACTAGGCTATAGTATTTATTCCACATTCAATTTATTGGATCACGACCAGATTCGCACAAGGCAAGCATTATCAACATACAGCGATATTGATTCAAGTAGATAATGCTCGCCATGATCGAAACCAGTCCTGACCAAATAAATTTAATGTGGAATAAGTACTAAAAATGGGTGATTATTTTTGTTATAATGCCATTCCACCCAGTATTGACAGTGAACATCTTAAAAGTGGTAAAATATGTTATTTAATACAGTCAACTCTCATATCAAATTTGAATTGCTTGAATTTTGTATTTTTTTATGAGGGTTGTCGCCAACGACCTGGGTTTTGCCGTTCGTCAGTTCAAGTTAATTCGTGCACTTGAAATGCCTGAAGATGCCGAAAGGCTAAACCTTGATCGTTAGCGACAAACTTATGGAAAAGTACAACATTTGATATTGAAATTCCATCAAGCAACCTCCGTCGAAATTATTAATTGTGTCTTTACATAATCTAAAAGCGACTAAATTTTCAGCAACTCAAAAATAAAAGAAATTGAAAAAAAACGTCTGACGATGTTTTTTGAGGAGAAGAAACACTGGTGATACTTGCTCGTATAATATTATTTTTTTGTCAAATTAATTTGAGTTTGGTAAAGGGAAAAGTCTTACGTGTATCGTGAACAGCGCCAGCAAAAGGAACAATCCCAATTTGGCAGCCATGGTGACCGGAGTTTGCAGTCACAGTTACGCCACTTAATTTATGTTACCCTTCTTCCTCTCGGACCGAAAGCGAAAATTGTTAACGGACCCAAAAGACGTTCGGCTTTTATAGAAAATGAAAAATGTCTCGAACGTATTTTTGTATGTAGAACAATATTGACTCAAGAATTATTCCAGCTGGAAATATATATTATTAAAATAATGGTTATTATAATTGTTTAACTGTTAACCTGTTACCAGCTAAGACTTTTTCAAAATTAATAAAAGGACAATACCTTAAAACTACTTACGTTATTTAAAGGCTTACGGGTCGTCTTAGCTGGGCGAATCTGGGCGAGGCGATCCGGCGCGGCTTTGAAAGCGGCAGAGTTTTAAAATATCAAACGGTCCTCGCCCATGCAAGTGTCATAGGTAGGCGAAGCGATCCGGTCAGGACGGCATATGTCGCAAGTCGCCTCAAGTGCGCACTCATGGCGCACGCGAATCGCTTGAAAATATGAAACGGTCCAAGCTCACCAAAGCGTTAATTGCATCTGGCCGAGCGATGGCACATAAGACCTTTGATCAACTACGTTTTAAATTGACTGGATTCGCCTAAATTCTCTTGCCGGTTCGCGTCGCTTACCTAAGACACGGGGTTAGATGTCTTTGATCCCTTATGAACGCAATCCCATGTTAATTACCATACCACATGGCTTTTAGAGCGTATTTACGAATCCTCGATAAGGGTTGTCACACACAGCTTATAATATTATATCAATTTTGCACCCCGATTGGCTATCATAAAATGATTTTTTATTGAATTTTTCTTATGATTTTATGAATAATTTGCATTTATTCAATTGGTTTGAAACATATATGTATATTGAGACGACCTTGATTCGGGTTCTCTCGTAAAACAAGAGAAAACCTCCGTCCGTCACTCGAGGAGAGGAATTTAGGGATCGGAGATGGAGAATCAAGATGCTCTTTAATAAAAACGATCTCAGAATGTCAAAATAGTGCTATTGCACACACAATTTATTAATGTTCGGTACACAAGTTATATTATTATAAATTACACACAAAAACACAGGAGTTATATTAAAATGACACAAATCAAACACAGAAGTTATAACTCAATTACAAATAATGATTAACGATTGCGACAAGCCGATACTAGGAACTGTACGCGATTTTAAGATACTCGAAGGAGGGAGGATACCTCGACCAATCTTGCAAACAAGTGCACTCGAGGAGTTTAAAACTCTAACCGACTGTAAAAAAAGCGGCTCCCTAGGTAGGAGCCGGAATGACGGTTATAAGCAGTTGACAGGCCGCTAACACTGATAACACATTATTTATGGGCTAATGAACTTTTTACGAAGCACCATGCGCTCTCGTTGTGTACCATGCACTTTCGGGCGTCAAGAGATAAGAGACATTGAAATACTTCTGTATTGAATCGCTATAGATTTCAATACAGATTATTATAAGAATGAATTTATTTCCTGATATCGACTTAAACTCATAGACTGATGTGAAAAATAGATCGTTCGAGAGAGTTCTGATGACCTACCATATAGGGCGGTGTCAATATGTAACAGTGAAACTGTGTTCTCAGTGAAAATGTATCAAGTAATAGATTTGTATGACAACATGATTTCACTGGTCACGATCATTGAAATTATTGGCCCAAGTCGATGATTTGCCGGCCTAAAATTTTGGTTTGCTTCAATGAAACAAAATCAGCAAGTAGTCCCTTTCATAAAAAAAGAACCAAAGAAAAATACAGGCAAACATTGGGGTGAAGATAGGGCGGTCAAATTTAATATCAATGATAGCTTGGAGAAGAATATATTTTCACTGAGAATACAGTTTCACTGTAATATATACTGAGACGACCTTTATTCCGGCTCCCTCGTAAATCGAGAAGGAGCCTCCTATCCGACACTCAGGAGAGGAATTTTGAGGACGGAGTACGAGAAACATGGTACTCTTATAAAGATAAGACGATCTCAAAGCGTTATGTGGGTGCGATTAGCATCCATTATTTAATTGTTTAGGATTTAGACAGACGTTATACAACACACAAATATTACGATAGCGAAGAAGATATCAGGAATTTGACTCGAATTTAATTCTTAGGGAGAGGATAGGCGCGTGCATTCTCAATGCAGTCCAATCTCTCACTGCTGTATGAAAACAAACGGTTACTTTAGAAAGAAAAACAATGGCCGTTTCAAAAATCGTTAACACGTGCGCCCGCCGATAAGGGATTATTTATCGCCTAACGAACTTTTTATGAAGCAAATGCACTGTCGGGCGTCAAGAGATAAGAGAAATTGAAATAACTCTATATTGAATCGCTATAGATTTCAATATAGATTATTATAAGAATGAATTTATTTCCTGATATCGACTTAAACTCATAGACTGAGGTGAAAAATAGATCGTTCGAGAGAGTTCTGATGACCTACCACATAAGGCGGTGTCAATACATACATGCAAAATAATATTTAGGTTAATATTGTGAATATTGTATCAAAAGTTTTGACAGCCTTGATAACCTCTATACACTTTTTGTTGAATATCTTTTAAGAAAACTATTAAAACGAAAAGTTTATATTCATTTTATGAGCCTTGAGAGATCTCGGATACATATTCGATGTGATAATTTGAGAAATACTGTTTTTTGACGCCTTAAACATAGTTGCCCACCGGTGAGTTGTTAGTTGTCAGAGCTTTTTCTTATGCGACACACCGGTGTGTCGTTAGCATTAGAACGGTTATAAATTATAACAAATGATTTGTGTTCATCGAGAGTTTGAGTAAATATGTACTCAATTTGGCCCAACACGTAACTAGATAGATGAATCTCTTGTTGGGTTAGGTGTTAATTTTTGGCGAATGAGCAACCAACTCGCTCTCTCGAATTTGCGTGTTGCAATTGAGGTGCATAAAAGCAAAACCGCCTCTTTCCACAATGGCAAGTTGTTCAGCAATCGAAAAAAATATATATATAAATGTTTTTATATTATTTGGCGCATTACAGCTTACGCCAATGCGCCAAATATTCTTAATTTTGCAATTCATACGAAATTAACTCGATGATAAATAATGAATCAGTTGTGCACAAAATCAACGATAAATAACATACACCTAGCCCAAGATTCTTTTTTTCAATTGAAAATATCTGACCTTGCCGGGATTCGAGCCCGGGCCCCCTGATCGCTAGGACAAAGCTCTTGCCACTAGACCACTGGGACAGACATGTTTCTTAATGTTCCTCAAATGCCCGGTCCGCGGTGCAGTGGTCAATGAAATAAAAAACATATATTTTCAAACACAAATATCAAGTGCTTTAGAAAAAAAAAACCTTCACATACAACAGATAATGAATTTTTAAGGTCTTCACTGTCAATACTTGGTAGAATGGCATTATAATAAAAAAATAAACATTTTTAGTACTTATTACACATTAAATTTATTCAGGGATCAGGACCGGTTTCGCTCATGGCGAGCATTGCCAACCGATAAAGAATACAACGAATTAGTGATATTTGATAACATATGTTATATTATGCTTAAAAATATAATAGACAATAGTTTTCCTAAAATTATTCAAATATTAAGTCGCGCATGAAACGACACGCTTTGATGTTCATGATAGACTAGCATTATCAAAACTATGAGTGAGGGCGCTTATCTACACTTTTTAATGTAAAAAGCACCCATTTGATTTTAAACGTGCGTTTGAACGAGGCGCGTTTGAGATACGATAACGTTATCTTATCGCGTATGGGCAGTGAAGTTTTAATCGTAGAAATTAGTAGCGACGTTATAAAGGGTTTTATACCGGCAATAATCCGACTTATTTTCTTTTTTTTAAATTGCGTGTGTTTTCTGTAAAATGTGTAAAAACAACAATAATGTAAGAATACCAAAACTTTACACATTGTATCACTGATATTAAGATGGATATTTAAGATAAAGTGCCAGTGGGGGTTCTCTATCTAACCCAACCGTAAGAAAAAGTTAACCAACATTTGCCACGAGCCAAGCTGGGCACGCGACCCACTAGTTTGCTTTCGCTGATGGATGTGTAAGTTTGCTTAAATATTTCGTTAATTGACATATCAAATTCTTCAGACATATTATTAAATGAATTTATTTAAATTGGCAAGTGACGGAAAATTGTGACCTTAGTTTCGAAACGTTAAAACACGAATATTTTATGTAATGATAACGCTTGTCCAAATTTGAAGAGTGAACTGTAAATTTTTGGTGACTGATAGCGCGGTATTTTAATTTAAAATTCGAATACATACGTAATTAAACATTCGTAAGAGGCATTCAAAATGTAGATTGCAATTTTCCGGTAGAGTTCTTAGTAATTGAATTCTACATTCTTAAAAAAAATGTTATCAATATATCTACCAATAAAATTACTGTATTTTTTAACCATGTCCGCTCCCAACTTGGAGCATATGGACTCATTACCGAGCTTACCTCAACATATATTTTTCTATAAAAACTGTTTGTTGCTCAGATTCTCATCCTCTCTTTTTCGACGAGAGCAGGGATTAAAGGGTTCGAGGACTAGTGGTTAGCTAATCGCTCTCGCTATGCGTCGCTTTTTGGGATTGAAATTGTGGGAAAAGATTTTTAGCAACACAGACACCCATCGCCTTCACCAAATCTTTGTGAAAAATAGTCATTCAGAGCATTCGGGGCATTGACCGGGTCGGGCCGGTTGACGAATGTTTAAAATTGGGCCTGGGCCGGACATCCAAATATTTCGGATGCATCTGTCATTACCGAAAATCGAAAAAAACACACTATAATGCTATTCATTTAGTTTAAGCACATTGAATTAATTTAAATATCCAATAAAATTTTGTTGGAAAAGTGAAAACGTGTCGGGTTCGGGTAGGGCAAAGGGAAATATTTTTTCTGTCTGTGTTATCTGAATTTTTCACCCTTATCCTAAACACGGTGCATAGCGGAATCGACTAGCTAACCACTAGTCCTCTGTTGCAAGAGTATTTTTTTTTTGATAACGGAAGGTTGAACAACGAAGTCATAAGCAGTTCTTTCTTGCAGACAAATTTCTGATGGTCGATTTGTAAAAATTCAAAAATCAAAATTTCAAATTAATGAAAGGCATTGCCTCTTTGACATGTTGTACATACATATCTCCGGCTTGATTGAGTGTATCATCGAATGAATAGTGTACGTGATAAACTGCGGTTGGACAGTTGTCAAAATATTTTATTGACTTTGAACGACACATGTTGCTAATCAAAAATTACGACTCATGTCAAAAATTCACAACAAACAACAGCATCAAATTAGAATTTTTTGAATTTTGTACTTTTCCATGAGTTTTGTCGCTAACGACCCGGGTTTCGCCTTTCGGCATCTTCAGGCATTCCAAGTGCACGGATGTCAGTTCAAGTAAAATTCATTATATCAACATTGCTAGTACGGCAAGATTGACTGAACTCTACAGTAAATAAGTGTTGAAGTTTCGTGTTGTTAGCCAAAATTTATGTTCAAAAATCCCCGTAATTATAACAAACCCACTTAAATCATTGAAACTTGTATTCATTCAAATTTCGCTAATTTACATTTTAATAACCTTTTAACTTAGTAACCTACTTATATTTTTGTATATAAACGATACAAACTGTTTAGTCAGTTCAAGTACATCCGTGCACTTGGAATGCCTGAAGATGCCGAAAGGCGAAACCCGGGTCGTTAGCGACAAAACTCATGGAAAAGTACACAATTAAAAAAATTCTAATTTGATATTGAAATTCCATCAAGCACCCTCAGTCGAAATACTTAATTATTAAAACAACGGCATAATAAATACATCTTGCCGCATGCTTTATTTTATTTAATTTTTACCATGTGGGCCACGTGAAGCATATGGACTTCTCACGGAGCTTATCTCATCATTGATTGAATTGGTTTTTTACTTGGTAGATTTTCTGGTAAATTATGGATATATGGTCACGGTCCCAATCGTTTCGGGCTAAGCTCAAAACTTTTTGTACATACTGGCTTATAATTTTATGTTTTGACTTTACTCTTTGAGTTCTTGTGGATTATTATTACATGTGGAATCAAAATGATTAATTCTGAAGAATATTACTGATTATTGTATGAGTACTGAATTTATTTTCGGAATTTTATACCGCATAGTAAGGTGAAATATAAAAAAAAACAATAATTTTCGAAAACTTTCAAATAATTATCAAGAAGCCTAAATCTTTAATGCATTCACATATAGATATTCTCTATCTGACGATCTAGACTGTCTCTATCTGTATAATATTATTATTTGTGTGGTTTGTGCGTTATTTTATCTCAAACGCACTTCTTTCAACCAAAATTCCAAATCAAAAGAATGTTTTTAACATTAAAAGGTGTAGATAAGAAGTCGCATTCACGGTTCGCATCTCCAGTCTAGAATAAACAAGAACACGATCAGATTGTCGTATTCATGCGCGACTTAAGATATGAATAATTATCGATTTTCATATATTTTTTTTTAATAGAACGTTTGTATAAAGGTACGTCAAAGCATAATCAATCATTTTTTTATTGCAGTCTACGCCAACGAGGCCATACCACTGGAGGCTTTTTTAGACCCCCCTTCGGCCTACGAGCTATTTTTCAAGGACCGTCTTTTGAAGGTTATTTTTTTTAATTTTAAAGAAAAAAATAATATTTGGCATTACAGCTAACGCCAATGCGCCAAATATTCTTAATTGTGAAAGTCATACGAGATTAACTCGATGATAAATAATAAATCAGTTGTGCAGAAAATCAACGATAAATAACATACACCCAGCCCAAGATCTCATTTTTCAAATTGAAAAAATCCAACCTTGCCGAGAATTGAACTCGGGTCCCCAGATCGCTAGGACAAAGCTCTTGCCACCAGACCACAGGGAACGACGATTATATATGGTTGATTGGTATTTCGGCTTACGCCATCGTCAGAACTATGCTTAAACATGCATTTACTTATCTATATATACTGTTGTAGACAGGGTACACAATACATCTTCTCTTATGTTCTACCATCTTAATTATATTTGGTAATAATAATACGGTAAGAAAAATAACAATGTATTTTAATTCTACATAAATTATTTTATATATTTTTTGATAGCTATTTCGGCTTGCGCCCTTGTCAGAACTATGTTTTAAACGTGCATTAGAATAAGCTTATATACCTAGGCTAGACAGTGTTTCCTATACAAATTCTTCTCTGTTCCACCATCTTAATTTTATATGGAAAAAATAAGTTATTGATTTGGTGTATTCATAAAGTGAAAGCTAATCTGGGGTTTTTTACTAAGTGGGAATAAACGTAAAATTAGTAATGCATCAAGTGAAGTGAGCGGCTTAAGAAGTGGTGATTTGTTGATTGTTATCTGTTCATTAAGAATGTCATTGGTTTGATTATACCTAATTTGCTGTTCCAGTCAATGAGTTTAAGTTTTAAATTCATTTTGTATATTAAGTGCAATAACCTATAAATAAGATTTCCAACGGTCTTCTACCTAAATTTTTTACAGGCAATTTAAACTCCTCGAGTGCACTTCTTTGCAAGATTGGTCGAGGTATCCTCCCTATCCTTTTAATCGTACAGTCCCTAGTATCGGCTTTTCGGAATTGTTAATCAGTATTGATTCATTTTAAGTATAACTTGTACTTTATTTTTGTGTGTAATTTAAATATAACTTGTACCGAACTTTAATAAATTGTGTAATAGCACTATTTGACATTCTGAGATCGTTTTTATTAAAGAGCATCCTGATTCTCCATCTCCGATCCCTAAATTCCTCTCCTCGAGTGACGGACGGAGGTTTTCTCTTGTTTTACGAGAGAACCCGAATCAAGGTCGTCTCACAATGTATTTAGCTTAAGGCCCTTATTACAATAAAGTAAACGAACCGGGACTGAATTTGCTAATAGTAAGTTATTCAATGTTACACATTGATTTAATGTATTTGTTATGAAAGCTAATCTGGGTTTTTATTGAAAGGGAATACACGTTTATTGGTATTGTATCAAGTTGATTTGTTTAAAATTTCATTCATTTTTTGTAATGGCTTGAGAACTGGTGATTGACAAATACATATTTAATATTGGTAAAAATAAAATATAATACATGGCATTACAGCCAACGCCAATGCGCCATGAATTTGAAAAATGTAATAAAAATAAAACATATCATATCGTTACCTTAAATTAAAAAGGTTCTTATTCACATTTTTACTTAAAATGACATTTTGGTCGGAAAATCTTGTATTTACCACCAGTGACGGCTGGTGACGGGGTGCTAGGGGTGCAAAGGAAGATTCAACTATTTTTCCGTACTACGGAAGAGAAACAGTTGGTACTGAATTGAAAGTCCATGCTATAGAAGTGTTTTAAAATCCAATGCATAGGAAAGAACTCTTGCAAAAATGGTTGAATCTTCCTTTGCACCCCCCAACACCCCGTCACCAGCCGTCACTGTTTACCACATTCTATCATATGTATATGTATATGAATTTCAGAATTATCTATGGTTGAATAACGGAGTTAGAAGAATTCCAAAGTTGCATTGCATCTGCACTAAATTTATTTGACAAAGTTCTAAGAATGTCATTAGATCTTTAAGATCATTATTTCTCAGCAAGAGTTGTGAAAAAATATGCTTAAAATAAGTAATTTGAAACATTTATACTTGCTCATTGTTACGAGTGTCTTTTAATCAATCGAAACTTCAAACGCTCATATCTCAAAACCGTGGCAAATGCAGTTAGAACCTTTTCAAAGATAAGTGTCGATATTACACAAAATTAAAAAAAATACAAACAAAGAACCAAGCTCAGTGCCGAAGAAGTCCACATCAACAGGCAGTCCATTCATCAGCCGAACAGTGCTTGCGACTGGTGACTCAAAAGACCTACGTGACAAATAAGTTCTGACAAAGAAAAATTGATTGATATAACACATCATAGAGGGCCGCATGCGGCCTACTGGCCACAGGTTGTGCATCGTCGGTCCCTGTGGTCTAGTGGCAAGAGCTTTGTCCTAGCAATCGGGGGGGCCCGGGTTCAATCCCCGGCAAGGTTAGATTTTTTCAATTGAAAAAAAAGATCTTGGGCTGGGTGTTATGTTATTTATCGTTGATTTTGTGCACAACTGATACATTATTTACCATCGAGTTAATCTCGTGTGACTTTCACAACTCAGAATATTTGGCGCATTGGCGCAAGCTGTAATGCCAAATATTTTTTCTTAAAAAAATAAAGTAATTAAAAATCATTGAGGTGAAAAAAAAATGAAATACATTTAAAAGAAAACAGTTCTTTTATTTAATATTTTTTATAATGAATATAACACATTTTTAATACAAAGCATACATATTATTCAGAATAAAACAAATATACATTAAATATATATAAAAAAAAAATAAAAATATTTTTGTAATAAATAAAAATTCAATAATAAATAATAGTTTTAAAATTTTTCTGATTTAACTTTGATAACAACCACTTTTTTATTTAACCCATTCAAAGCCTTTCTTAAAATCCCTTATTCCACCGAGCAGTAACATGAGTCAACATCTTATTTTATTAATTTTAATGACTGTATTGTCATGAAAGTGTAAATGATAAAGAATTGAAAACGCTGTAAAAGTAGCTAGTATTTAAGTTCTAAAGATTTTTTTTTGTTGATAGCTATTTTGGCTTACGTCATCGTCAGAACTATACCATCAACATTAAACATTTTTTGTAGAACTAAAAAATATTGTTATTTTATTTCACTGTGTTGTAATGAACTTCTACCAAGTAAATTCCAATTCAATCAGGAAAGAATTCAGTAAGGAATTGAACAATTGTTGAGTTTTTGCGTTATGAATGGTTTCATAATCCCACAGAACTGATGAGCAGAGATCATAAGAAGGAAATTCGTTTGAATAATTCATTAATGTATGCAAGAGTAATTTCATGAAATCGAAACTGCGACCATGCTACCGAGTAAGCCGAAAGAATAAGAACAAATAAAAACGGTATTGAAATCTTTCGACGCCTTCATAAAAACATTTGGTTAAGCCGTGCAGTAACCTTAGATGTCATCGTTTAAGGCTATTTTTTTAAATGATGTTCTTGTACTTGGGAAAATGTTTCAGGTGGTTATAAAGGGTCTTTTTATAAGGACGCTTAGTTTTGAAATGTAAATAAAACAAGTGGTTTGTGAGATTTCGACTAAATTTTAATTTCATTTGTATGTATATTTTACGGCATTAAATATGGAATATAGCATCAAATGTCTGCCAATATCCATTCATTATAAAATGGGCCATGTCGCTAAAGTTGACTTTTTTGACAAATTTGGGTAAACTTACAACTGCTCCAGAACCCAATCAGGCGTTGTCTGCGGTCGTTTACCTGAAGTTCCTTGGTTAGTTGGATTTTATACGGGTGCAGACCAGTGACGGTGGTGACGGGGTGTTGGGGGGTGCAATGGAAGATTCAACCATTTTTGCAAGAGTTCTTTCCTATTCATTGGATTTTAAAACACTTCTATACCATGGACTTTCAATTCAGATGTTCACAATACCAACTGTTTCTCTTCCGTAGTACGGAAAAATAGTTGAATCTTCCTTTTGCACCCCCCAGCACCCTGTCGCCAGCCGTTTTCTGGGAATCAAGGAGGGGTTTTTAGAATCAAAACAAAGCGTGGAATACATGGAATACGTGGAATATTCAAAATTATTTTTAATTTTATATTAAAATGAACTTTCACAAAGTTACCGCCGAATCCACCAAAAGTAAAGGGTCTTTTTATAAGGACGCTTAGTTTTGAAATGTAAATAAAACAAGTTGTTTGTGAGATTTCGACTAAATTTTAATTTCATTTGTAAGTATATTTTACGGCATTAAATATGGAATATAGCATCAAATGTCTGCCAATATCCATTCATTATAAAATGGGCCACGTCGCTAAAGTTGACTTTTTTGACAAATTTGGGTAAACTTCCAACTGCTCCAGAACCCGATCAGGCGTTGTCTGCGGTCGTTTACCTGAAGTTCCTCGGTTCGTTGGATTTTATACGGGTGCAGACATAAGGCCCGATTCAAAATTCGCCAAGCTGAAGTCGCAGAAAAGCCAAGTTCTTGTGAACAACGAGAAATAAGCTGCCTTGGGTTTTCCTGTACACTTTCACACACAGCAGCAATTTTTTCACCAGATATTGAATTTTGATGACGTACAGGTAGGTGTTGGCCGATTATTTACCAAACTGGTTGACTCAAATTTGGCCACTAAACAATGAATAATCTACTCAGCAGGACAAAGTAACATATTTTGAGCGTCCCTATTGAAATACCCTTTACAAGCGTTGGTATTTAGATCCAAAATATACACCAAAATTTAACAAAATATAGTCTTACATCATCTTAACAAAAAGCATAAAAATTGTTTCAGACGAAGAAAAATTGAGGATTCTTACAATACGGAAAATTGTACAGGGTCCTTGGGAAAATGCTTCAGCCAACTATAGAAGCTACATGATTGGTATTAAGATCCAAAATTTAACAAAATATTGTCTTACATCATCTTAACAAAAAGCATAAAAATTCTTCAAGTCGAAGAATATGAGTATTTTGTACAGGGACTTGGAACAATAAAAAGTCAAGTGTTTTAAGGACTGCATTCAGCTTTAGTCGCACTGTTGTTTTATTGGTTGCGTGGGAGACAGCATGGTGCAGATTAGTATCCGAAATCCTCATCGAAAGTTTATTCCCTTTTTCATTATGAAACTAAAATTCTTCGTTTTTTACTCTTGGCGTAGCGTTTAAATCTTGTTGCCAATTTAGGATGGAACGGGTTAAAAAGATTTCTTTATTTTCAAATTATTTCTTGCGTTACTTGGTTGTTTACTCAAAACCATCTAGTCAGTAAGTTTCTTGTCAATTTATGACTTTATAATATATATATATTTTATGAAAGTTCAACTGATCTTTGAAAGTAATAAATACCCAAATTACTCTTCGAGAAACTTAACAGCTTTCGCTGCTTGATTCACTTTCAGAAGTTGAGCTGCTTTCTGAGTTACTGTGAGATTCGCCTTTGGGAGCTCGACTCGCTGCTACTACTGCTAGATGAGCTGCTAGACTCACTATCTGAACTGCTACTTGAACCGCTTCCAGAAGAACTGCTAGAGCCACTACCAGAGGAACTCGAAGAACCACTTCCTGAACTGCTACTTGAGCCACTTCCAGAACTGCTACTTGAGCCACTTCCTGAACTGCTACTTGAACCACTTCCAGATGAACTACTCGATCCACTTCCAGAACTGCTACTTGATCCACTTCCAGAACTGCTACTTGAACCACTTCCAGATGAACTACTCGATCCACTTCCAGAACTACTACTTGAGCCGCTTCCTGAACTGCTACTTGAACCACTTCCAGATGAACTACTCGATCCATTTCCAGAACTACTACTTGAGCCGCTTCCAGATGAGCTACTAGAGCCACTTCCCGAAGAACTGCTTGATCCGCTTCCAGAAGAACTACTAGAACCACTACTGGAAGAGCTGCTTGCTTTGCTTGCAGTGGAACTGCTAGATTTACTTCCAGAAGAGCTGCTTGATCCACTTCCTGAGCTGCTGCTGGAGCCACTGCCAGAAGAGCTACTGGAGCCACTACCAGAAGAACTGCTTGATCCACTGACTGTTACGCTTTTCTTTACTTTACGCTTCCCGCCTCCGGATCCACTTTCGTTGCTTCCAGATCCACTTTCGTAACTGCCAGATCTACTTTCATGACTGCCAGATCCACGTTCGCGACTTCCTGACCCACCCTTGTGATTACCATATTTTCCCTTCTTTTTGCCTGTCTTTTCATGACTACCTGATCCACTTCCAGATCCACTTTCTTTGCTTCCTCGATTTTTTTTGCCGCCTCTTTTCCACCCCTTTTCTTGGCTTCCGGATCCTTTAACCTTTCTCCATCCTTTTTCGTGGCTTCCCGAACCTTTACCCTTCTTGCACCCCTTTTCGCGACTTCCTGAACCTTTACCCGTTTTAACAACCGATGAAATTGATCCACTTGTGGAAGAGCTCCTTGATTCACTTTTACTTGCAGCGTTACTACTTGATCCAGAGCTTGAGCTACTGGAGCCACTGGCAGCAGCACTGCTTGTTCCTGATGAGCTGCTTGATCCACTACTTGATGCGCTACCAGAAGAACTACTAGAGCCACTGCCAGAAGAGCTGCTAGATCCACTTCCCGAACTGCTGCTTGAGCCACTTCCCGAAGAGCTGTTAGATCCGCTTCCAGAAGAACTGCTTGATCCACTACTTGAGCCACTGCTGGATATGCTTGTCTTTACTTTGCGCTTCCCGCCCCCGAATCTACTTTCGTTGCTTCCAGATCCACTTTCGTGACTACCAGATCCACTTTCTTTGCTTCCAGACCCACTCTCATGACTTGCAGATCCTCGTTCACGACTTCCCTTCTTTTTGCCTTTGCACTTCTTTCCTTTTCTTTCATGACTGCCAGATCCACTTTCCTTGCTTCCTCGATTCTTTTTATCACCTCTTTTCCACTTTTTTTCTCGGCTTCCCGAACTTTTAACCTTTTTCCACCCCTTTTCGTGGCTTCCTGAATCTTTAATCTTTATACCACTTATAGAAGAGCTACTTGATGCACTTTTACTTAAAGCAGAACAGCTGGAACCACTTTGTGAAGTACTGCTTGTTCCACTGTTGGAACTACTACTTACTCCACTACTGGATCCACTTTCCGAAATGCTACTGGAGCCACTTCCAGACGTGCTACTTGAACCACTTCCTGAAGAGCTGCTTGAACCACTTCCAGAGGAGCTACTTGAACCACTTCCTGAAGAGCTGCTAGATCCACTTCCTGAACTGCTACTGGAGCCACTTCCAGACGTGCTACTTGAACCACTTCCCGAAGAGCTGCTTGAGCTACTTCCAGAGGAGCTACTTGAACCACTTCCTGAACTACTGCTTGATCCGCGTCTTCGATTACAACGGCATTTGCACACACGCTCTTTGCTTCCAAATTTTTTTTCTTGGCTTTTAGAATCATTTTCATTACTTCCAGAATCATCTTCTCGACTTCCCGAATCATCTTCGTGACTTGCAGATTGGATTTTATCGCTTTTATTTATTTTCTTGCCAACTGAGTAATTTGTTGTAGAACTACCAGAAGAACTGCTTGATCCGCTTCCTGAACTACTACTTGAACCACTTCCCGAAGAGCTGCTAGACCCATTTCCCGAACTGCTACTGGAGCCACTTCCTGAAGAGCTGCTTGATCCACTTCCAGAACTGCTACTTGAGCCACTTCCAGATGAGCTACTTGAACCACTTCCTGAAGAGCTACTGGAGCCACTTCCTGAAGAGCTGCTAGATCCACTTCCAGAGGAGCTGCTTGAACCACTTCCTGAAGAACTGCTTGAACCATTTTCAGTGGAGCTACTCGAACCACTTCCCGATGAGTTGCTAGATCCGCTTCCAGAAGAGCTACTTGAAACACTTCCTGAAGAGCTGCTCGATCCACTTTTTGAAGAGCTGCTGGAATTACTTCCAGAAGAGCTGCAAGTCTTCTTACCGGATGAGCTACTCGATCCACTGGTCGAACTGCTACTTGAACCACTTCCTGAAGAGCTGCTAGATCCACTTCCTGAACTACTACTAGAGCCACTTCCAGAACTACTAGTCGATCCACTGCCTGATGAGCTGCTGGATCCACTAGTTGATGAACTACTTGACCCACTGCTGGAAGAAGATCCACTTCTCGAAGAGCTACTGGAACCACTACTAGAACTGCTGCTTGATCCACTTCTTGAGCCAGTTGAAGCACCGGTGCATGGAGGTTTCTTGGTGGTCAGTGGTTTCGGGGTTGAACAAGTTGGTTCACAAGGTGTAGGTGTTGGCTTAGTTGGGCCAGGTGGTTTTGGCTTAACATTACATCCACTTCCTGATGAACTACTTGATGAACTTCCTGAAGAACTACTTGATCCACTGCCAGATGCAGAACTGGATCCACTGCTAGATGAACTACTCGATCCTTCCTTTGATCCAGAAGAGCTACTTGTTCCACTAGAAGAAGAGCTGCTTGAGCCAGAAGAACTACTAGATCCACTACCTGAGCTGCTGCTGGAACCACTGCCAAAAGAACTGCTCGACCCACTACTTAAACCGCTGCTGGATCCAATTTTATTCGTTTTACGTTTCCCACCTTTGGATCCACTCTCATTGCTTCCGGATCCACTTTCGTTGCTTTTTGATCCCTTTTCATTACTTCCAGATCCGCTTTCTCGACTTCCAGATCCACGTTCGTGACTTCCTGACCCACCTTTACGATGACCAGGTTTACCCCACTTTTTGCCTTTACATTTCTTGCCTTTCTTTTCATGACTGCCAGATCCACTTCCAGATCCACTTTCCTTACTTCCTCGATTCTTTTTGACAACTTTTTTCCACCCCTTTTCTTTGCTTTCCGAACTTTTACTTTTTTTGCACCCTTTTTCGTGGCTTCCCGAACCTTTACCCTTTTTACCAACAGATGAACTTGATCCACTTGCAGAAGAACTACTTGATCCACTACCTGACGAGCTACTAGATCCACTTGTGGATGCACTACTTGACCCATTGCTGGAAGATGAAGAAGATCCACTACTTGAAGAGCTGCTTAAAGCACTAGTGCAAGGAGGTTTCTTCGTGGTTGGTGGTTTTTTTGTGCACTGTGGTTTGGGGGTTATTGGTGGTTTTTTCGTGGTGGGTGGCTTGGTTATAATGCTACTTCCTGATGAACTGCTTGATGAACTACCGGAAGAACTACTTGAACCACTACCTGAACTGCTACTGGCACTACTCCCAGAAGAACTACTGGATTCTCCTTTACCTCCAGAGCTGCTGCTTGATCCACTGCTTGACGAACTACTGGATCCAGATTTTCCTCCAGTTGAACTACTTGATCCACTCGCAGAAGAACTGCTAGATCCACTCCCTGATGAACTACTGGATCCACTGCCAGATGAGCTGCTAGATCCTCCATTTGAACCAGACGAGCTACTGGATCCACTAGTTGATGAACTACTTGACCCACTGCTGGAAGATGAAGAAGATCCAGTACTCGAAGAGCTGCTGGAGCCGCTACTAGAACTGCTGCTTGACCCACTACTAGAGCTGCTTGAAGCTCCAGCACAAGAAGGTTTCTTTGTAGTTGGTGGTTTCTTTGTGCACGGTGGCTTAGCAGTGGGCGTAGACTTAGTGATACAAGGTTTCGTTGTAGTTGGTGTTTTTTTTGTGCACGGTGGCTTAATAGTGGGAGTTGGTTTCCGTACAGTGTCTCCTCCTGATGAACTGCTTGATGAACTTCCGGAAGAACTACTTGAATCACCACCTGAACTGCTACTGGAGCTACTTCCTGAAGAACTACTTGATCCTCCTTGGCTTCCAGAGCTGCTGCTTGATCCACTGCTTGATGCACTACTAGACCCAGATTTCCCTCCAGACGAACTGCTTGATCCACTGGTGGAAGAACTACTCGATCCACCGCCAGATCCTCCCTTAGAACCAGAAGAGCTGCTTGCTCCACTGGCAGAAGAGCTGCTTGATCCAGATTTTCCTGCAGACGAACTACTTGAACCACTGCTGGAAGAACTACTGGATCTACTGCCAGATCCTCCTATAGAACCAGAAGAGCTACTTGCTCCACTGGTAGAAGAACTGCTAGACCCAGATTTTCCTCCAGACGAACTACTTGTACCACTACTAGAAGAACTACTGGACCCACTGCCAGATCCTCCCTGAGATCCAGAAGAGCTGCTCGCTCCACTAGCAGAAGAACTACCAGATCCAGATTTTCCTCCAGACGAACTGCTTGATCCACTGCTTGAAGAACTACTTGATCCTCCCTTAGAACCAGAAGAGCTGCTCACTCCGCTTGCAGAAGAGCTACTTGATCCAGATTTTCCTCCAGACGAACTACTTGATCCACTGCTGGAAGAACTACTGGATCCACTGCCAGATCCTCCCTGAGATCCAGAAGAACTGCTCGCTCCACTAGCAGAAGAACTACCAGATCCAGATTTTCCTCCAGACGAACTGCTTGATCCACTGCTTGAAGAACTACTTGATCCTCCCTTAGAACCAGAAGAGCTGCTCGCTCCACTAGCAGAAGAACTACCAGAACCAGATTTTCCTCCCGACGAACTGCTTGATCCACTGGTGGCAGAACTACTGGATCCTCCCTTAGAACCAGAAGAGCTACTCGCTCCACTAGCAGAAGAACTACTGGACCCACTCGTAGACGAACTGCTCGATCCACTGCTTGAAGTACTGCTCGATCCACTCGTGGAAGAACTACTTGATCCACTTGTGGATGAACTGATGGATTCACTTGTGGAAGAACTGCTGGACTCACTGTTAGAACTGCTGCTTGATTCACTAGTGGAAGAACTGCTAGATCCACTATTAGAGCTGCTGCTTGATCCACTGCTCGAGCTGCTTGAACCACCAGAGCCAATTGGCTTCTGAGTGCATGGTGGTTTTTTGGTACATGGTGTTCGAATTGCGTATGCATCCAAAGTCTGCAAAAAAAAATGGGAACATTCGTTGATGACGTTATCAATAATAGCTTAACATACGAATGTTTAAAAAGTCATCAGTAATTTTTCAATTCACCAGAAAACTGAAAAATTATGAAATTAATTCGAAGTTCTAATTGAGACGTATAGTAACAAAAGTTTCCACTTTTGTAATTGTTGAGAAATCTCGAAAAAAGTTATGTTGGCTTTTTGAGGTAGGTATATTGACGCCCGGTCCGTGGCGCAGTGGCAACGGCTTTGACTGGGTTCGATTGCCGGTACGAGCGGATTTTTTTACAGTCGTTAAATCTGTTAACGACTGAAAAACTTGTAAAGTCATTGGTGTTCGTGTTGTTGAAAATCCCTTCCCACCTTTCCGATCCCAAAGAGCGACGCATAGTGACAGCGATAAGCTAATCACAAGTCCTGTCCTAGTCCTCGTATCCTTTCCATCCCTACTCTCTTCGAAAAAAAAAGAGAGGTTGAGCAACTGAGTAACAAGCAGTTCTCGTAGTTGCAAACATATGTTGAGATAAACTCCGTGAGGAGTCCATATGCTCCAAGTTGGGAGCGGACATGGTCAAAAAAAAAATAATTACATTTTTCAATTTTAAATCAGGCCACATTAGCCTCAAACTTAAAATTTGTATGCTTGGCGACATTTGCAACATGACTTAAGATATTACGGAAAGAAAAATAACAATGTATTTTAATTCTACATAAATTATTTTATATATTTGTTGATAGCTATTTCGGCTTACGCCTTCATCAGAACTATGTTTAAGACGTGTATTGGAGATAGCTTATATACCTTTGCTAGACAGGGTGCCTCCTACATAATCTCTTTCTGTTGAAACCATACCTAGACCAATAAATCAAACTTATTTAAATTCTTTCATGTGACGTAGGTATGGTTTCAACAGAACGAGATGATGTAGGAGGCACCCTGTTCAGCAAAGGTATATAAGCTATCTCTAATACACGTTTTAAACATAGTTCTGACGAAGGTTTGAATACTCGAAAGAAATGTACCGAAATATCCGAGGCCAAAATAGAATCAATTCTTGAAATATATAAAAGGAATCGTAATTTATGTAGAATTAAAAACAATTTTAAACATTGTTATTTTTTCTTTGACGTGAGTGAGTTCCGTATTATAATGGAGTTCTACCAAGTAAATGCCTACTCAATCAATAAACTTAAGATATTTCTATGATTTACCACGCCATTATACTTTTGTTTCCATAGTTATGAACCGTTGTGATTGTGATAACAAACATTTTAATTTACGTATACGTAGATGATTTTTATATAAATATTTTATTGCTAGCCATACAAAATGACCAAAGAATAATGTTTATCTTTTGATACTACGTAACCTTACTTTGAAAATGTTATAATTGTCGTTGTTGCCTAAAATGACTTTTTGGTCGGAAATGCTTGTAAAACCGCATTCTATCATACAAACCAGCGACAGATTCAACCATTTTTGAAAGAGTTCTTTCCTATTCATTGGATTTTAAAACACTTCTATAGCATGGACTTTCAATTCAGATGTTCGCAATACCAACTGTGGTTCTCTTCCGTGGTAGGGAAAAATAGTTGAATCTTCCTTTTGCACCCCCCAGCACCCCGTCACCAGCCGTCACTGATACAAACATACATGTACCTGGTAACCGGACAAAAAGAACCTAACCTAACCTAAACTGTTTTATCATATTCTGAAAAGTCACGTTCTGTTTTGTCATGGAACCCATGTACCTATATGAATTTCAGAATTATCTATGGTTGAACAACGGCGTTAGCAGAATTCCAGAGTTGCACTGCATCTGCACACTTTTTTTAGATTAAATTCATTTGACAAAGATCTAAGATTGTCATCATTATTTCAATCATAAGATCTTTAAGAACATTATTTCTCAGCAAGAGTTGTAAAAAAATATGCTTAAAATAAGTAATTTGAAACATTTTTACTTGCTCATTGTTACAAGTGAATTTTAATCAATCGAAACTTCAAACGCACATACATATCTCAAAACAGTGTCAAAAGCAGTTTGGACCTTTTTAAAGTAAGGTGTTGATTTGATAAAATATTGTGTCAATTATTATTCCATTGGATTTCCTTAATGGCGCAGGGTCATCACTTCATTAAGCGCAGAGTCACTACTTCTTTTAGATCTTTTAGATCATTGTTTCTCAGCAAGAGTTTTGATAAAATATGATTGAAATAAGTAATTTGAAACATTTTTACTTCCCCATTGTTACAAAGGAATTTTAATCAAACGCTCATATTTAAAAACCGTCTCAAGAACAGTTAGAACCTTTTCAAAGTTAGGTTGTCGACTATACGACTAAATTCAAACGAATTTGATTATTATCGATAATATTGATTTTAAAATGAAAAAAGATCGATTGGACAAAATCTCTTGCCACAGGGACAGACAAGTATTTAATTTAAATGGTCAGTTATTTTAAAAAAATGTTTTAGATTGACAACTTGTGAATTTTATCAAATATGGTCGGTCCCTGTGGTCTAGTGGCAAAAACTTTGTCCTAGCGATCTAGAGACCCGGGTTTCAATTTTGGCATTACAGTCAAATTTTTTTAATTGAAAAAAAAGAGATCTTGGGCTGGGTGTATGTTATTTATCGTTGATTTTGTGCACAACTGATTTATTACTTATCATCGAGTTAATCTCGTATGACTTTCACAATAAGCCGGTTTGGCGCATTGGCGTAAGCTGTAATGCCAAATATTTTTTAAATGGTCATATTTTAAAAAAATTAATTTTTTTTGACAAAAATATTAATAAAATTAAAAAAATTTATAATAGCCATATTTATGACATGTTCTTTTTATTTTAACTGACCATTTAATATTTTTAACTGACCGTTTTACGTATTTATAACTGACCATTTATCGAATTAGAAACTGACCAAATAATTAGTAGTCCTAATAATAAATCTCGCTCTGTCTTATTTTTAACCTTTCAAGGGCCCGTGGTGAGACATATACGCCAGGCGTCCCACATTCACAGATTGATAATGCGATATTCAGTCTTCTATTATTCAGCCAATTTTTTAATGAAATATTTTTTTTTAAATTTTAATACTAGCAATGCCATCTCTGGATGAGTTTCAAAAATAAAACACATCAATTAACGAATGCATCGCTGGAATAAAAAAAAATACCTTGAGGCAAAATCAGGGTTCCCGCATTTCAAAATATTTTTTTATTTTTAAAGGAAGATGCCAATGCGCCAAATATTTTTTATTGTGAAAGTCATCAGTCATGAACAACTCAACAAAAAATTACATACACCTAGTCCAAGATATCTTTTTCATAATAAAAATAATAAAAAATTTTTAGTACTTTTTCCCACATAAAATTTATTTGATCAGGACCGGTTTCGCTCATGGCGAGCATTGTCAACTGATAAGGAATTCAATTAAACAGTGATATTTATACAAAAGTAAGAAAAATAATTGTGTCATACCATTTTTTTCTTACTTAACTTTTGTATGAATACATTTTGTGTGGAAACAATTGAAAAAATCTTACCTTGCCGGGAATCGAACCCGGGCCCTCCTGATCGGTATGACCAGTGCTCTGCGGCCCAGTGCTGGGCCACAGAGACTTTCCACTAGGACGCAAACAGTATACCGAATTTTTATCATTTACTAGTATTCGAACCCGGCTTCGCTCGGACCAGTTTGGGGTTATGCTTAGCTTGGCGCGTAAATTCAGACGGGCCAAGTTGAAACAACTTTTTTCAAAATTCAAAAGTCTAGGTCAATTAAAATGGAATTAAAATAAACATTTCAGACTGGCATTGACATTTCACAGCCCCATTCTCGCCCATTAAAATGTCCAAATTCAAGGAAAAAATCTATCTTGCTGTCAAAGAAATGTCAAATAATACCTTCACGTAAATAAAAACATTATTATATTAATAAAAGCCGGGAAAAGTTCAGTAGAAGACTAATTTATTACATTTTGACTAAATGTCTTCGCCGATAAAAAAAATCAAACATATTTTCTTTCATATTCGTTTTTATGGCAACTTAATGACCAACAATGCAAAAAGGGAATTACAGACCCACAGACATACATACGCCGTTTCGGTTTTATATATGTACTACTCGATACTCGAGTAATTGGAGTCTCTACACACACATTGATAACGAAACAAATTTACCGTCGAAACTTTCGCGAGCGAAATCAATTCGTTTGTTTTATTGAATTACAGACATACATCCCCCGTTTCGGTTTTATATATAAGATTATTAACTCAAACACTTGGAATAAATCAATTCAATAACAATAGGTCGCATAAAACCCACAAATTATTTATCGACATTTCCATGTTATTATCTGGTAATTAGTAAATTAGAATTTTTTGAATTTTGTACTTTTCCATGAGTTTTGTCGCTAACGACCCGGATTTCGCCTTTCCGCATCTTCAGGCATTCCAAGTGCACGGATGTACTTGAACTGACGCGTAGTAAACAGTTTGTATCGTTTATATATATACAAAAATATAAGTAGGTCACAGTAAGTTAAAAGGTTATTAAAATGTAAATTAGCGAAATTTGAATGAATACAAGTTTCAATGATTTAAGTGGGTTTGTTCGTTAGCGACAAAACTCATGGAAAAGTACAAAATTCAAAAAATTCTAATTTGATATTGAAATTCCATCAAGCACCCTCAGTCGAAATACTTAATTACTGGTAATTAGTATTTGCGATACTTCATTCAAAATACGCGATAATTATAATTTACCCACATAATTCATTGAATCTCATTAATTTAGGATTTCGACTGAGGGTGCTTGATGGAATTTCAATATCAAATAAGAATTTTTTGAATTTTGTACTTTTCCATGAGTTTTATCGCTGACGACCCGGGTTTCGCTTTCGGCATCTTCAGGCATTTCAAGTGTACGGATATACTTGAACTGACAGCGCTGTTGAGTTGACTACTTGAACGCCAGTTTATCGATTGGATTGGCATTAACTTGGAAGAGCTCCACCATAACACGATGAAAAAACAGCAAAGTATTTTAGAACCTGATGTACCTGAACTGACTTTCAGTTTTGGTACATCCGTGCACTTGAAATGTCTGAAGATGCCGAAAGGTGAAACACGGGTCGTTATCGACAAAAATTCATGGGAAAGTACAAAATTCAAATAATTCAAATTTTTCATTGAATCTCATTTAAATCCAAATTTTGCCAATTCATATAATTCATATGAAAAAAATAACAATGTAATTTAATTCTACAGAAACTATTTTATATATTTGTTGATAGCTATTTTGGCTTACGCCATCGTCAGAACTATAATGCATACAGCTATAATACGGAATGATATTTATGACGATGGCGTAAGCCGAAATAGTTATAAAATAATTTCTGTAGATTTAAAAGTACATTGTTATTTTTTCACCGTATAACAATGGAGCTCTTAACCAAGTAAATGCCAACTCAATCAATAAACTTAAAGATTACGTTGATACTTCTAAATTTATACATCAACGATACAAACTGTTTACTTCGAGTCAGTACCAAGTACAATCGTGTACTTGAAATGCCTGAAGCTGCCGAAAGGTGAAACCCGGGTCGTTAACGACACACATCATTCAAAAATGTAATCGATTCAAATTTGATATTGAATTACACCAAGCACTCTCAGTCGAATTTTTTTATTAAAAAAATATGAAATAAAAACCATTTTTATTTCATATTTTTTGATGATTCCGAAAGGCGAAACCCGGGTCGTTAGCCAAAAAACTCATGGAAAAGTACAAACTTCAAATGATTCAAATTTTATATTTAAATTCCATCAAGCAACTTCATTACGTTAATTATGATTCCATTCCGCTAAAAATGAGATGATCAGGAATGGTTTCGCCAAAAAAAAAAATGAATTTTGTACTTTTCCATGAGCTTTGTGGCTAACGACCCTGGTTTCGCCTTTCGGCATATTCAGTCAGAACTGTCAGTTCAAGTACATTCGTGCACTTGAATGCCTGACGATGCCGAAAGGCGAAACCCGGGTCCAAATACAAAATTCAAACAATTCAAATTTGATATTGAAATGCCATCAGTCAAAATCTTTAATTAAAAAAATATTTAAATATATATTTTTTAAACTCAAACTGCTCCAAAATCCGCGACTCACGTGTATTGTGACGAGCGCCACCAGCAGTAGCAGTCCCAGTTTGGCCGCCATCTCGGCAGAGGTCTTTCGTCGCACTTGGTTCCGGCACTAGGTCGTTTGGTCACCGCTGCTTCCACGGACCGAAAACGAGAACTGGTGATGAGCTAAACCCGCAGGTGGGCTTTTATGACGAACGCAAATGAGACATAAAATTGCTAATTTTATTGTCTCAGGTGAACTGGCTTGTGATTTATCCATTGCTCTATTGACTGAATTTTTAATCTGCAAATATTAGTTGATTTAATTTTGGAGATAATTAATTCAAAGTATCATCATCAGACTCCGGAGTGGTAAGATTGCTTGACTCCCTTGACTTATGGTGGAGAGGGCTCAGAAGAAATTTTGCGAAAAATTACGCAGATGACACTGCGCCACGCATTTCAGCTGACGCCAATGTGCCATATAACATGCCAATCTTGAAAATACACACTTGGAAGAAGTATATAAAAATGCTTTTTATTCATTTAAAATAATGCATCTCCACCAAGAATTGACAGTAAACACATTGAAAGTGCCGAGAGGTGCGAAATATGTTCTTATGGTGGAGAGGGTTCAGAAGAAATTTTTGAGAATTCTCTACTTGAGGACGTACGGATACTACCCAAGGTTTTATCCGACCGATTTTCTCTTACCCATGCTCACGTTCAATAGTTTGAATGCTCGAAGAGAAATGTTCCTGGCCACATATTTCTTTCGACTTATCCGAGGCCAAAATGAGAGTCACTGATAATTTTTTGAGGAATCGTGAACATGAGTTGTTTGTTCTTCTCGATGGTAAATAATGTATCAGTTGTGCACAAAATCAACGATAAATAACATACACCCAGCCGAAAATCTCTTTTTTTTCAATTGAAAAAATATGACCTTGCCGGGGATTGAACCCGGGCCACTAGACCACAGGGACCGATAAATCTGTTCGAAGGCATGAGTGTTGTCTTTGTCTGTGAAAATCTCTTCCCACCATTCCGATGCGACGCATAGTGATTAGCTAATCACTAGTCCTGTCCGAGTCCTTGTATCCTTCAATCCCTTATCTCTTCAAAAAAAGAGAGGTTGAGCAACTGAGTAAAAAGCGGTTCTCGTATAAAAAATATATGTTGATATTAACTCCATGAGGAGTCAATATGCTCGAAGTTGGGAGCGGACATGATAAAAAAAAGTAGTAAACATGTTTTATTATACTTTCGCGTTGTGAAATTGATTAACATTCCACTGGTCCTGTCCTCGTCCTCGTAACCTTTCAATCCCTCATCTCTTCAAAAAAGAGAGGGTGAGCAACTGAGTATCCAGCAGTTCTCTGAGTGAAAAATCCATGTTAATCATGCTTAAAAATGCATGTTTTATTTTATCCATGTCCACTTTACTTGGAACAAATGGCCACCACGTGGTGCCTCCAGGATTCTCTATTACCCGCCAACCTCCTCGTTTCCTCCCAGGTCTCCCAGACGTCCTGTTGCATCGCTGAGTACATCCTATGGGTGGTCATCAGCGGCCTTCCGGGACGTTGGGATCCATTAGTTGATAGAAGAGACAAGACATCCGCAGCACATATCCAAGACAGGTCCATCGTTGCCTTTTATTTTGGACTTAATAAGGGGCTGGTTTGTCCGCTCTCTTACCTTCGTGTTCCTGACAAAGTTAAACCACTGCACTACTAATATTCACCTCAAGCATCTGTTTTCGAAGCACAGTATAAGATTACCAGGGTTTTTTTGAAAAAAAAGGTGCGGGAACTCAAATTTATCAAATTTATGTAAAAGTAAGTAAATAAAATGTTCCGCATATTGTCAATCAGAACGCCAGACGTTACTGGCCGTTATCATTCCTTGAGCACGAGTGACCAATGAAACGTAGACGAGTCCCCTTCTCCCTCGTCACCACAGAAGAACGCCAATTTTGAATCCATTCACAACTCATCCGGTTCATTACAATACCATATTTTATCATTTTCACGAATTATATATATGTATATAGATAGTAGAATAAGAAAAATAACAATGTATTTTAGTTCTGCATAAATTATTCTATATATTTCTTGATAGTTATTTCGGCTTACGCCTTCATCAGAACTATGTTTTAAACGTGTATTAGAAATAGCTTATATACCTAGGCTAGATGGGGTACACCATACCTCCCCTCTCTCTGCTCAACCATACCATATGGAAAAATTTAAATAATTTTAAGTTATTGGTCTAGCGTAATCCTGAGAACCTAAACTGGGTATTTTTGGGTTATTTTTATCGTGTGAAACCACTCAAAATCTGCAATGTCTCAAGTGAATCTATTTTTAATTTTTTTAAGGTTGCTGCATATTAAAGGATTTAGAAGAGGTGACGCGTAAATTGTATCGCGAAATAGCTATCAACAAATATATAAAATAATTTATGTAGAACTAAAATACATTGTTATTTTTCTTACCGTATTATAATGGAGTTTCTAGCAAGTAAATGCCTACTCAATCAATAATATATAGATAGTTATTACGTGGGAGCAAATATTGTTTCGTCTAAATGTATTTAAAAAAATAGAAAAACAAAACTTTGAAAAAAGGTACCGGAACGCCGTTGAACCGCGTTAAATGAAAAAAACGCCCTGACGGTTACCATTTTTTTTTGTAATGTGCAAAGAGTCGCAACCGTAGAGCAGTTCATTCAGTATGCAAGCGTTAAATAAGTGGCATTTGTTACTGACCGAGTACAACCGTAAGTTCCAGACTTTCCGCATTGAATTTCAGGTTGCTCCAGCTATTTCTAATCGAGACTTATTTTAGGTACCTGAGGGTACACATCACAAGATATGTCAACCTTTTAAGTTACTAGTGGTGAACCACACATTTTTAACCTGTTAACATCTAGAAGAAGTCCCCACTTTTTTCCCTGTACGCTACGACTTCTTCAAAAATTAAAAAAGGACAATACCTTAAAACTACTTACGTGACTTAAGGGCTAAGATGTCTGTGATCCCTTATGAAATCAATTCCGATGTTTATTACCATACCACATGGCTTTTAGAGCGTATTTAAGAATCCTCGATAAGGGTTGTCAGTGACAGTGACTTGTCACACACAGTTTATAATAGTATGTCAATTTTACATCCCGATTGGCTATCATAAAATGAATTTTTCTTTTGATTTTATGAATATTTTGTATTTATTCAATTGGTTTGAAACATGTATATATGCAAAATAATATTTACGTTAATATTGTGAATATTATATCAAAAATTTTGAAGCTCTGATAACCTCTATACACTTTTTGTTGAATATCTTTTTAGAAAACTATTAAAGCGGAAGGTTTATATTCATTTTGTGAGCCTTAAGAGATGTTGGATACATATTCGATGTGATAATTTGAGAAATATTATTTTTTGACGCCTTAAACATAGTTGCCCACCGGTGAGTTCTTAGCTATCAGAGCTTTTTCTTATGCGAAACACCGGTGTGTCGTGAGCTTTAGAACGGTTAATTAACTTTTGATGGAAAATAATAAAAAAATATATATTTTGTTATTATTAATATTCAAGTATAAACAATTTAAGAACGGTTAACTGACTTTTGATGGAAAATAATAAAAACATATATATTTTGTTATTATTAATATTTAAGTATAAACAATTTAATACGCAGGTGCTAAAAACACAGTAAACAAATTGTTTTGTCATTAAGTCAAACATAAGTACAATGTTACGCGATTTAATGACGATTATTTTTATTTTGTTATTTTTAAATTTAAAATTAAATAAATAACTTTTATTTATTTTAATTTTGTAATTAAAAAATATTTGGCATTACAGCTTATTTGTAAAGTATAAAATATTTTTTGGTATTTCGTTTAACCATACTAATAAATACGTAAATCTCTAAAACACTTATTACGTCACAGTCATTGCCACTTACATAATATAAAATAATTGTATAAAATTATAAAATTTTATATGTATATAAAAATCAATGTTTGTTCGTTTGTTCATTTATGTTTGTTGATTATAAATAAATAGGCCGGGACCGATTTCACTCAGAGTGATAATTTTTTCCCAAATCCCTATTCGTAGCATATGGCCGCCACACGTTGCCTCCAGAATTTTCTATCACCTGCCAACTTCCTCGCTTCTTCCCAGGTCATCCCGGTGTCTCGTAGCTCCCCTGAGTACATCCTATAGATCAGGGGTGGCCAGACTTTTTTGCCCGCGATCGACTTTCGCTCGAAATTATTGGCGGCGATCGACTAAAATTAAAAGAAGTAATTTAAAGCCTATATTAATCTAATTGCCAACCCTTGTTTGACCCGGGTTTTGGAAAGAGATTTTGGTCGATAATCGGCTAACTAGCGTGCTGTCCCTGTCACACGACTTTTCTCGCACGCATCTTGGGACAGGCACCAGAGATTTGGTACAGATCAGATAGGCGATCGACGCTTTGGCCACCCCTACTATAGATGGTTATCAAAGGCCTTTCAGGGCGTTGGGATCCATCAGGTTGATTCTAGGTGACAGGCATGATTCAGGCTCCCCTGGGGCATCCGCAGCACATGTCCAAGACAGGTCCATCGTTGCCTTTTTATTTTAGACGTAATAAGGCGCGTGTCAACGGCGTTGGCTTGCGTGCCGGCTCGCCTCCCGGTACGAGCGGATTTTTTCAGTCGATAAAATCTCTTCAAAGGCATGGGTGTTTGTGTTATTGAAAATCCCTTCCCACCTTTCCGATCCCAAAGATGGACGCGTAGTGACAGCGATTAACTAATCACTCGTCCTGTCCTAGTTCTCGTATCCTTTCCATCCCTACTCTCTTCGAAAAAAGAGAGGTTTATCAACTGAGTAACAAGCAGTTCTCGTAGAAAAAACAAATGTTGAGATAAACTTCGTGAGGAGTCCATATTCTCCAAGTTGGGAGCGGACATGGTTAAAAAAAAATAAGGCGCTGGTACCTCCATGTTTCTGACAAAGTCAATCCACCGTACTCAAAATTTCACCGCAAGCATCTGGTTTTAGAAGCACAATATACGGTTACCATGTGCTTTTGTAATGTACCATGACGCTCAACCCTTGAGAAGTACAGTCAGTATGCATGCATTGAAAAGGTGGCACATGGTTCTGACCGACTACAACCGTCTCAGTCCCAAACTTTCCGCATTGAATTGAATGTTGCTCGAGCTATCCCTAATCGGATCGCGATCTCTTTTCGCTGGTTGCCATCTCCCGTGATGTGTACTCCCAGGTACCTAAAACCATCGACTGTCTCGATGTCTTGCCCAGCACTCATCAGAGAGTAGTCTGGATCTGGACAGGCGCTGTTGCAGAGCACATTGGCTTGCTATTTTCTTTTGCGAAGCATTTATTTATTCAAGAAAATACCAATCATGGCATTACAGCTGACGTCAATGAAAACATGATTTCATTGGTCACAATTATTGAAATTATAGGCCAAAGTCGATGATTTGCTGCAGAAAGTTTTGGTTTGCTTCAATGCAACAAAATCAGCAAGTAGTCCCTTTCATAAAAAGAGAACCAAAGAAAAAAACAGACAAACATAGGTCTGAAGATAAGGCGGTCAAATTTATTTTATAATAATATAGAGAAAAAGTAAATAAAATCACATTGGAAATTTTCAAAGCAGTAAACCGAGTGATTTCCAACAAAATCAACCCTAATACATTAAAAAAAAACAGTACTCGTCTGAACTCACTCACGTCCATGTGAAATATGTCGACATCCGAATCAATTTCGTTTAAAATCACTAAAGCTCTTCCCGGTGGCATCCCCATTGGATCTAGATAAATTAATCTCGTATGACTTTCACAACTCAGAATATTTGGCGCATTGGCGTAAGCTGTAATGCCAAATATTAAAAAATTAAAAAAAATATAAAAAAAAAATATGTATATAAAATCGACTGAAAAATCCGCTCGTACCGGGAATCGAACCCGGTGGTCTGGCACGCAAGCCAACAACGTTGACACTGCGCCACGGACCGGACATAAGTAAATATGGCTAACAATATTTTAAAGATCCACATTATAGACGTGCATAGATTAAGTAAACATCCATGACCGTTTCCATTGTAATCTTGATGAAGCACTTCAGCCAAATTTTCAAGATAATTTAAATTATGCCGCGCATTTTTGTTGGATTGGCCTGCTCAATCATTGAATATTCCGTGCTCTCCGTGGGCTAGCTAATCGTTCTCGCAATGCGTCTAGAGATTTTCAGCAACACAAACATCCATGCTTTTGAACAGATTTATCGACTGAAAAAGGCTACGAGGATAAGATAAGTGGGAAGGGATTTTAACCTTCGTAGGACTATCCTTGAAAAATGACTGTTAAGCCAAAGGGGGGTAAAAAAGACCCCAGTGTTTTGGCCTTATTGGCATAGACTGCAATAAAAAAATGATTGATTATGCTTTGACGTATATTTATACATCTTTCTGAAAAAAAAATCATAAAAATCCATATTTTCCTATTATTATTCATATTTAAGTCGCGCTTGAAAACGACGACGTTTCCACTCCAACGGCTATGGCGGACTAACATGCCAAAAACGGTGCACGAAGTCACCTTATCTCTTATCGCCTTTTATTGTTGCCAGATATGAAACACTCCGTCCATGTTATCTATGACTCACTATGGTCACGTTTTCTTATCGCTTATGGGCGTGAAATTTTATGTTAGCGCTTCCCAGCTAACATTGACGATTAGACTGAATAATTCCGACTTCTTCTCTTTTTTAATCGATTACGGTGCAACTAGCCAATTAATATCATATTTTTTTTCTGCAAAAGGTGTATAAAACTATGATTTAAGAATACCAAAAGTTTAGACATCGTATCACTAGTATTAAGATAGATATTTAAGGTAAAGCAGCTGTTGGGCAAAATCTATACTGTTCGGGATGGCTAGGTTAAACAACACAAACACCCATTGCCTCTGAGCAGAATTGATTTATAGACTGAAAAAGAAACTGCTCGTACTGAGAATCGATATGCTCCGAATAGTGACTGGATATGGAAAAAAAAACATTTCATCTCGTACCTCATTATGCGGATTTACTATTAATTAGTTCTTGTGTTTATTAGCATATTGTATAATTATCGACGCTACAGTTTGTGTAAACAAATAATAAATTCCACAATAATTTGTGTATTTAATTGTTTTTAATAATCCAATTGATAAATATTAACAAAAGAATTATGCAAAAATAAAACAACTCAAGAGTCAGAGTAAAAGAACTCTATCACTTGAACAAATAATTTTTGTATAATATTATTTTGTTTTCAGTTTTTTAAAAAAATACGTGCGTTTTTCAATTTAATTTCAGTTGTAAAAACATCATTTTTTATCACGTTTTCTGTGAATGCAACTTTTTTTTTCAATATGTTAGACTCTTAGATATAAGAGTTAGTACATACTGACAGTGGCGAATTAAAATTATTGTACCAAGAAATCTTGAAAACTAATCGAGCTCAGCTTAACAGTTTGGAAATTTTGAACGAGCAACTTCAGCTTCCTAGTTCACCATTGTTGTACCCTTTTAAGGTGTTCACTGTTAATACTTGGTGGAAAGGCATTATAATAAAAATAATAATACATTTTTAGTACTTTTTCCACATGAGATTTATTTCATCAGGATCGGTTTCGCTCATGGTGAGCATTATCAACTGAGTTGCGGCGAGCATTATCAGTTGATAATGCTCGCCATGAGCGAAGGAAAAATCAACTAAAAATGTCGGATAAAACCCTATTTATTTTTATTCCTACGTTTTAACCTATTAAATAATTGTCATTTATTATTAATTCAAGCAATTGCTAACATTAAATTATTAATTCAAAGACTTTAAATCAATCAACTCATTAATTACTAATGGATAAAATTGTCGGATAAAACCCTAGATTTTTTAATAAAAAACAAAACAAATTAAAATGCCTGAAGATGCTGAAAGGCGAAACCCAGGTCGTTAGCGACAAAACTCAAACAATTCAAATTAGAGTTATAAGTCGTATTAGTAGTTAACGTGGACTATTTTTTGATTATTTTTTGCTTATTTTTGACGAGTTATGATAGTAAGTCCTCGCGATCCAATGGCAAGAGCTTTGGCAAAGCTTGTAGGTGGGTCATGGTTCGACTCCCGGCAAAGTCGGATGTTTTCAATTGAAAAATAAATCTTGGACATGGGCTGGGACGGCTCGTGTGAATGTGCAGAAGTGCACTGCACTCTCATTCAAAATCAGAGTTATAGACGATATTCAAACATAACAAGCGCTTCTTCCCAGGTCCGCTGTGCCTCTGATGACCATCCATAGGATGTACTCAGGAGAGCTACGGGACGCCGGGATGACCTGGGAAGATGCGAGGGGTTGGCGGGAGATAGAGAATCTCGGAGGCACCGTTTGGCGGCCATATGATCCGAATAGGGAGCGGATATGGAAAAGGTGTTCACTGTCAATTCTTGATGGAATGGCGTTATAGTAAAAATATTTGAACTTTTCCACGTGACATTTATTGGATCAGGACCGGTTTCGCTTATGGCGAGCATTATCAACTGATAATAAATACAACGAAACAGTTATGATTTTACAAAAGTTTAGCAAGAATTACAAGGTATGACAGTCGTAAATAGCATTTCTAGAAACAGTAACGTCCAAGTCCTGGGCAAATTCTCTCGAGACAACTCCATACTCGCAAACAGAACAGATACGCTTAACGTTGTTACGCCACGGGACACGATCGCTGATACCGAATGTAAGGCCGTGGCGGGTGGTGGTTGGGAGTAGCTTAGTCAATTGGTATTACAACTAACCACATTTGTCCTGCCCTAGCCCTATCTTTTGTATTTATTTATTCATAAAAAAAATACACATCATGGCATTACTTTGAGGCCAATCCATTTATTAATTTACATAAACATACATACTTGTATACAGTGGCGGCTAGCGACAGAGTATTAGGGAGTACAAAAAAAGATTCAACTCTTTTTGCAAGAGTTCTTTCCTATTCATTGGATTTTAAAACACTTCTATAACATGGACTTTCAATTCAGATGTTCGCAATACCAACGGAGTGCCAGTCTTATAATTTTTTGGCTGTCCGTAGTACGGAAAAATAGTTGAATCTTTTTTTGTACTCCCTAATACTCTGTCGCCATCCGCCACTTTTTGGGGTACATATCACGGGAGATGGTAACCCTCGTAAAAAATTGTTTAGACTTTTTACCCTTACGCCTATGTATCTTCTTTACCTGCGCACATAATTCAAATATGAATAGCTTGAAACTTGTTTTTATGGACCTACTACACATTCATGACAATATTTTTCAAATATTCACAATCCTTATTATGACAGTCAATTTTGTTCGATGTCTCTATTCACATTGAATCGAGGTGAATAGAGACGAGAGAGGGTAAATCGAGACTTGGCAGGTGAAAAGATAAAAAAATACAGATTAAAATGATTGGAATATATAAACCTTTATTCTATACGAGTCTCTATTCATTTCGTTTTACGATACTTATAAATCAAAAGAAACGGGATTGATTTTAATTTTCGTACAATAAAAGAGAAGTTTATAAGGGGTCAAAAAGTTAAGATGCACAGACATCGAACTGAAGCACGTTTGTTTCAATTTTGGCCAATCATTTAGTTGGTTTGGTTTTTCCATTCGAGAGATAGTATTATAGCCATTGTAAATAATTATGTATAAATAGCAGTGGCGGACGGCGGGTGTTAATATTGGGTGTGCTGTAAAAGAACTTTCATTTTTTTTAATAGCTGAAATATAAAATTTTAAATAAACAAAATCATAATTATTTTTATTATAAATCTACTCTTCTTTAATATTTTCGATGGTTTCGGCGGTAACTTTGTGGAAGTTCATTTTAATATAAAATTTAAAATAACTTTGATTATTCCACGTATATTAAAAAGATATATTATTAAATAATATTCTTAACAGGACGGGATGCTCGCCTCTGCTTACATTATTCCCAATTCAAAAGAGCAATCACCCAACCTAACTGATTGATTGCAGCTCATTAGTTTATAGTTTATTAGTTTGTAATGTTTAACGTCATTAGAAATATATTTGTTTGCTTTGTTTCAATTCTATAACCCTCTCTTGCGTCCCTTAAAAAGGAAAAATCCCAATCTAATTGATTGAGTGATTGCACCTTATTAGTATCATTATGTTATTGCATTGTTTTGATTCTATCACCCCCTTCCTTGTTTCCTTTAGAAGGAAAAAAACCCGTAATCCATTTTGTACTTTCATAATTTAAAATGTTAAAATGTTAGAATTTATCTTGCTTCATTACTTAAGCAAACTTTGCGATAGTAAGTCTGAAGATGCCTCTGAAAGAGGCGAAACACGTGTCACAGTTAGTTACACAATACGTGGAATAATCAAAGTTATTTTAAATTTTATACTACTCTTCTTTCTTTACTCATAACTTTTCAATCACGTTGCCACAAAAGGTGCTCTTTTTAATATCCCGCGGACTGTAGGTTGTGTATGACTGATTTAAAGCTCGAAAGAATGATTTGCGCTCTTTTATATTCAAAGACCTTTTTGTAATGATTCATCACTATTGTGGTAAATAAAAAAATTGAATCTAGAATGAAATATATAAATATTAATAATGTGTAAATAAGATGATAAACTATTTCACGCCAAAATATAAAAAAATAGTGACCTTTTACTGTGAAAAAATGTATTAAAAATGCAACGACACAAGAGTTTTTGACGTATGAAAACTAAATTCGAGATCGACTTTACTCGGCGCTGTCCGTCGATAGGTCGACTTGGGACGTTAAATCTACCAACGATTTGTATGATTCACGGCTCGCCGCCACGGTCGGCGTGACAGTTTGCAGTTTTTATGTCAGGTTACTCGCGCAAATGAATTCAGAGCGACCTGCCAAATACAAATACTTAAGGCACACGATATACAAGAGCTTACAAATACTACTGTATCCAAAACAATATGACGTTTTATACTAAAAAAATTTCTAAATTGATAGATGTTTTTGCGGGTGTGCGCCGCACACCTAGCACCCCCTGAATATACGCCCCTGATAAATAGTAAAAAAAACGTTGGATATTTAGTATGTGCTAAAGTGCAATTCTTGTTTTTGTCTCTATTCACCTGCCAGTCCCATTTTACCGGTATATCTCTAACAATAATAAAAATTTTAATAAAAACCTTTTCAGAACATTTTTCTAATGATAACAAATTTAAAAATTATGCAATAAAAAATAAAACTGTTTTTTCAAAATCCTAGACCAGAATACCCCCTTAAGTTACAATTAGACGACAAATAGTTCTCAGAATGTGTTTTTGCAGCCCTTATGTTTCAAAAATGTTTGATTTTTACTGAAACTAATCTAAAAACGAACTCGAGGCAAGATATGGGTGAATAGAATCAGTGAATTCGTGTTTGTTATTCAAGACAGTTTAGCACTTTGTTTTTAATGACACGACATAGTAATTTTTTTAAAAACTAATCTCCTACTGCCAAGCAGTGACGGCTGGTGACGGGGTGTTAGGGGGTGCAAAGGAAGATTCAACTATTTTTCCGTACTACGGAAGAGAAACGGTTGGTATTGCGAACATCTGAATTGAAAGTCCATGCTATAGAAGTGTTTTAAAATCCAATGAATAGGAAAGAACTCTTGTAAAAATGGTTTAATCTTCCTTTGCACACCCCGTCACCAGCCGTCACTGCTGCCAAGTCCATGGTGCACTGATCAACGTCTTTGACTACGGTGTAGGACCATCCGAGTTCTGAGCAGATTTTTTTAGACAATACATCGATTCTGCTTAGAGGCAATGGGTGCTTGTGTTGTTAAATCCCCTCCCACTTTTCCGATCCCAAAAAACAACGCATACTGACAACAATTAGCTAACTACTAGTCCTGTCGTAATCCTCGTTTCTTTTCCACCCCTTATTTCGTCGTCAAAGAGTGTCTGAGTAGCAAGCAGTTCCCATAGTAAAACAATTCCATGCTCCAAGAAATTATTACTTTTTTGCCATGTCCGCTCCCAATGTGAAGCAAACAAACTCGATTGCGTGTAATAACTAGGATTTAAGGCCACGAGCATCAATAAAATAAAATAAACAATTCACATGTGTTTTTATTAAATATCTTAAATAAAATGTTACAATAAAATTAATAAAAATAATTAATTTACGCACATAAATAAACACAAAGTATTTTTTTACAATTTTGTTATTTGATTTGTTTTATATTCAATTTTGAATAAAATTATATTTGTACAGTAAATTGAAATATAAAGGCAACCAAAATTTGACCCAACAATTAAGTGTGGAGTTATTGTCAGCGACAATCAAACTTCTTCTTCTTAAATTCAAATCCTTTCATGGAATTGGATGTCTCCAAAATATCATCAATATGTTGTTAAGCCAAAAAAAATCTGAAACAGCTTTTTAGTCGGAGTAGTAATTATTTGAGAACTGCGCTGCACTGTTCGAAATTGCGCTGCCATAGCTATCAAAGAGGTTGTCATCAGATTGACTATTAGAGCTACTGCTAGATTGACTAGATGAGCTTGAGTCACTACCGGTACTGCTCGATGAGCTTCCAGAACTACTGCTCGATCCGCTTCCAGAAGACCCTGAACTACTTCCAGAGTAAGAACTTGATTCACTTCCCGATGAACTGCCACTCGATCCACTCTGTGAAGAAGACTGTGATTCGGAACTGCTGCTTGAATCGGAACCTGAAGAACTAGAACTGCTTCCAGAACTTGAGCTTGATTCACTGCCAGATTCGCTTCCAGAAGAACTGGATGACTGTGATCCGGAACTGCTATTTGACCCGCTTCCAGAAGAAGATGAACTGCTTCCAGAGCTGGAGCTTGATTGGCTGCCAGATTCGCTTCCAGAGGAACTGGAAGACTGTGATCCAGAACTGCTTCCGGAACTTGAGCTTGATTCAGATCCTAAAGAACTAGAACTACTTCCAGAACTTGAACTTGATTGGCTGCCAGATTCGCTTTCAGAGGAACTAGACGACTGCGATCCGGAACTACTGCTTGATTCAGATCCCGAACCACTGGATTGGCTTGCTGCTTGAGATCCTGAGCTGCTACTTGACCCGCTTCCAGAAGAAGTAGAACTGCTTCCAGAGCTAGAGCTTGATTGGCTGCCAGATTCGCTTCCAGAGGAACTGGATGACTGTGATCCTGAACTGCTGCTTGATTCAGATCCTGAAGAGGTGGCACTGCTTCCGGAACTTGAACTTGATTCAGATCCTGAAGGAACTGGATGACTGTGATCCGGTTCTACTGCTTGATTCAGATCCCGAACCACTGGATTGGCTTGCTGCTTGAGATCCTGAGCTGCTACTTGACCCGCTTCCAGAAGAAGTAGAACTGCTTCCAGAACTTGAGCTTGATTGGCTGCCAGATTCGCTTCCAGAGGAACTGGATGACTGTGATCCGGAACTGCTGCTTGATTCAGATCCTAAACTACTACTGGCTAGCTGATTGAGATCCAGAACTACTACTTGACCCGCTTCCAGAAGAAGACGAACTGCTTCCTGAGTTTGAGCTCGATTGACTGCCAGATTCACCCGATTCACTTCCAGAGGAACTGGAAGACTGAGATCCTGAACTACTGCTCGATTCAGACCCTGAAGAGGTAGAACTGCTTCCGGAACTCGAGCTTGATTGACTTCCAGATTCGCTTCCAGAAGAACTGGATGACTGTGTTCCGGAACTGCTACTTGATTCAGATCCTGAACTACTGGATTGGCTTGCTGATTGAGATCCTGAGCTGCTACTTGACCCACTTCCAGAAGAACTGCTTTCAGAGCTGGAGCTGGATTGACTGCCAGATTCGCTGCCAGAGGAACTGGATGACTGTGATCCTGAACTACTGGTTGATTCAGATCCTGAACCACTGGATTGGCTTGCAGATTGGGATCCTGAGCTGCTACTTGACTCTTTTCCTGAAGAGGTGGAACTACTTCCAGAACTTGAGCTTGATTGGCTGCCAGATTCGCTTCCAGAGGAACTGGATGACTGTGATCCTGAACTACTGCTTGATTCAGATCCTGAACCACTGGATTGGCTTGCTGATTGAGATCCAGAGCTGCTACTTGACCCGCTTCCAGAAGAAGTAGAACTGCTTCCACTGGAGCTAGAGCTTGATTGACTGCCAGATTCGCTTCCAGAGGAACTGGATGACTGTGATCCTGAACTGCTGCTTGATTCAGATCCCAGATCCTGAAGATTGGACTGGCTGCTTCCAGAGCTGAGCTGATTGACTGCCAGATTCGTTTCCAGAGGAACTGGATGACTGTGATCCGGAACTACTGCTTGATTCAGATCCCGAACCACTGGATCCAGAGCTGCTACTTGACCCGCTTCCAGAAGAAGTAGAACTGCTCCCAGAGCTAGAGCTTGATTGGCTGCCAGATTCGCTTCCAGAGGAACTGGATGACTGTGATCCTGAACTGCTGCTTGATTCGGATCCTGAAGAGGTGGCACTGCTTCCGGAACTCGAACTTGATTGACTGCCAGATTCGCTGCCAGAGGAACTGGATGACTGCGATCCGGAACTACTGCTTGATTCAGATCCTGAACCACTGGATTGGCTTGCTGATTGAGATCCAGAGCTGCTACTTGACCCGCTTCCAGAAGAACCACTGAACTGCTTCCAGAGCTGAGATCCAGATTGGCTGCCAGATTCGCTCCCAGAGCTAGAGCTTGATTGGCTGCCAGATTCGCTTCCAGAGGAACTGGATGACTGTGATCCTGAACTACTGCTTGATTCAGATCCCGAACCACTGGATTGGCTTGCTGCTTGAGATCCTGAGCTGCTACTTGACCCGCTTCCAGAAGAAGTAGAACTGCTCCCAGAGCTAGAGCTTGATTGGCTGCCAGATTCGCTTCCAGAGGAACTGGATGACTGTGATCCTGAACTGCTGCTTGATTCGGATCCTGAAGAGGTGGCACTGCTTCCGGAACTCGAGCTAGATTGACTGCCCGATTCGTTTCCAGAGGAACTAGAGGACTGCGATCCGGAACTACTGCTTGATTCAGATCCCGAACCACTGGATTGGCTTGCTGCTTGAGATCCTGAGCTGCTACTTGACCCGCTTCCAGAAGAAGTAGAACTGCTTCCAGAGCTAGAGCTTGATTGGCTGCCAGATTCGCTTCCAGAGGAACTGGATGACTGTGATCCTGAACTGCTGCTTGATTCAGATCCTGAAGAGGTTGCACTGCTTCCGGAACTCGAGCTTGATTGACTGCCAGATTCGTTTCCAGAGGAACTGGAGGACTGTGATCTGGAACTACTGCTTGATTCAGATCCCGAACCACTGGATTGGCTTGCTGCTTGAGATCCAGAGCTGCTACTTGACCCGCTTCCAGAAGAAGTAGAACTGCTTCCAGAGCTGGAGCTTGATTGACTATCAGATTCACTTCCAGAGGAACTTGAGGACTTAGATCCGGAACTGCTGCTTGACCCACTTCCAGAAGAGGTGGAACTACTTCCAGAACTTGAGCTTGATTGACTTCCAGCATTGCTTCCAGTGGAACAAGAAGATCCAGAATTACTACTTGCTACTACTGTGTTACTAGCTTTATTGTTACCCTTTCCCTTTCCTCTGCCGTTTCCGTTGCATTTTCCCCAGGTTTTGCCATTTGACCCATTGTTGGAAGAGCCTGATTTGGTTGCACTGCTAGATCCACTGCTAGAAGAAGATGACGCTCCAGAGTTAGAAGCACTGCTGGATCCACTGGAAGATGAGGCTGAAGAACCAGAAGAACTACTAGATCCACTACTGGATGATGCATCAGAATTTGATTTAGATCCACTGCAAGATCCAGATTTTGTGGAGCTGCTGGAACCACTGCTGGATGATGCAGTAGAGCCAGCGTTGGAAGCACTACTTGAGCCACTTCTGGATGACGAAGAAGGTCCAGATTTAGATCCACTGCTTGCTCCACTAGAAGATGAAGCTGACGATCCCGACTGTGAAGTACTGCTTGATCCACTGCTGGACGACGCTGATGAACCTGAGTGAAAGCCACTGCAAGACCCAGATTTAAAAGCAGCACCTGAACCACTGGTTGAAGAAGATGAGCCTGATTTGGATGTACTGCTTGATCCACTGGAAGAAGATGATGATCCTGATTTTGAAGCACTGATTGATCCACTGGAAGATGAGGCTGAAGAACCAGACGACTTAGTCGACCCAGATTTTGAGGAGCTGCTTGAACCACTACTTGATGATGATCCGGAGCCTGACTTAAAACCATGACAAGAACCAGTCTTTGAAGTACTGCTGGATCCACTGCTTGAAGAAGATGATGCTCCAGATTTCGAGGCACTGCTCGATCCACTGGATGATGACGCTGAAGAACCAGAAGATTTACTTGATCCACTGCTTGGAGATGCAGCAGATCCAGATTTAGAAGCACTGCTTGAGCCACTACTGGATGACGAAGACGATCCAGATTTCGAACCACTACTTGCTCCACTGGAAGATGAGGTTGTAGATCCTGATTGTGAAGTACTGCTGGATCCACTACTGGAAGATGCTGTGGAGTCTGATTTTGAACCACTACAGGACCCAGACTTTGCAGCACCACTCGAGGTAGAACTACTTCCAGAAGTACTAGAAGATTCAGAACCACTGCTTGATTCAGATCCCGAGTTACTGTTTTTGTTGTTTCCCTTACCCTTTTCTAGACCTTTTCCCAATCCTTTTCCAAAACATTTTCCCCAAGCCTTGCCATTGTTGGAAAAGCTGGAAGAACTTGCCTGAGAAGCAGCACTTGAGCCACTGTTTGAAGATGAAGAGCCTGAATTGGATGCGCTGCTAGATCCACTGCTTGAAGATGCTGCTCCAGATTTCGAGGAACTGCTAGACCCACTGGTAGACGAGGCTGAAGATCCAGAAGAACTACTCGATCCACTACTGGAAGATGCTGCGGAATTAGACTTGGATGCACTGCAAGATCCAGATTTTGCAGAGCTACTTGAACCACTGCTGGACGACAAATAAGATCCAGATTTAGTAGCGCTGCTTGCTCCACTGGTAGATGAGGCCGAAGATCCTGATTGTGAATCACTGTTTGCTCCACTGGATACTGAAGAACTTGAGTGTGAAGCGCTGCTGGAACCACTACTGGATAATAATGTGGAACCAGATTTAGAGCCACTACAGGACCCAGACTTAGAAGCACTGCTTGAGCCACTGTTAGATGACGAAGAAGATCCAGATTTTGAAGCACTGTTTGCTCCGCTGGATGCTGAAGATCTTGAGTGTAAAGCGCTGCTGGAACCACTACTGGATAATGATGTGGAACCAGATTTAGAGTCACTACGGGACCCAGACTTAGAAGCACTGCTTGAGCCACTGTTAGATGACGAAGAAGATCCAGATTTTGTAGCGCTACTGGACCCACTGTTTGAAGAAGATGCTGCTCCTGATTTCGAGGAACTGCTCGATCCACTAGAAGATGAGGCCGACGATCCTGCGTGTGAAGCACTACTTGATCCACTGGAAGATGAGGCTGAAGAACCAGATGAACTACTTGATCCAGATTTTGAGGAGCTGCTTGAACCACTGCTTGATGAGGCAGCTGCACCAGACTTCGAAGCACTGCTTGCTCCACTGAAAGACGAAGCCGAAGATCCAGAGTGTGAGCCGCTGCTTGATCCACTACTGGATGACGACCCGGTGTCTGATTTAGAACCATGACAAGATCCAGACTTAGAAGTACTGCTGGATCCACTGCTTGAAGAAGATGCTGCTCCTGATTTTGAGGCACTGCTCGATCCACTGGATAACGCTGAAGAACCAGAAGAACTACTTGATCCATTGCTTGACGATGCAGCAGAACCAGCTTTAGAAGCACTGCTTGAACCACTGCTGGATGACGAAAAAGATCCAGATTTTGAAGCACTGCTTGCTCCACTGGAAGACGATGCCGACGATCCAGAGTGTGAAGCGCTGCTAGATCCACTACTGGATGACGATCCAGACCCTGATTTAGAACCACTACAAGACCCAGACTTAGAAGCACTGCTTGAGCCGCTGCTAGACGACGAAGAAGATCCAGAATTAGAAGCACTACTTTCTCCACTAGATGACAAAGCTGAAGATCCGGAGTGTGAAGCGCTGCTAGATCCAATACTGGATGACGATCCAGAGCCTGATTTAGAACCGCTACAGGAACCAGACTTAGAGCCACTACTCGCTCCACTGGAAGATGAGGTCGAAGATCCTGAGTGTGCAGCACTACTTGCTCCACTGGAAGACGATGCTGATGATCCAGAGTGTGATGCGCTGCTACATCCACTACTAGATGACGATCCAGAGCCTGATTTAGAACCACTACTTGCTCCAGTAGAAGATGATGCTGAAGATCCTGAGCGTGAAGCGCTGTTGGATCCACTGGAAGAGGATCCGCTACTCGATGAACTTGATGAGCTGCTCGAAGATGAGCTAGATCCAGCGTTTGACCCAGATGAACTGGAAGAGCTACTCGATGCACTCATTGCTCCTAAGCATGGTCGTCCACCTCTCATTGGATTAGGTAGCGATGGGAGAGATGGTTTCTTTCCTCCACCGCATCCTCCGGTTTTTTGCGTTTGAGCATTTTTGACTGCGCATGCGTCTGCTCCCTGCAAAAACAAGAACAAGTTCATTAATTAATTAACCTTCAAAATACGACCCATGAAAAATAACACGCAATCCAAACGGGGGCTGAAAAATACCCCAATGGTATGGTTTTATTGGCAAAGATTCCTTTAAAAAATATTGTTATATTATGCTTTAACGTATCTTTATTCATATTTCTAAAAATATATTTATAATTATTCATATTTAAAGTCACGCGTAAAAAACACATCATCGTGTTTGTGTTGATGTTCATGACACACATTTGCGTAATGAAAGCAATGAGCGCGAGCGCTTATCTTAGCCATTTAATGTAAAAACCATCCATTTTTTTCACACATACGTTTGAACGAGGCGCGTTTGAGGTAAGATTACGTTATTTTATCGCGTACGGGCAGTGAATTTTGAATCTTGGCAATTTATGGCGACGCTATAAATGGTTTTCGGCCAATAATAATTTGACTTATTCACATTTTTATTTAATTAATTGTGACGTAAGTAGTCTATAAAAATAATATATTTTTCTGCAAGAGGTGTACAAAAAACAATGATTTAAGAATAGTAAAAGCTTACACATTTTATCACTTATATTAAGATAGATATTTAATATAAAGTGGCAGTGGTGGTCGACTGTTTCACCCACTGGAAATGAAAAGTTAACTGAGAATTCATTAGCCTTACCCCGTGTCTTAGGTAAGCGACGCGAACCGGCAAGAGAATTTAGGCGAATCCAGTCAATTTAAAACGTAGTTGATCAAAGGTCTTATGTGCCATCGCTCGGCCAGACGCAATTAACGCTCTGGTGAGCTTGGACCGTTTCATATTTTCAAGCGATTCGCGTGCGCCATGAGTGCGCACTTGAGGCGACTTGCGACATATGCCGTCCTGACCGGACCGCTTCGCCTACGTATGACACTTGCATGGGCGAGGACCGTTTGATATTTTAAAACTCTGCCGCTTTCAAAGCCGCGCCGGAACGCCTCGCCTAGATTCGCCCAGCTAAGACGACCCGTTAGTTAGATGAGCAATTGCAATTAATTGAACAAAAGAGCAAATAGTGAAACGATAAACACATTAATCACTTAATAATAAAAAATAGCAAAGTATTTGAGTTCGATAATTAAGGTTTCAACTGAAGGTGCTGCGTGCTTGAATTTTGTACTTTTGCATGAGTTTTTTCACCAACGACCCGGGTTAAGTCTTCCGGCATCTTCAGGCATTTCAAGTACACGAATGAAATTTAAGTGACAAAGTTGTTGAGTTGACTACTTGAATGTAAGTTTATTGAATTTTTTTTTTAAATTTGAATTTTTAATTTTGTACTTTTCATGAGTTTTGTCGCTAACGACCGGGTTTCGCCTTTCGGCATCTTCAGGCATTCCAAGTGCACGGATGTCAGTTCAAGTACATCCGTGCACTTTGGAATGCCTGGAGATGCCGAAAGGCGAAACCCGGGTCGTTAGCGACAAAACTCATGGAAAAGTACAAAATTCTAATTTGATATTGAAATTCCATCAAGCACCCTCAGTCGAAATACTTAATTACATTAATCACTACTGTTTTACCGCTTCCAAGCTATGCATAACTTTTGGGGCCAGTGACGTAAGATTGCGCGTTGCCAATTTGGGGCGTTTCTTTGAATCAAATATTTTTTTTATAATTTCGGATTTTGAATGAATGTGCTTGATGAAACTTTAACCAATCAAAAGTTTTAGCTGTGCATTGTCGCTAACGATCCGCGTTTCGTCTGAACATAGTTCATTCGTGCACGTGAGCAGTTCACAATTCAAACGATTCAAATTTTACTTAGTGATCAACTTTTATGTAGAAACGAAAAAAACTATTTACTCCATATCAGTTCATGTTCATTCCTGTACTCGAAATGCCTAAAAAAGCCGAAAGGCGAAACCCATGTTGCTTGCGACACAGCTCATAAAATGTACAAAATTAAATTGCGTCAAATTTGATATTGTAATTTCATCAGGCACCTTCAGTCGAAATCTTCAAATATATTTTTAACTTGAAAACAGGGCTGTGGAGTTGGAGTCGGAGTCGTAGAGTGGCAGCTTTTTGGCCGGCGTCGGAGTCGTACTCGGAGTCGGAAATTTTGAAAAGTTTGAACTTTTTATTTTTACATTTTATATGTCAAATATGGCTTTTGGTCGCATTGATAGGGTTGATATTTAATTGAATACATTGTATTGATTGAGAAGGCATTTACTTGGTAGAACTCCATTATAATACCGTAAGAAACATAACAATGTATTTTAGTTCTAAATAAATTATTTTATATATTTCTTCTGTTCTGACGAAGGCGTAAGCCGAAATAGCTATCAAAAAATATATAAAATAATTTATTTAGAACTAAAATACATTGTTATATTTCTTACAGTATTAATTGAATACACATAAATAGGAAAATAAAGGGAAAAAAGTGACGATATTGAGCATGAGTTGGAGTCGTGTTTTTGGTCAATGTTGGAGTCGGAGTTGTGGTTTTGGTAATTGCTGTATTCGGAGTCGGAGTTAGAGTCGGACTTTTTATTACCGACTACACAGCCCTGCTTGAAATGAACAGTTTTTGAAAAAAAACTCAAAATGTTCTACTAGAACACAGTTTTAATAGTACTGAAAATTTAAGGTGTTCACTGTCAACACTTCGACACCTTACTTTGAAAAGGTTCTAACTGCTCTTGACACTGATTTGTGATATGAGCGTTTGAAGTTTCGTTGGATTAAAATTCACTTGTAACAATGAGCAAGTAAAAATGTTTCAAATTACTTATTTTAAGCATATTTTTTTTCAAAACTCTTGTTGAGAAATAATGATCTTAAAGATCTAATGATGGAAATAATGATGACAATCTTAGAACTTTGTCAAATAAATTTCGTAAAAAAAGTGTGCAGATGCAGTGCAACTCTGGAATTCTGCTAACTCCGTCATTCAACCATAGATTCATATATATGATAGAATGTGGTAAATATAAGCTTTTCCGACCAAAAGGTACCTTAGGCAAAAATATCAATTAGAAACATTTCAAAATAAGGTAACGATCTATTCAGATCATGACCCGTTTCGCTCATCAGCTTTAAATGCTCGCGATATCACTATTTTTTAATATAAGCGAAAATGATACAACCATACATATGATACGGAAAGAAAAATAACAATGTATTTTAATTCTACATAAATTATTTTATGTATTTGTTGATAGCTATTTCGGCTTACGCCTTCGTCAGAACTATGTTTTAAACGTGTATTAGAAATAGCTTATATACCTAGGCTAGATGGGGTACACCATACCTCCCCTCTCTCTGCTCAACCATACCATATGGAATATTCAAAGCGGGGATTAAAAATACCCCAGTGTTTTGGCTTTATTGGCATAGTGTATCTATATCTATCTATTGATTGAGTAGGCATTTACTTGGTAGAACTCCATTATAATATGGAAAGAAAAATAACAATGTATTTTAATTCTACATAAATTATTTTTAAATATTTGTTGATAGCTATTTCGGCTTACGCCTTCGTCAGAACTATGTTTAAAACGTGTATTAGGGATAGCTTATATACCCTTTGCTAGACAGGGTGCCTCCTACATAATCTCTTTCTGTTGAAACCATACCGACGTCACATGAAAGAATTTAAATAGGTTTGATTTATTGGTCTTAAGTAATGGTGGGAAACAATAATTTGGGTATTTTTTGGGGGATCGTGTGAAAGCACTTAAAATCTGCAATTTCTAAGTGCATCTATTTTAAATTGTTTTAGGTTTATTGTTTGTTAATGGTTTTAACAGAGGTGAGCTATTAATTGTGCTCAATCAATAAATACCATACATATGTTTTTTACGATTATTTATTCTAATTAGAATCACTTTTAAGGTGTTCACTGTCAATACTTGGTGGAAAGGCATTATAATAAAAATAATAAAAAAATTTTAGTACTTTTCCACATGAGATTTATTTCATCAGGACCGGTTTCGCTCATGGCGAGCATTAAGTTGATAATGCTCGCCATGAGTGAAACCGGTCCTGATGAAATAAATCTCATGTGAAAAAAAGTCTAAAAATGTATTATTTTTTATTACTAATTAGAATCGTTTGAAATTTGTTGTTTTACATGAGTTTTGTCGATAACCACCGTGGTTTCGCCTTTCAGAATCATCAGACAGACTATAGAAAATGTAGCAACGTGTTTAAGTTCTATAACGACCCGGGTTTCGCCTTTCAGCATCTTCAGGCATTTCAAGTGCATGGATGCAGTTGAACTGACGCGTAATGACGTTCAGTTTACGCTTATTTACATTTAAATAGCAATTTAACTTAGTGATCCACTTTTATTTTGTATATAAACGATACAAACTGTTTACTGCGCGTCAGTTCAAGTACATCTGTGCACTTGAAATGCCTGAAGATACCTAAAGGTGAATCCCTGATCCTTACCAACAAAACTCACGTAAAAGTACAAAATTCAAACTATTTAAATTTGATATTGAAATTCCATTAAGCACCCTCAGTCAAAATCCATAATGATATAATATATGGTTAGTTCTTACAAAGGCGTAAGCCGAAATCGCCATACATCATGTAATTTCTGTCGAACCAAAATACTTAATAATGGAGTTCCACCAAGTGAATGCCGATTCAATCAATAAACTTATTTCAATATCAAATTTGATTTTTTTAAATTTTGTACTTTTCCATGAGTTTTGTCGCTAACGACCCGGGTCTCGCCTTTCGGCATCTTCAGGCATTCCAAGTGCACGGATGTACTTGAACTAAGTACATCTGTGCACTTGAATGCCTGAAGATGCCGAAAGGCGAAACCCGGGTCGTAAGCGACAAAACTCATGGAAAAGTACAAAATTAAAAAAATTCAAATTTTTAAAAAAAAGTCAATAAAATTACATTCAAGTAGTCAACTCAACAACTTTGTCACTTAAATTTCATTCGTGTACTTAAAATGCCTGAAGATGCCGAAAGACTTAACCTGGGTCGTCGGTGAAAAAACTCATGCAAAAGTACACAATTCAAGCCCACAGCACCTTCAGTTGAAACCTTGATTATCGAACTCAAATACCTTGCTTTTTTTTGATCGTGTAATAATGGAGTTCAACCAAGTAAATGTCGATTCAATCAATAAACTGGCGTTTAGCTCAACAACTTTGTCACTTTAAGTTTATTCGTGTTCTTGGAATGCTCGAAGATGCCGAAAGACGAAACCCGTTTCGATGACGACCAAACTCATCCAAAAATATAAAATTCAAACGATCAAATTTTGATATTGAAATTACATCAAGCACATTCAGTTGAAATCCTAAATAATTATCTATTTAGTTCAAGTACACTCGTGCACTTGAAATGCCCGAAGATGCCGAAAGGCGAAACCCTCGTCCCTTACAACAAAACTCACGGAAAAGTAAAAAATTCAAGCAATTCAATTTTATTATTTATTTTCTTCTAAAATAAGGTTAAGTAATGACACTTTTAAAGTGGTCAATTTAGGTTACTGCACGGCCAGACACGCTATTTATTAAAACGGCGTGAAAACAAAACGAATATCTCACCTGAATCCAAAAATACAGGACCAGAAACAAAAAACCGAACTTGATCCACATTTTGATCCAGCAAATTCACCAAAATTCCTTGTCCAAAAATCCGATTCGTTAAATTTATTTTTATTTTTTGGATCAATTGCTGTGAGGAATTGTTGACGTGGGTGTTGTTGATACACTGCTTAGGAAAATTAGCCCCTCTTATATATATTTAAGCCCAATATTTTCCGTAACTTAGATATGCTGTTAATTTGCATTTTGTTCCAGGTGTCAATTTTTGATTGACAGGCTCAATACCACTTGGTCAATATTTGAACATTGTTTTTTTTGCAATGTTCATTTTGTCACAATGAATATTCATTAACAAATTAATGTACGTGTTAACTTTGGAATTTTTTTACGTATTATGTTGGCTAAACATCGTGTGGATAATTGTCAATTTTGAATAATTAACTTTTGTCGCTGAGTGTATCAAAAAATTGAAAAATTATAAAATTGGAAGACTAGTGTAAGTTATCACTGATATAAGCATGAGTAAGAGATAAACACCATTAAACAGATAGCTGTAAATAATGGTTACAGCCAGGGCTGTGGAGTCGGAGTCGTCACGGCGCCTTGAACATTTTATTTTTGCATTTAATATGTCAAATTTGGCTATTGGCCGGCTTATTTGGTTGAAATATCAGAGTCGGAGTCGTAATTTTTACCGACTTCACAGCCCTGGTTACAACACCGACGCAGTTATTAACTTGCTTGAGGGGGTATTTTGGTATAGGATTCTGAAAAAGCCGTTTTTTTTCAAAGTTCAATCCTTTAGATATAAAGGGTCTTTTTATAAGGACGCTTAGTTTTGAAATGTAAATAAAACAAGTTGTTTGTGAGATTTCGACTAAATTTTAATTTCATTTGTAAGTATATTTTACGGCATTAAATATGGAATATAGCATCAAATGTCTGCTAATATCCATTCATTATAAAATGGGCCATGTCGCTAAAGTTGACTTTTTTGACAAATTTGGGTAAACTTCCAACTGCTCCAGAACCCAATCAGGCGTTGTCTGCGGTCGTTTACCTGAAGTTCCTCGGTTAGTTGGATTTTATACGGGTGCAGACATAAGGCCCGATTCAAAATTTGCCAAGTTGAAGTCGCAGAAAAGCCAAGTTCTTGTGAACAATGAGAAATAAGCTGCCTTGGATTTTCCTGTACACTTTCACACACAGCAGCAATGTTTTCACCAGATATTGTATTTTGATGACGTACAGGTAGGTGTTGGCCGATTATTTACCAAACTGGTTGACTCAAATTTGGCCACTAAACAATAAATAATCTACTCAGCAGGACAAAGTAACATATTTTGAGCGTCCCTATTGAAATACCCTTTACATATGTCCTTTTAAAGTTTTTGTTTAAATTCCAATTTCTGTTAGAGATATAGTTTCTTATTAAGTGACGTAGAATTTAATCAATCTGGGCGGTTTTTAACTTTGCCCGAAACTTTAAGCACGTTTTTCTCAGCTTTTTTTTCGATTTTTTAAAAAATACTTGCCATGATATCTCAAGTTATACAAAACCGATTTAGATGAAATTTCTTTATTCATAGCTGTATGGTATACAGTGACGGCTGGTGACGGGGTGTTGGGGGGTGCAAAGGAAGATTCAACAATTTTTGCAAGAGTTCTTTCCTATTCATTGGATTTTAAAACACTTCTATAGCATGGACTTTCAATTCAGATGTTCGCAATACCAACTGTTTCTTTTCAGTAGTACAGAAAAATAGTTGAATCTTCCTTTTGCACCCCCCAGCACCTCGTCACCAGCCGTCACCTATGGTATATACTTGAATTATAAAAACTATGATTATTTAAAAAAAATTCCAAGCCTCCACCATTTTACGAAAAAAAAAATTCTTCATTATAGTAAATATATACGAAAATTACATCTTTACTGATTAGGAATGTACTTTTTTTTTATTTCATGTGACAAGAAGAGTTTGGTTCATGGCAACCAGAGCGCGCCATTTTTTTGAGACCTCCCACGTTACCAACCCGTAACTTTTTTGACTTAATTTTTTTATCTGGAAAAAAAAGAACGTTAAATTGCTATTCCTTTTTTTTATTGCACATGCAAAAACACCTAAAATTTAAGCCTCTTGACCAGAATACCCCTTAAGCGAAAGCAAGTTAAATAATTAAAAGTAAGTAACAATTTTTGAAGTGCGAGTCATGACACATCACAAAAACACAGGGTAACCGTATACTGTGCTTCGAAAACAGATGCTTGCGGCGAATATTAGGGGTACGGTGGTTTGACTTTGTCAGGAACACGGAGGTTAGTAAGAGAGCCGACAAACCAGCCCCTTATTACGTCCAAAATTAAAAGGCGACGATGGACCTGGCTTGGACATGTGCTGCGGATGCCCCAGGGGAGCCTGAATCCTGCCTGCCTCTACTATCAACCTGATGGATCCCGACGCCGCGGAAGGCCTCTGATGACCATCCATAGGATGTACTCAGGGGAGCTAAGGGACGCCGGGATGACCTGGGAAGATGCGAGGAGGTTGGCGGGAGACAGAGAATCTTGGAGGCACCGTGTGGCGGCACATGGACAAAAAAGTAAATAAACGATAACATTAAAAACTAACGTAAAATAATTTATTTAGGGGACATTTCATCGAAAATAGTAAAATTTTTTGCCAGACAATATAGAACCTACGTTTTATACAGTAAATAATTAAAGTACAATTTTATTGAACAGTAAAGATCGCGTAGAATCATCGTCACAAAGTGGTATCTATCGACCCTCGTGTGAAGATTGCCAAGCTTCTTTTGCTCGGCAGACAGGTATAAACTTTAAAATTGGAATTTCAATATCAAATTTGAATTGTTTGAATTTTGTATTTTTTCATGAGTTTTGTCGCGGGACGACCCGGGTTTCGCTCTTCAGCATCTTCAGGCATTTCAAGTGCACGGATGTACTTGAACTGACGCGTAGTATACAGTTTTTATCGTTTATATACAAAAAAAGATGTAGATCACTAAGCAAAATTGCTATTAAAATGCAAATTAGCGAATATTTTCGCATATAAAACTAGGATAGTGGAAGAGAGAAGAAGACGTATCGTGTACCCTGTCTACAACTGTATATAAGGATGAGCAAATGCAGGCTTTAAAGCATAGTTCTAACGATGGCGTAGACTGAAACAGCTATCAACAAAGATATGAAATAATTTACGTTTTTTCCCACTTAGTAAAAACCCAGATTAGCATTCACTTCGAGAAATACATCAAATCAATTTGTCGCATTAAGTTGTATAAAACTAGGATGGCGGAAGAGAGAAGAAGATGTATCGTGTACCCTGTCTACAACTGTATATAAGGTCGAGTAACCACAGGCTTAATACATAGTTCTGTTTGTTAAAGGTTTTAACAGAGGTGAACTGTTAATTGTAATCTGATCGTTAAGAATTTCATTGGACTGATTATACCTATTAATTTCCAGCTGTTCCATTGCATTCAGCTTTAGGCCTTTATTACAGGAACAATAAACTTAAAACAATTTAAAATAGATGCACTTAGACATTGGAGATTTTAAGTGGTTTCACACGATCAAATAACCCAAAAATACCCAAATTATTGTTTCCCACCATTACTTTAGACCAATAAATCAAACTTATTTAAATTATTTCATGTGACGTAGGTATGGTTTCAACAGAAAGAGATTATGTAGGGGGCACCCTGTCTAGCAAAGGTATATAAGCTATATCTAATACACGTTTTAAAAACATAGTTCTGACGAAGGCGTAAGCCGAAATAGCTATCAACAAATATTTAAAAATAATTTATGTAGAATTAAAATACATTGTTATTTTTCTTTCCATATTATAATGGAGTTCTACCAAGTAAATGCCTACTCAATCAATAGATAGATATAGATACACTATGCCAATAAAGCCAAAACACTGGGGTATTTTTAATCCCCGCTTTGAATATTCCATATGGTATGGTTGAGCAGAGAGAGGGGAGGTATGGTGTACCCCATCTAGCCTAGGTATATAAGCTATTTCTAATACACGTTTAAAACATAGTTCTGACGAAGGCGTAAGCCGAAATAGCTATCAACAAATACATAAAATAATTTATGTAGAACTAAAATTTTTTTTTTTTTTCTTTTTATTCAAGTATATAAAATTTTTAAACTTTTTGTATTTTAAAATGCACAGATACGTGCATAGAATGACTATGCTAATATATACAGAATGATGAATTTAAAGAACATATATTTTCCAATAACAAACAAACATATTCTTAAGAATTCGAGCAAAATATTGACGCGTTTTTGTTACTGAACAGAAATGCTATTCGATAATAAAGAAAATCGTTTTTTTGTTTGGCTTTCCGATTTGTTAATTATTAACAAACAATTAACTACACTTTTTTTAAAGGTGTTTTGCTTAATTTAACATCTGTTTTTTTTCTATGCTAGGAACTTAGCAAAGATAATAGTTTTAGTGGCAGGTGAAATGTTGTCACTATACATATAATGTCAGTGACGGTTGGTGACGGGGTGCTGGGGGGTGCAAAAGGTCGATTCAACTATTTTTCCGAACGACGGAAGAGAAACAGTTGGTATTGCGAACATCTGAATTGAAAGTCCATGCTATAGAAGTGTTTTAAAATCCAATTAATAGGAAAGAACTCTTGCAAAAATGTTTGAATCTTCCATTGCACCCCCCAACACCCCGTCTGGTACCAGCCGTCACTGTATATTGTAATATGCTACTCGAATATTTCCTTCGACGAAATATCAATTTTAATTTAACAATAAGGTATGTACCAGTAGCAGACCGTTATCGAGAAAATTTCAACAAAAATAACGATTAAGTTAGAATTTTTTGAATTTTGTACTTTTCCATGAGTTTTGTCGCTAACGACCCGGGTTTCGCATATTGGCATCTTCAGGCATTTCAAGTGCACGGATGTACTTGAACTGACGCGCAGTAAACAGTTTGTATGGTTTATATACAAAAAATAAGTAGGTTTCTAAGTTAAAAGGTTATTAAATACTGATTAGCGAAATTTGAATGAATACAAGTTTCAATGATTTAAGTGGGTTTGTTATAATTACGGGGATTTTTGAAAATATTAATGACCAGATGATAACATAAGAATATTTAAAATAAATCTAGGGTCTTATCCGAACTCACGTTAATGAGTTGATTGATGTCAAGCCTTTATTATTATATTACATTAATGATTGTAAGTGAATTGATATTTAATAATAGCAAGTGCTTGAATTGTAAATAAATGACAATTATTAATAAATGACAATAAATTAAAATTAACAATTATTTAAAAGGGTACAACAATGGTGAACTAGGCAAATAAAGTTGCTCGTTCAAAATTGGCAGACCGTTGAGCTGAGCTCGATTAATCTCTAAGATTTCTTGATAAAATAGTTTAAACTCACCCCTGTTAGTACAAACTGTTTACTACGCGTCAGTTCAAGTACATCCGTGCACTTGGAATGCCTGAAGATGCCAAAGGCAAACCATGGTCGTTAATCAAAACTCATGGGAAAGTACAAAATTCAAAAAATTCTAATTTGATATTGAAATTCCATCAAGCACCCTCAGTCGAAATACTTAATTATAACGATAAAGGTTTAGCATTGTACCGAATGATGGAAAAGCAAGTATGCTCATATTGGATCATACGTCCTTATTAATATTATGTAACAAAAATTACGAAAGGGCCTGCTTAAAAAAAAGTTGTGTTAAATTATTTATAGTCATGTTCCTGTTTCAGTAGTTGACCATCTCACATATTGAAATCCAGTAGCTGACCATGTCTAATCAGGGGGCTTTATAGTGAACTTTCTGTCAGAGTTGCCTCAGGGCTTTCTGTTACACCACTCTTGGTTGGATCAAGTATCAATGGGTGGTTCAGGAACAAGGTACACACCGTTTCTAGATTGATCACTTAAGAAATTTGAAATAATACACTTTCCTCACTAGGTGTTGTTTTCAAATGACCACCCTGGCATTCCATTGGCTATATGGTGCTGTGTTAGTGGCTCATTCCGACCACAGATGCCTTAAACTTGTCTGAACTTTAGAGCAATCCCGCATCTGCACTTATTATTTTGGGCCATTTCCTTAGTTTTAAGCAAGCTTGAATATGGATCTATTATTTGGGGTCCATATGAAAATAAATATATTTCGCAACTGGAGCGAGTTCATAAAAAATTTCTGCGTTATTATTATTTCAAAGAATTCAATCTATTTCCTTTTGATAATTCTTTAATGGAATATTATCCAACCAAGCTTCTTTTGGGAATGCTTTCGTTTCACTCTCTTGAAGCTCGCAGATCGATTTCAATGTTGAAACATTTTACTCTTCTTCTTCGGGGCCGAGTTGATAACCCTGACATCCTTGAAACTTTAAGCTTGCATGCTCCCAGTTTCTACCTACGTGGTCGTAGCCAAGGCCAATCAATGTTCTTTGTCAGAACTTGTTTGTCACGTAGGTCATTTGAGTCGCCAGTCACAAGGGCTGTTCGGCTGATGAATGCACTGCCTGTTGATGTGGACATCTTCGGTTGTGAGCTTGGTTCTTTGTTTTTATATTTTTTCTTTTTATGTAATTAATATGTTTCTGTTCTGATCCATACATTTGTTAATTCTATATTTATTTTATTTTTTTCAATTTTGTGTTATTTTTTGTGTTATTTTTTTGTTATTAATTGTCAAATGCATGGCGCATTGGCGTCAGCTGTAATGCCATGTATTCTGTTTAATTTTTTACAATAAATAAATAAATTTTATTCTCAAAAGGTCAACTTCTGGTACATGGTCAACTACTAGTACATTTACCTTAATAATTAGTTTAAAACGAGAATCACGATTTCAATGCAGACATAAAACTTAAACTGTTACATAAAAACACGGGTGAACACAAATTGTTTTATCAAGAAATATTAGAGATAAATAGGGTTCATTTTCGGAACGTGGTGCAGTGTTCAACGTCGTTGGCTACCGTGTCGGACCACCCGTGTTCGATTCCCGGTGCGAGCAGATTTTTAAGATTCTGAGTCAATAGATGTTTGCGCTGTAAAAATCCCTTTCCACCTTTCCGATCCCAAAGTGACAGCGATTAGCTAATCACTGGTCTTGTTCTCATTCTGTTCGTTTCTTTTCCATCTCTATTTTCTTCGTAGAAAATAGGTTAAGCATAAAACAGTACTCGTAGTAGAAAAATAAACGTTGAGATAAACTCCGTGAGGAGTTCACAAGCTCCAAGTTGGGGGCGGTCATGGTCAAAAAAGGGATAGGGCTCAGCTTTTAAGTTTTCCAATTTTAAACGAACATCTTCATTGTCCAAACTCTCCAATGTTATACCCCTTTAAATAAATATCATTGATTAATAATTCAAACCCTTGAAATCAATCAATTCAATAATAAAATGTCAAAAATAAAAATAAATAAAACATTTTTGGTACTTTTTCCACATAAAATTTATTTGATCAGGACCGGTTTCGCTCATGGCAAGCATTGTCAACTGAACAGTTGACAATGCGACTTAACAAAAACGACTTGAAGAAACTCGGGAAAAAAATATAGAGAAGCGAAAAGATTGTTTAATTAATGATTTAGGATGGCTCTTATAATGGTGCAATGGTACGCTGTTCCCCCATTTAAATGTTATCAAAGCAAATATTTGAATAAAGCGATGTTTTCACATTTTTAGCGGAAATTGCTTATAAAAATAACTAAGACGGGATTCAAACCTTGACCGTCGTCAAATCAACCAACAACGTTATTTATTTTTTAAATGTTGCTTTCAAAAATTATTACTTCAATTACGATATTTTTTTTAACCAACGACAAAATTTGCTCCAAATTTATAATATTTCCACTGAAGGACTGAACAGTTGACAATGCTCGCCATGAGCGAAACCGGTCCTGATCAAATAAATTTCATGCGGAAAAATTGCTAAAAATGTATTATTAAATTTTTATTATAATGCCTTTCCACCAAGTATTGACAGTGAACACCATAAAAGTGAATAAAATGTCAGATAAAAACCTTCTATTCCTATGTTTGGTATCTGTTAATTATTATTTGCGATACTGCATTCAAAAATCCCGATAATTATAAACAAACCCACTTAATTCATTGAAACTCATTTACATAACATTTTCGCTAATTAATATAGCCTACGTTAATGGAAATTTAATTAAGTGACCTACTTTTATGTGTCTATATTGAGAAGACCTTTATTCCGGCTCCCTCGTAAATCGAAACGGATCCTCCTATCCGACACTCAGGAAGAGGGATTTTGGGGACGGAGTAGGAGAAACATTGAACTGCTGCTGTATGAAAACAAACGGTTACTTTAGAAAGAAAAACAATGGCCGTTTCAAAAATCGTTAATACGTGCGCCCGCCGATAAGGGATGATTTATCGCCTAACGAACTTTTTATGAAGCTCATGCAGTCGGGCGTCAAGCGATAAGAGAAATTGAAATAACTCTACATTGCATCGCTATAGATTGCAATATAGATTATTATAAGATGAATTTATTTCCTGATATCGACTTAAACTCATAGACTAGGTGAAAAATAGATCGTTCGAGAGAGTTCTGATGACCCACCACATAAGGTGGTGTCAATATAAACCATACAAACTTTCTACGCATCAGTTCAAGTACATCCGTGCACTTGAAATGTCTGAAGATACCAAAAGGTGAAACCCGGGCCGTTAGCGAAAAAACTTATGGAAAAGTATAAAAAACAAATGATTCAAATTTCATATTGAAATTCCATCTAGCACCCTCAGTAGAAATTCTTAATTATATTCTTGATAATGTTGCCATAATTTTTTCTTCTAACTCTTTAGTAGAGACTCCAATTCGAGTTCCGAGTACTCAGGTATACTCGTCCATTTTTCAAGTACTCGATACTCGAGTAGTTTTAAAAATAATCGAGTAATACTCTTAATTTATAAATGAAGGTTTTTTTTGTTATTTTTTAAACAGTAGGCTGAAAGACTAGATAGCATTATTGAATTCATTGTATGCTTAGACGACGTCCACAGCAATAGAAATAGTTTTATCTACTGCGGGATTAAAAATAAACTTTAATTTGTGAAGTTTGATTCTCCATTATTTTTTAATGTTTCATAACTTGAAATAAATGTAATGATTCAATAAAATAAGCTTATTTTTTTATTTATCATCTATTTATGAAGACAAATTTGAATTGATGATATATATTTTGGTACATCTGAAACTACTCGAGTATACTCGAATACTCGAGTATTTAAAAAATGTACTACTCGATATTCAAGTAGTTGAGATGTCGAGTAGTTGGAGTTCTACTTGTGAGGATATAAAAATGGTTATTACTAATTAAGTATTTCGACTGAGGGTGCTTGATGGAATTTCAATATCAAATTAGAATTTTTTTGAATTTTGTACTTTTCCATGACGTTTGTCGTCAGTTCAAGTACATCCGTGCACTTGGAATGCCTGAAGATGCCGAAAGGCGAAACCCGGGTCGTTAGCGACAAAAATCATGGAAAAGTACAAAATTCAAAAAAATCTAATTTGGTTATTACTAATGTCAACATGTTCCACGCGAACGTGAGTGAGTTCGACGTGAATATGTGTTTTATAAAATAACTAAGGTTGAATCATGCATGGGTGTTCTTGGTGTCTTCGTCATTGGCTTCCGTGTTAGACTTCACGGGTTCGAGTCCCAGTTCGAAAAGCACTTTTTCAGTCGATTTATCGATTCTATTCGAATGAATAGGTGCTGGTGCTAAAATTATCTCCCACCGATCCGACCATATGAACAAGCATATAACCGAAAGCGACTAGCTTGTCATCGGTCTTAGCATTTCCATGCCCTAGCCCTATCTTATCCATCCCTACTCTTATGGAACCGAAGTTAGGCTGAGCGACTAAGTTACAAGCAGTTTTCGTAGAAAAAAATATGTCAAGACACCTCTCCATTGGATAGCATATACTTCAAATTGAGGAGCGGACATGGATTAAACACTTATATGCATGATATACTTTCACCTTTTGGTATCTAACTGACGTTCAGACTGTGAAAAATATTTCAGTTCTACAAAAATTATATGATATACGGTTAATTCTGACGATGGCATAAGCCGAAATAGTCATAAATCATATAATTTCTGTAGAACTAAAATATTTTTCTTTATTTTCCACCATCTGAAAAACAGTTCATTCGCGAACTTGAAATGCTGATTATTTGTTTTTTCACCATGTTATAATGGAGTATTACCAAGTTAATACCAATCCAATCAATAAATTCGCGTTCAAATTGTCGAATCAACAACGCTGTCCAAGCTCATTTTTGTACTTAAAATGCATGAAGATGCCGAAAGGCAAAACCCGTTTCGCTGGCGATAAAACTCAATTTATTCCTTTCAGTTGTAAACCTAAATTACTATTTGTTTGCTTCTAAAATAGGTTTAACCTTCGTAGGACTATCCTTGAAAAATGACTCTCAGGCCCGAAGAGGGGTAAAAAAAGACCCCAGTGTTTTCGCCTTATTGGCATAGACTGCAATAAAAAAATGGTTGATTATGCTTTGACGTATATTTATATATCTTTCTGGAAAAAAATCAAATAAAAATCCCTATTTTTCCCTATAATTATTTATATTTAAGTCACGCATGAAAACGACGACGTTTCCACTCCAACTGCTATGGCGAACTAACAAGTCAATTTCCGTGCACGAAGTCACATTACCTCTTTTTTAATCGATTACGGCGCAACTAGCCAATAAATATCATATTTTTTTCTGCAAAAGGTGTAAAAACTATGATTTAAGAATACCAAAAGTTTAGACATCGTATCACTAGTATTAAGATAGATATTTAAGGTAAAGTAGCTGTTGGGACAAAGTCTATAGTGTTCGGTATGGCTAGGTTAAGCAATGAAAGGGTGAAAAAATTTGCGATGGCGTAAGCCGAAATAACTATCAAACATTTATAATAATATTTCTGTCGATGTAAAATACTTTGCTACGTGCTATAATGGAGTTCTACCAAGTAAAAACCGATTCAATCAATATACTGGCATTCAAGTAGTAAACTCAACAACTTTGTCACTTCAAGTTCAGTCGCGTACTTAAAATGCATGATATAATTTCACCTTTTGGTATCTTCAGACATTTTAATTGCATGGATGAACCTGAGCTGACCTCGCTCAATCAAATGTCGGTCCCTGTGGTCTAGTGGCAAGAGCATTGTCCTAGCGATCTGGAGACCCGGGTTCAATTCCCGGCAAGTTCAGATTTTTTCAATTGAAAAAAAAGAGATCTTGGGCTGGGTGTATGTTATTTATCGTTGATTTTGTGCACAACACTGATTTATTACTTATCATCGAGTTAATCTCGTATGACTTACACAATTAAGAATATTTGGCGCATTGGCGTAAGCTGTAATGCCAAATATTTTGTATATAAATATTTAAAAAATTAAAAAAAAAAATAATTCGTGCACTTAAGGGCGAAGCCCGGGTAGTTAATAGCAAAACTTTTTTAATCGACTAAAATTTTATCCACCACCTTCAGTGGAAATAGTATAAATTTGGAGCAAAGTTTGTCGTTGGTTCAAAAAAAGATCGCAATTAAAGTAATAATTTTTGAAAGCAGAATATTTAAAAAACAAATAACGTTGTTGGTTGATTTAGCGATGGTCAAGGCTTGAATCCCGTCTCAGTTATTTATCTATTCATTATTTTTACAATCGATATCGGCTAAAAATGTTAAAACATCGCTTCCTTCAAATATTTGCTTTGATAATATTTAAATGGGGGAACAGCGCACCATTGCACCATTGTAAGAGGCATCCTAAATCATTACACAATCTTTTCGCTTCTCTATATTTTTTTCCCGAGTTTCAAGTCGTTTTGTTCATACAAATGGCGGCAGAACAAACCCCTACCTAGCCAAACTTGCATAGAATGTGCAATAAAATTATTTTATGATTGGTTTCTCGGCTATTTTTGTAAAAGGGTTTCAATGATTTTCAATAGATGTCATTGTTTTATTAATCAAATTAATTAATTCACGCGTCATAAATTAATTTGCATAAATATTCAGTGTTTTTATTTAATTAAACAGTTATGCAGAGTAAATAGTTACACATAACCAATTAACGTGTCTCATATACAATTAATTATTATAGCTAATTAATTCATATACCATATAAATATTGTCACAAAAGTAATAAATTGTATTTTTTGACATTCTAGTCGTTGGCTAAAAAATTTAAAAACCAGTTTACTCATTAAATATTAAAATAATGGCTATTTAAAAAAACATCAGACAGCGAAAACAATGTGAAGAAATACTTGTTCGTTATAATTCTAACATAAATACAGTGGAACCCCGATCTTACGTTCTTGCATTATACGTTTTCCCGCGTGCTCCGTTCATTTTCAATAGTCCCGGCGAAACACCCATAAGAACAATGTTAAAAATTCCCGCATTAACCGTTCCCCGATTTTACGTTTAAAAATTATGTTCCCGTCGCAAATATTATCCCGATTGACCGTTTTTGTTGAATGTGTCTTAGAAGCACATTCGAGCCCTTCCAATCGATTCGTAGAAAAAACTAAGACTGCAAGTGTGCACTTGTTTTCAATTCATTGTCATGTTTCCGGTACTGAGCATCTGTAGAAGAAGATAGCGAAAAACGCAATAATGAACTTAAATAAGAATTTTTTGAATTTTGTACTTTTCTATGAGTTTTGTCGCTAACGACCCGGGTTTCGCCTTTCGGCATCTTCAGGCATTCCAAGTGCACGGATGTACTTGAACTGACGCGTAGTAAACAGTTTGTATCGTTTATATACAAAAATATAAGTAGGTCACTAAGTTAAAAGGTTATTAAAATGTAAATTAGCGAAATTTAAATGAATACAAGTTTCAATGATTTAAGTGGGTTTGTTATAATTACGGGGATTTTTAAAAATATTAATGACCAGATGATAACATAAGAATATTTAAAATAAATCTAGGGTCCTATCCGACCTCTCGTTAATAAGTTGATTGATTTCAAGCCTTTATTATTATATAACATTAATGATAGTAAGTGAATTGATATTTAATAATAGCAAGTGCTTGAATTGTAAATAAATGACAATAAATTAAAAATAACAATTATTTAAAACGGTACAACAATGGCGAACTAGGCAAATAAAGTTGCTCGTTCATAATTGGCAGACCGTTGAGCTGAGCTCGATTAATCTCTAAGATTTCTTGATGAAATAGTTTAAACTCACCCCTGTTAGTATGTAACAACTCAATGCCTGAGTCAAAATTAAACGTGTGGTTTTCAAGAATTAAATGGTTGGCGAAGGTGGAGGTATCTTTTTTAAATGCTCAGCCACTCTTATATTTAAGGTTCTAGCAGTTTTACCAATATAAAATCTGGGACACTCACTACACTGTAATCTATAAATCCCAGATTTGTTTTTTTAATCTATAAAATCTTTATTATTTATCAAATGAACAATGGTAGGACATTAACAGCATCATTGTTGGCCTTCGAAAAAATAAAAATATATTTATACTTCAAAGATACAGATGAAGCTGTTAAAAAAATATAAGAATTTGAGGGGAATTGTTTGAATTGAAGTGGCAAACTGCAAAGAAGGGACGTAGAGTTGAGGAATTAAAAAAAAATGAATATTAAAGGTACAATAAGAAATCCTAATAAATAAATATTTTTTTTTTCCCATATCCGCTCCCTATTCGGAGCATATGTCCGCCACACGGTGCCTCCAAGATTCTCTGTCTCCCGCCTACCTCCTCGCATCTTCCCAGGTCATCCCGGCGTCCCTTAGCTCCCCCGAGTACATCCTATGGATGGTCATCAGAGGCCTTCCACGGCGTCGGGATCCACCAGGTTGATAGAAGAGGCAGGCAGGATTCAGGCTCCCCTGGGGCATCCGCAGCACATGTCCAAGCCAGGTCCATCGTCGCCTTTTTAATTTTGGACGTAATAAGGGGCTGGTTTGTCCGCTCTCTTACCTCCGTGTTCCTGACAAAGTCAAACCACTGTACTCCTAGTATTCGCCGCAGGCATCTGTTTTTGAAGCACAGTATACGGTTACCCTGTGCTTTTGTGATGTGCCTCGCAACCGTAAAGCAGGACAGGCAATATGCAAGCGTTGAATAAGTGGCACTTGGTTCTGACCGAGTACAGCCGAGTCCCAGACTTTCCGCATCGAATTAAATGTTGCTCCAGCTATCCCTAATCGGATCGCGAGCTCATTACGCGGGTTGCCATCTCCCGTGATGTGGACTCCCAAGTACCTAGAACCATCGACTCTCTCGATTTCTCGATTTCATATAATTTTATCAAAAGTATATTTTTTTGAATTCATAATTAAAACTTTCCCGCATTATTCGTTTGTTTTTTACGGTCCCTTGAAATACGTAGAATCTGGGTTTCTCTGAAAGTGCACTCAGGAGCTGTACGTCCCTTTAATTTTGATGAAATAAGTCATTACAGAACGGCATGTATTTAATGGGTCAGTAACTAATTCAAGTTTTCATCAGTTAAATAAATAAATGGTCAGTTAAAAATCAAAATGGTCAGTTAATATAATAAACGGTCAGTTGTCATTGTTTCAGTGTGAATGTGGTCAATTATTAAATAAAACGGTCAGTATTTGATTTAAATGGTCAGTAATTTAAAAAAAAATGATAAGTTTTATTTTTAAACAGTTTTTTTGGCAAATTTATGACATATGCTATGAAAAATAAGCGCATGAAATGAAATTATTTCTTAAGTTCAGGTATTTGAAAGCAGATATTGTTATTTTAATAAGTGTAAACTGACCATTTATTATTTTAACTGACCATTTGTTATTTTTAACTGACCGTTTTAAATATTTATTACTGACCATTTATCGAATTAGAAGCTGACCAAATAATTAGTAGTCTTACAGAACATCCTATCTCTGTGCTGTTGGAGGGTTGACTGTGTATGAAAACTATTTACCGTGCGTTTATTCACTTGAATGCCTGAAGATGCAGAAAGGAGAAATTCTTATCCTTCTACTTTCACAAATAAGCTGATGAAGATCAGGGCAGGTCTTAATTTATTTATTCATAAAAAAAATACCAGGGCTGTGGAGTCGGTGGAAAAAAGTCCGACTCCAGCATTCACCAAAAACTCTTCTCCGACTTTTCCTATTTATGTATATTCAATTAAATATCAACTCTATCAATGCGGCCAAAAGCCAAATTTGACATATTAAATGCAAAAATAAAAAATTTTAACTATTCAAAATTCTGAGTACGACTCCGACCAAAACGCCGCGACGACTTCGACTCCGACTCTGGCCAAAAAGCCCCGACTCCACGACCCTGACTCCGTCTCCACAGCCCTGAAAAATACAAATCATGGCATTATAGCTTGCGCCATTACGCCATGCATTTGACAAATTTATTTACATATACATACATACTTGTATACACATAAGAGATCCGACAAAATCAACTTTTATTCATAAAATATAGTATTTTCCTGAACTCACTCACGTCAATATGAAATATGTCGACATCCGAAGCAATGCCGCTTAAAATTATTAAAGCTCTTCCCAGTGGCATCCCCAGAGGCAGTCTGGTTCTACCCCTTGGAAGAATAAACAACTTATGTTTTCGATTCCTCAAAAAAATATTATGAACATCACCGCGTACATCGTCAACTGACAACTACAATCGCTTGAAAATGTCCGCGATTAGCGAAACCGGTATTGATCTTCATCAGAATTTATATGGATTTTAGCCTTTCTTATGTCTTATCCACTGATTTACGAAAGAATCTTGGAAGATGAACTTTCAATAGAAAATACACAAATCACAATTATTGTACTTCTTCCATATGTATTTTTTTCATTTAAGATCAGAACTCGTTTCGCTAGTTGTGAGCATTTCTACTGACCTAAGTACTCGTTCTACTCAAGTCCTAGTTCAGGCAGATTCTTCGATCTCTCCTCGAAGGCACGGATGTCTAAAAGAAGCAAAAATGGGGCGTAACGAGGGCAATTAGCTTAAAAGAGATTGAGAAACTCTAATGCTACACATTGGTAGTAGATTTAGCCTAAAAAACAGCATCTTTCATTCATTGACATTCAACTGACCTAACAAATAGATTTTATAAATGTAAATGTTACAGTGAAACTGTATTCTCAGTGAAAATGTATTCGTCTCCAAGCTGTCATTGAAATTAATTTGACCGCCCTATCTTCAGCCTTATTTTCGACTGTGTTTTTCTTTGGTTCTCTTTTTATGAAAGAGACTACTTGCTGATTTTGTTTCATTGGAGCAAATCAAAATTTTAGGCCGGCAAATCATCGACTTGGGCCAATAATTTCAATGATCGTGACCAGTGAAATCATGTTGTCATACAAATCTATTACCTGATACATTTTCACTGAGAATACAATTTCACTGTAACAAATATAAAAAGTAGCAACATTGACAGATTTTTTCTATAGATTCAGCAATACCTTTGTGGTAGTTCATTTAAATATAAATTAAAAATAACTTTGATTAGTCCAAGTATTGTTACAATTGTGACACGTGTTTCAACACTTTCTTAGAAATAAATAAAAGTAATAACAGTAAAGAAGTATCATCAAATAATATCCTACGTAGGACAGGTTGCTGGCCACTGCTCAATTCATTTCCAATGGGTTTAACCCTTCCCAATTGATTGCAGCTCACAAGTAAATATTTTGAAATGGTAATATGATTAGTAGTAAAGTTATTTGTCTGCGTTGTTTCTATACACCCCTCCTTGCTTCCGGTAAAAAGTAAAACTACCAAACTCCATTTTTAATTTAACATTTAAAAAAATTAGAATCAATCTTGTTTTATTACTTCAGCAAACTTTGTGATAGTAAGTGTGAAGATGTTTCTGAATTAGGCGAAACACGTGTCACAATTACTAACACAATACGTGGAATAATCAAAGTTATTTCATTCAGCTATAATTTAAGGGCTCGTATTTTAACGGTCATAATAGTAATACAGTTGTGGTCTGAATTTATAATAAGATGGTCAGAATCTTTATTACAGTGGTCTGAATTTATATTAAATGGTCATAATGTATTGGTTAGAATACAGAGGGCAGAATAAATTATGAATGGTCAGTATTTAAACAAATTGATCAGAATTTAAATATCATTGGGCAGAATTTAATCGAAATTGGTAATATTTAACAGTATTTGGACATATTTATTTTGACATCCGTCAGAATTTTTTTACGTTCATTTGACAGCTGTCAACATAGATATTTTCTCTAAATATTAAAAATTAAATATCAAAATGAGGAGAATTTTGATGATGAAAGTCACCGAGAATTCAGAATTTTAATTTCAACAAATCGGCTTCTCAAAAATGCAAAAATCAGAAATAATGTTAATATTGCGCAATATATAAATTAGTATGGGAAGGGATGCCCGTTATTGTTCTTGGAACCACGGATATGGATACAGTTCTATCCAAGGGGAATGGCTGTGTGCTCTGGTGAGAACACACGCAATTATGAGATTATAAATATATGAACCCAAACCTTTACCGAATTTTATTCTGACGTTTTGTTTTTATTTACCATTTCAGACCAAAATTGTTACAAATTCTGATCATTTTATAATTTTATTCAGACAATCATTAATTTTATTCAGACCGTTACTATTTCTTTTATGACCTTATATTGAATTGTATTCTGACCAAGGAAACCATTTTTATTCTGACCGAAACATCATTTTAATTCTGACCGTTTATTTTGTTGCCTAATTTAAGTATTGCAGAGAACATGGGTTTGCGTCCGAACTAATTTTATACAAAAAGTTTCAGAGGAACAGAAACAGATGTCGTTATAAATCTATGTGAATTTGGTTAAATTAAAATTAAATAATATTTATACATATCATAAGAGAGTGAACTCGGCCGAATACAAAACAGTCTCAACACTTAGTACAGTACTCGGCCGAGTCAGCGTGCGAGTGTCATGAGCGAGCGAGTGAGTTTTTTTAAAAATTAACAATGGCCGTCCCCAATATGGAGTATATGAACTATTCATGTTTCTTCCTTTCTATTTTTCTTCTCTTTAAGCACCTTAGTGCATGGTTAAAAGATCAGTCCCGTGCAGCTCTGTCTCGGGTCAAGTAAGTGAGGAGTAAATTCGTTTCTTTTCTTGATCGTATAGCGTTATGGAAAGCGGCTGTGAAAAACGGCTGCACACACACATAACGGAAGGGTGGTGGGAGAACCAACTTGTTCACCAAATATAGATATATATCAGGGCTGTGGGGTCGGTAAAAAAAGTTTGACTCCGACTCCAACATTGACCAAAAACACGACTCCAACTCGTACTAAAAATAGTTTAATACCATCACTTTTTTTTCTTAATTTTTGCTATTTATGTGTATTCAATTAAATATCAACCCTACCGATCCGGCCAAATTTGACATATTATATGCAAGAATAAATTTTCTAACTTTTCAAAATTTCCAACTCCGTGTACGACTGCGGCCAAAACGCCGCGACGACCCTGACTCCACAGTCCTGATATATATATATATACTAGTATTGCTACCCGGCGTCGCTCGGACTAAGCGACCAATAATTATTTAATGATATATAATTCGACATAATTATATCACAAAATCTAACATCCAAAATAGAGTTAAAATAAAATCACAAACTTTATTTAATTTGACGACAGCCCCACTCTCGCCCATTAAAATGTCCAAATTCAAGGAAAAAATCTAATTTGCTGTCAAAGAAATGTCAAATAATACCTTCACGTAAATAATAAACATTATTATATTAATAAAAGCCGGGGAAAAGTTCGTAGAAGACTAATTTATTACATTTTGACTAAATGTCTTCGCGGATAAAAATTTAAACATATTTTCTTTCATATTCGTTTTTATGGCAACTTTATCACCAAAAATGCAAAAGGGAATTACAGACCCACATACATACGCCGTTTCGGTTTTATATATAAGATATTCATGATGGCAATTTAGACTTATTGACTAACATTTTATTGGAAATTCTTTTATTTTTTAAATACACATGCATCCTTCGAACCTTCGAACCGAATCGAACATTGGCTGAATAAATCTTCTCGTCAAACAAGGGCGACCCGTCATGGAAGCCAACGAAGTTGACCACTGCACTACAGACCGCACCGGGGTCGCGGGGACTTGCAATGACTCATTTTATTATATTAATGAAATGAAATAAAAAACATATTTTTTTAAACATTTATTTTGAAACACAAATAGTAAGTGCTTTAGAAAAAAAACACTATACTTATAACACTTAATGCCTCATCAAATTTTGAATTTTGTACTCTTCCATGAGTTTTGTCGCCAACGACCCGTTTTTAGCCTTTGGCAATCTTCAGGCTTTTCGAGTACACGAATGAATTTGAGTCAGTTAAAACTGCCATCGGTCCGGTCCGTGGTGCAGTGGTCAACGTCTTTGGCTACCGTGTCAGACCACCCTGGTTCGATTGCCGGTATGAGCAGATTTTTTCAGTCAATAAATCAATTGTGCCCCGGCAAATGGGTGTTTGTGTTGTTGAAAATCCCTGTCCACCTTTCCGATCTCAAAGAGTGACGCATATTGACAGCGATTAGCTAACCACTAGTCCTGCCCCAGTCCTCGTATCCTTAGAAAAACATATGTAGAGATAAACTCCGTCCACTGAGTCCATATACTCCAAGTTGGGAGCGGGCATGGTCAAAATACCTTAAGATGCCAAAAGGCGAAACCCGCTTCGAATTTAGAATTATACATAACATTTTTTTTTACTTTTCCTTGAGGTTTGTCACTAACGACCCAGGTTTCGCCTTTTGCAATTTTCAGGAATTTCAAGTGCATGAATAAACTTGAATCAGTTCAAGTTGCTGTCGCGCACTTGAAGTGCCTGAAGATGATGAAAGGAGAAACCCGGGTCGTTAGCGACAAAGCTCATAGGAAAGTACAACATTTAAACGATTCAAATCAAGCACCTTCATAATGCAAAATTATTTTATTCTTTGTGAATGTCACAAAGCAAACTTTTCCATACGAAGATGTTGAAATCACTTTCTTCTTCAGAGCTCTTCTAAACATAAATACAACACAGTATAACAAAGAACAATTTAAAATACGGTAAAAAAAAAACAATGTATTTATTGATAGCTATTTCGGCTTACGCCATCGTCAGAACTATGTTGTTTTTTTTTTGCAAAACTATGGGAAGTCCTTGTTTAGCATTTTTTGCTGAAAGTCGCTAATTTTGTATGAAATTCATTCCCCCAACTACACGGTACCGACTTTAGTGTAAATGGGGGCTTTAAAAGAATACCAAATATATATTTTTACTAAAAAATAAATAAATTTAAGCAGTCAAAAAAACATTTCTTCTTTATTGACGACAGTGATGGTGACCGATACTCTCAATATTCAAAGGTTGCCTATGTCTGGAAGAAACTGGCGCTTCACAATTCAAACTTTTCCTCCTAATAACAACTTCAGTACTCGGAGGCCCCGTTAGGCCACTCGACGAGCTTCCACTCGCAGATTTAGAGTGCCTTGAAGTGACCTTGCCCGTGTTGGACACGGAGCCATTCAAAGACAAGCTACTGGAGCCGTTCCCAGTTTGAGTGAACGTCCCACCGTATGATGAAGAGATGGGCTTGGCTCCGGTAGGATAGGTTGATTTACTCCCAGATGAGCTAGCAGACCAATTACGTGAAGAAGAACTGCGACGTGGTTTGAGATGAATGACGGTGTCTCCATCGTTGACATCTTCTTGGTTACTGCACTTAAGAGCAGAGTCATTACTTGCAGCAATACTACTCCCTTCTACGCTTGCTACTTTCCCTTTTCTACCTTCACTGTTACTACTGCCACTCTGGTCTAGTTGCAAATATCTTCGTGCTAGTATTTTCACTATGTCTTCTTTGTCAGTTAAACATTCAGCACTTTTTTCTGTTGTGGTCTCTTCAAGGCCACAAGGTTTTACTGTGGTGGTATATTCAAGGTCACAAGGTCTTAATGTGGTGGCCTCTTTGATGTCACAAGGCACCGTAACTTCATCACCAAGCTGTGAGGGAATATAGCAAGCGCCTGTTCTCTGTAAAATAAAAATAAGAATATGTATAGTGTACTTTTTCTACACCAGTAATTTACTGGCAGTAAATATAGACAAGTTAATGTTACTTCAAAACTAGGGGAATTTTTGAAGCCGTGTATTTAATGGGTCAGTATCTAATTCACGTTTTGGCCAGTGAATGAAATAAATGGTCAGTTATAATAATAAACGGCCAGTAGTCACTGTACCAGTATAAATGTGGTCAGTTATGAAATCAAACGAACAGTTATGTAATTAAGTATTTCGACTGAGGGTGCTTGATGGAATTTCAAGTACATCCGTGCACTTGGAATGCCTGGAGATGCCGAAAGGCGAAACCCGGGTCGTTAGCGACAAAACTCATTTAAAAGTACAAAATTCAAAAAATTCAAATTTGAACAGTTATGTATTTAAAATGATTATAGATTTTGACTTGATATTTGACGTTTGAATCTTGGGTTTGCCAGTTAAAAAAGGTTTTTTTCCAGTGGTAAAGTACACCAAGTCGTTTTGGTGCTGTTTCCCTCTTTCCCTCTAGGCTAAGAATACCGTATCTTTTTGGTGTTATATGATATAAAATAACTTATATCCTTCGTATATCTACTGACCCTTTTACAGATAATTACTGACCATTTTACAGTAAAAACTGACCATTTATAAGTTTTACCGACCGTTTTATGTATTTATTACTGAGCATTTCTTTAATTAATATTTACTGACATTCATCGGATAAGAAACTGACCAAATAATTAGTTGCCATTTTTAAATCATATTGTAATAATAAAACATTTTTTGTACTTTTACCACATAAAATTTATTAGATCATGACCGGTTCGCTCATGGCGAGCATTAATTAATTAATTTTTTGAGGAATCGTGAACATGAGTTGTTTGTTCTTCCAAGGGGTAGAACCAGTCTGCCACTGGGAATGTCACTGGGAAGAGCTTTAACAATTTTAAACGGCATTGCTTCGGATGTCGACATATTTCATATTGACGTGAGTGAGTTCAGACGAATACTATATTTTATGAATAAAAGTTGATTTTGTCAGAACTCATTCGGTTGACTGCTTTGAAAATTTCTAATTTGATATTGATACCGCCTGATATTGTAGGTCATCAGGACTCTCTCGAACCATCTTATTATCACCTCAATCAATGATAATAGGACCTAAACGATTAATATAACGCGAATAAATTCAGTAAAATGTTATAAAATCATATAACCGACTTCTAGAAACGACGTCTCTCGTCCAAGTCATCCGCGACCACTTTGCGTCGATTGGTCGAATTCAGTTTAGGCCCGAACGCTTTGCGTCGATTGGTCAAGCGCTTTTTCACACTAAAATCATAGGGCATAAATATGCGTGTCTTAAGCCATTTTTCCCCAGTCGTTATCCTTCTTTCAAACTCTACGGTCGTCTCCGCTCCTGCCTCGGCAGGCAGGAGGCCAATTTATTCGTTGGTCCTTTTTAATTGTAATTGTACTTGCAATTGTATATCTGTGTTTTTTTTGTAACCGACAATCAATATTGTAAATAAACTCGCCAACTCTGGGATAGAGTTTGGCCAAGAGAAACCGATTGAAATCTTTGCGAGAGACACCTTTCTCCCCATCCTGTCCCTAAGTTCTGTCGACGTACGTCTTAGAATGACGCTGTCTGACGCAGTCAGATTGGGAAGAAACCCTGGTCGTCTCAATATTAATAATATTTTTTCCTCTGTTTTTTTTTTATGACTATTGTAATTTTCATCTTATTTTTAATTTTTAATTTTTAATTAATTTGTGATTTTTATTATATATTTACATGTATGTATGTATATATATATAAATGCATGTATTTATATTTGTCAAATACATGGCGCATTGGCGTCAGCTGTAATGCCATGATTTGCTTTTTTCTTAAATAAATAAATAAATTACTAAAACGGCGAGCACAGTACTAAAAATGTTTTAATATTTTTATTATAATGCCATTCCATCAAGAATTGACAGTGAACACCTTACAAGTAATCATATTGTAATTATTCATACCAAGTTATTAAGATTTGATTTGATTTCATATATATTCAGCTGTTGTTCGCTTCGATGGAAAATAAATAAACATTTCATATGGAATTCAATAGTTGAGCATTTAAGAAATATATTTCATTGCAACGTATTGAAAATGTTTAACACAATTTTATTTGTTTGAAGACTTCGACTGAAGGTGCTTGATGTAATTGTTGAAATCCTTATTTGAACCGTATGAATTTTGTTCTTTTCCATGAGTTTTGTCGCTAACGACCCGGGTTTATCCTTCCGGCATCTTCATGCATTTCAAGTGTACGAATGTACTCGAGGGCGTGATATTATATAGTCATCGTGGCGGTTTGTCCGGAGTCGGATAAATATCCTAAAAGTTTGAATGCTCGACGAGAAATGTACTTGTCCATTTTCTTTTGGCTCACCCGAGGCCAAAATGAGAATTGGACCGGTCTTAAAAATGCTAAATTGAATGTTCCTGATCAAATCTTTTGAAGAACTGTGAACATGGGTTGTTTGTTCTTCCAAGGGGTAGAATCAGTCCGTCATTGGTGATGCCACTTGGAAGAGCTTTAAAAATTTTGAGCCTTATTGCTTCAGATTTAGAAATATTACAAATGGACGTGAGTGAGTTCAGTTGAGTACTAGTTTTTATGTGCTAAAGTTGATTTTTCTAAACTCGCTCAGTTGACTTCTTTGCCAAATTCCAATGTATATTTTTGCCTCTTTCTTCACATTGCAAAAGCAATATGCTTATAATATGTTACTTTTGTAATTTGCACACATACATTAATAAGTGCTGCTTTACGGTAGCAAATCATGGCACCTAGCAAAGAAACAATAAGCCCGTATTCAGAGCTTCATGACAGATGCCTATTTTGCTTGAACGAAGCAGACAGTGTTCTGCTACTTCAATTTTCATGAAGAGACGTTAAAACTGGGTGGACTCCAGCATGACGATCAACTTGGCAAAACCGAAGGATTCTGGTATGTCACAAGAGGAGTTTTCAGGGTATAGAGAATCGTGGAGACCATATTCTTCACGATGGAATCGAATATGGCACAAAAAGCAGAAAATATTTTATCTCGTTTATAACGCAGAGGAAAAGTATCAGGAGGTTCAACTAAAACCACACCCTGACTCTAATTTAGAGCACCAGTCTTACTCTTTGATCCCGGATTGAAAACCCTTGTAGAGACCATGTTCTTCGCAATGTCAGAAAATTTTCCACAAGGTAAAGAAGAAGATATTTTACCTCATCTAGTTAGAAGAGGCATAGTATCAGAAGGTTCCACTTAATCCACATCCTGACTCAAAATAAGAGCACCAGTCTACTTCTGGTAATTCAATAATCAAAACCTATGATTCCTCGATTTAAAACCCTTGCAGAGATCATTTTCTCCACAATGTCAGCGAATATGGTATAAAAAGAAGAAGATATGTTACCTCGCTCAGTATGAAGAGGCAAAACATCAGGAGGTTCCACATAATCCACATCTTGACGCAAGATTAGAGCACCAGTCTACTTCTGATAATTCAATTATCAAGATCTTTGATCCCGGGATCGAAAACCCTTGTAGATGCCATGTCCTCCAAAATGGCAGTGAAAATGGCACAAAACGAAGAAGATATTTTACCTCGTTTACTAGACAGAGACAAAGTATCAGGAAGTTCCACTTAATACACATCCTGACTCCAATTTAGAGCACCAGTCTACTTCTGGTAAAACAATAATCAAAACCCTTGTAGAGACCATTTTCCCCGCTATGGTATCGAATATGGCACAAAAAGAAGAAGATATTTTACCTCATTCACCACGAAGAGGCAAAGTATCAGGAAGTTCCACTTAATCCACATCCTGAATCGAAGGAAGGGCACCAGCTTAATTCTGGTGAAACAATACTGCCTGACTTAATTGCAGTGAAAGAAAAAATTGCAAATCTGCCTTTTTATAATAATCAATGCAACATTTGTTAGAACAAATAATAATTATTGAATAAATACATAACTGTAAATAAATATAATTTACTAGTAACACGAATAAATAATATTGATGTACGTTTCCAAACGTTGAATAACAAGCAGTTCTCGTAAAAAAAATAAGATGAAATCCGCAAGGAGTCTATACGCTTCACATTGGGAGCGGACATGGTTAGTAAATCACGTTATTTTTATCCATACATCATATTCCACGTGAAAAACTTATATCTAGATTAACACCGCGAGGAGTCTATACATGGAAAGAAACACAATTATTGATGGCCACATAACAGTTTCAATTGGGCCACGTGAAAGACATTTTGAAATTGGTAATCGTTGCGGGTCTTGCATATTCAATTCAATTTAATTAAACAAAAAGGTCTTAAAAATAAATACATAGTTTAGAATTTTTATAAATAACTAGCTGACCCGGTAAGCTTCGTACCGCCTCAGAATCAATAGATGTGTTAACGTATTAGCTTTTATTAAGTCAAAATCAATACTCAAAATGAATATGCAAAATAAATGTGCAAAAATCAAAATAAAGTATTTTAATTACATTGAAATGAATGTAATTCACGTGGCAACAAGGCATTTGCTTTATTGAAGAGAATCAAAATGATTCGCGTAGCATTCTTGCACTGCTTTCTGTTAAACTATTTGTTGGATGGGTTGTACTCGGGCTGATCCCCTTCATTGAAGCACCTTATGACATAGGACATTTTTCGTGAATCACATTCACCACCAAACGTGTTCCGTTACATAGTTTTGTTGGTACGGATTTTGAAGCATGATGACTACCGAGCCAACCTTCTGTTGTAAATTGTACAATGCCAACCCAGGTAGATCCAATGAGCTTGATCTAATGGGATATTTTGGGATGTTGAAATACTTATTCTGCTGTTCGGGGCAGTGACAAAGCCAAAAAATGAAAGATCATCAAAATCGGTCCAGCCGTCCACTTATAAGTGGTGTAACTAACACGGCTTTGTTTTATATAAATAGATAGCTGACCCGGCAAACGTTGTTCAGCCATATAAATTATTTCTAGTGAATATTTTGGTTGTTAAGTAAAAAATAACGAATGTATTGTAAGTGTGTGGGGATGGGATCTATGAAAGAAAGAGGAATGGAGCGCTGTAGACGATAACCGCTGATAAAAATAAAAAAACACCAACCATTCATTTTTTGATCTTTTAAAAGTTAAATGTAAATTTGAAAAAAAGTAATATATTTTTTATCCTAAAGTAGGAAAATGAAATACAGTAGAACCTCGATTATCCGGATTTTCGATTATCCGGATTGGTCAAAATAAACAAAAATATTACAAATTTGCTGTTATGCACGTGGCGAATTGCGTCCACTGTTAACATACGTGATGGAATGCAGTCTTAATATTTTTATCGTTGCATTTGTTCTAATATCAAGTCCTGTGTAAAATATGGGTAAGTCATCGTCAAAATTCGATGCGCATTGAACGTTTGTTTCTTGAAAAATTGATCACGATTTTCATATTTATTTTCAATATTACCGATATGTGAAAAGCGCCTATTGCGACTGCTTTGTAAAGCTTAAATTTAATTCGCTGTATGAAATGTCAAACTTCACGGGCGCCCTCAGTGATTTAACAACAAAAATAATAAATAATGACAGATGGTCCTGGTGGGAACATCCTTCACCTAGCGGAATGAAATATACTTAACAACCTTCTCACATATCTAACCAATATACATACAAAAAATCATAATAATCGGTTAAGCCGTTTCGGAGGAGTTTGGCGACAAAGATTTGTGTCGAGATTTTTATATATAAGATTAACCCAGCCATCCCGAACACTATAGATTTTGTCCCAACAGCTACTTTACCTTAAATATCTATCTTAATACTAGTGATACGATGTCTTTATTTTTGGTATTCTTAAATCATAGTTTTTTACACCTTTTGCAGAAAAAAAATATGATGTTTATTAGCTAGTTGCGCTGTAATCGATTAAAAAAGGGAAGAAGTCGGAATTTTTCAGTCTAATAAGCGATAAGAGAACGTGACCATAGTGAGTCATAGATAACA